>CM072815.1:77435195-77820132 GCA_036937905.1 Salvia rosmarinus | reverse complement strand
GATTTTGCAATCTTTTGACATCACTTAAATTGGTCAAGATGATAGGATCATTGAAATTTCATAATCTTATCGTATGGAATTTTATGTGGATGTCTGACAAAATATAATTATTTATAAAATTAAAATTAATAAAATTATAAATCACGTTATCAAAATTCATTTCCTTACTTCTTCGTTTTTTCTAATTCATTTGAATATATATTCGCACGGGTATCGTCATATAAAGTTGAGTTGAGCCATTCGAAACTTTTCACATAAGATTCACATAAAATTATAAATCATTACATTTGTATTTAATAAAGTTTCAGCTTTCAAGAGGCAGATTAACGGCTGACCAATTAATTATTTAATCAAGCTAATAAATAATTAATTCAAAAACAAAGTATTAATAAAACGTACCTACCATTTAAGCAAGGCCCAGCCCTAGAATTTGCGTGCATTGTTTGAACTTTGTGGTGGTCTGGGTTAAGTAATGAAAACCTAAGAGATTTAAAAATGTGTTATATAGTGTCACACAGCAGAGATGACGTATTTATCGGAAAATTTAATTTTGGACCAATATATGTTATGACGTATTTGTCGGAAATTTTAAATTTAGACCAATATATGTTATGTTAGATGTGCATAATTGTCTCAAGGTAATACAATTCAAATAGGCTATTAAAAATTATTTTGAATTAAGACATTTTTTAATTGTTATGAAATTTAATTAATGTGTAGATACCATAAAGAGATTTTCATTTTATTGAGAAACAATGGTATCTAGGATTGTCTAACTAGGTATCAGGTATTACCCGATCTGACACGAACTCAATCGGCTATCATCAGGTACCCTATTATTGTCCTCGTCGTTAATCGGTCGGTAAAGAGTAGCAACAATAGAGGACTTTCGAGTATTCGAGATGTTGTAAATGTGACTGCATTGAGTTATATACTCTTCAAGGACTATAACTTAAATAAGGGGAGTAGAATGATCTATATCTAAAAAAAATACTAGATTCTATTAAGGAATTATAACCTAAGAGGGTGTGGTCTTGCGTCTTATTATGTCTTATTTTGTAGTATATATACTTTGATACATATTGTTGTAAATTCATTCATGAGATTGAGTGAAGTATAAACATAGGAAAAAGGAAAAAGAGAGTGAATATGCTTTCAACAACCATTGTTGAGGCTTGTTAAAGTTGCAGTCTCTTTCTTGTTTTCGTAGCTTTGTAAATTGTAATCTTTCTTCTTGATTTAGTGAACGTCAGTAGCTCTCCCGTGGATGTAAATTAATTGATCAAACCACGTTTATCTTTGTTTCTTTCCTTTGTGTTCTTGCATTATATGCTTAGCGCTTGATCTAGTTTCTTATATAGCAATCTTTGACCGTTTATTGCTGAGTTCTTGGAGCCAATTCATAACAAGTGGCGCCGTATGTGGAAAACGATCATCGCGACAAAGAAGGAGATTCAATTGAAGAAATAGATTGAAGAATTTGTTCCCTCGATCGAAGGTATCATAGCAATTGCAAAGTTTGACATCGAGAAGTTTACCGAGAATGACTTCAAGCTGTGGAGAATCAAGATAAAGGTGATCTTGATTCAACAAGGGTTAACAAATGCCTTGAAACATGAGAAGCTACCGAAGGAAGATGAAGATAAGAGAAACGTGCAGAAATATTGCAGAAGGCACACAGTGCCATAATTCTCTACTTGGGAGATAAAGTGCTACGAGAAGTGGCTAGAGAGGAAACAACTGCATGAGTCTGGGCCAAACTCGAGTTGATATACATGACAAAATAATTGGCAAATCGATTATACATGTAACAAAGGGCTCTATTCCTACAAGATTCTTGAGGATAAGAAAATATTTGATCAATTGGAAGAATTTAATAATGCCTTAGATGATCTAGAAGATATTGAAGTCATCCTTGAAGATGAGGATAAAGATATTATGTTACTGAATGCTTTACCTAGATCATATGATCACTTGAAGGATGTCATGATAGAATCTTCAATTACTTTGGAAGAGGTAGTAAGTACGTTGAAATCCAAAGAGATGCAGAATGAAAGCAAGTCTCTACAAATAAGAGTCTCAATGCAAAGGAAAAATCCACCAAGAAAAAGTCTAAGAAAGCTTGGAAAGAAAACAAGAAGTCTGGTTTTCCTAAAGCTAAAGAAGAAGATGAGAACTAGACCAGAACATGTCATTACTGCAAGAAGTCAGGCCACATTAAGAAGGATTGCTACAATTGGAAGAAGAAGCAAGCTTAGAAAGACACTTCAAAACTTAACACTGCAGATATTCCTGAGCAGTTTCAAGAAATTGAAGCTTTAAACATTGTAATACCCGAGAAATTTAAAACTTTGAATTATTAATTTATTTAGCTAAATCGGGTTTGAAAATTTGAGCGATTATTAAAAATTCATAATCGTCGACGTTCAATTTTATTTTGAACGAGAAAATTTAAACGAATACAGTTACGAACCGAACCAGATGTTTTACACTGGATAAATTGTCACATCACAACACATCATTTCAAATCCCATAAAATCTTCAACTTTTCCCTACATGCTCACTCTTTTCAAAACTCATCATCACACTTCAAGGAATCCTATGACAACTTTACAACAACACCCCTATCTCCTCTCATATGTAATTAAACAACCACATTCACTCTACTATCCTATCCTTCGATCAGTCCAGAGGAGAAGAGAAATCAATTCTCAACTTCAGTTAATACCAACATCATACAGAAAATTCAATCCAACAATCACAAGGTATTCATCTCGATTCCACCTCTGTAATTTTCATACCAGTTCAATAAATTATAAGCTTGTAGAAGAGATAAACGCGTGAAACTGGAACTGGAAAAATTTCAAAGTATTAACAAACAATCCAAACCGATAAAATCATAAATCTGTAAAATTTTAGTAATACAGAACTTAAAAAAAAAAAAAAATCTTAAGAACATGACCGAGCCACTAGGGCTCGGCTGTCTTCAGACGGTGCGGTGACCGGAGCAAGGGTCACGCGGCACGGCGGCGACGCCAAACACCTCGACAGGGCCTCTCCGGAGAGGCGGCGACGACGGCGCCAGATCTGGCGTGGTGTCGACGGCGTTTGCGCCGAGAAGAAAAGAGGCAGTGGCCTCGTGTATGCCTTTCCGCGTGTGTGTTTAGCATAGGAAAGATGAAATGAGATTAATAGAGCCTAAAGGGCTGTTGACAGCCCTTCGATGCGGCAGCGGCACACCTCACCGATGGACGACGGCGACGTCAGCCGGAGAGGAAGGCAGCGGCGGCACAGTGCATGTGCGCGTGCGTGTGTTGAGTGAGAGAGTTGAGCCGAGAGGAGAGGAGATATGGGTGACGGCGGCGATACTACCGGAATAGAGTAGACGACTCCAGATCCGGAGTCACGACGGAGGCGGCGAGCTCGTCGGAGACGACGATGTCGGCTGCAGAAAGAGAGAGAGAGATGTATGTGCGAAGGGTGTGTGCCGTGAGGGAAGAGAGGAGAGGAGGCCGACGCTGAAGCCGCGACGGCGGCGCACGTCGCCGACCGGCAGCGTGGCCGGCCGGACATGGGGCGGCGACGGTTCCAAGTGTGTGTGTGTGTGTGTGTGTGCGTGAGTGAGTGAGTGCAGAGTGAGAGATGTGTGAGTGAATGGGGAGGGGGGCGGCTAGCACTAGGGTTTAGTTTTTTGTTTTTTTATTTTGTTGGGCTTGTTCTATTGGGCCGATTTTAATAAGTTTTGGGCTGAAACTTAATTATTCATTGGGCTAAATAAATGGGCTCTCAAATTAATTTATGTGGACCAATTTTAATTACTGTTGGGTCAATGAAAATAATAAGAGATGGGCCTTTTAATAAAAGAAGGAATTATTAATGATGTGGGCCATTTTAATTAAAATGGTAATTGGACCTAAGGTTAAATGGGTTCTTGAATTAATTTGACATGTGCTTCACTTAAATTTAAGGTGGGCTTAGATTTTTTTAATGTTGGGCTTGGATTAAATAAAAGATGAACTCATGGATTAAATAATAATCTAAAGATCAATTAATTATAGTGAGTTAATTAAACTCATGAGATTTAATAAAGTCTATATATATATATATTTTCAATAACGTAATTAATTAATTATGTTAAGGGATAATTTGAGAATTATTCTTTTAAGTGATTTATGTATGTAATGAGATGGATCTTATGTAAGGAGTGATTGGAATAAAATCCTAATTACCGAATATTTAAGATGAATTAAATAAATTTGATTGATTAATCAAATATTATTGGATTTTATTTAATCCATTCAATTAAGTTTTAATTACGGATTTACTTAATTAAATCATAGATTTAATTAATTAATGAGTTGATTATGTCAAGTAAGATACTTAAGAAATATTATTTCTAAGTAACTTAAATTTATAGAATGATTATTAGAAGATGATTGAAGTAAGAGAAATTCTTATTCATCGTTTAGTATCGATATTGGTTTTCTTTAATAGAAAATATGGGACGTGTGAGGTGAAAGCGCGAAGAAATATTGGTTATGGATGAGTTATGAAACTCGAATTTTCGATACGCGTTAACAAACGGCGAAGATTAGTTATGAACTTAGGATTCATAAATTATACGAAACGACGTGGAGAAACATTGATGGAAGGAAAGAATGCAACGATGAAGTGTCGCCATCGTCATGACGAGGCGAATCTAATAGGCTAAGTATAGATTATTAACTAAGTCGCACTGATAACGAAAATCATGAAACTCTAAGATTTAAAAGATAACGAATTCGTTAAATCTTAACGATGCTTCTCGAAAAAATGAATGATGTATTAAATTATATTTTTACATTGATAAGGTCCAGTGGACGTAAATGAAAACGACAAAGGATCACTATCATGTATGTCGAGAAGGTCAATTCTTAAGGTGGGCTTTTCTTTTCTTATCCTCGAGGATAAAATGATTTATTTATGACGCTTTATGCAAAATGAAAATATTTATTTATGATGCTTTCTCTTTTGAGAAATGATGAGGAAAATGATGTTCATGAAATTACCGCCCAAAATGTTTATGTTTTATGTATGTATCCTATCAATGTGTTGGTTCGCCAACAATGAACGAATGAAAGAAAAGTTGTTGGGTCGCCCCAATTCATGAAAATCGAATTCGGATCCCGTGCTTTATAGCACTGGATTAGCGTGTACACTCAAGTCGTTGTGTCTTTGTAAGTACAATTCACGGCGGTCACACGACGAGAGGAGGCCTCCTTCTACGGCGCTCGTGAATCGAGGATGATGTTATATGAGGAATGAAAGGATATGGATCATACATACAAAGAAAATGTCGCCGCACGATTTATGAAAATGCAAGAAAATGTTTAGTAAGCACGAGTATTTCAAATAAACCTCGTGGGTTCTTGATGGGACGATGTAATTTAAAGATGAAAATGTTTTGGCATGAGTCCACCGAGTGCATTCTTGTACTCACTCGCATGTTTGTTTTTAAACGTGCGAGTTGAAATGGTGACGCGATGGAGCGGTGTTGAGCAATAGAATTCTTTTGTCGCCGAAAGTTAGTACCTTGAGTGCACATCGTCATACGTGTATTCACATGTTTTCACGCAAGAATACTAAGTCATATGTACATTATGTTTGTCAAATCTCCAACGATTGAAGTTTTAGAAGTATTCGATATATGTCTCATATTTCAATGTTCCATGTCTTTGTTACGTTTCTTAATTCCTGCCCGAGTAATAGTCCTCGCTAATCCGTCCTCCGAAAAGCGGGTCACATTAGAGTGGTATCGAGCGAGGTTCGCTCCTTGAATTCAAAATCTCCTTTCAAAGTTAAGTCTAGATTGAGTCACTAGACTTCTAGAAATCACCGACTATGCTCAACACTCCATCACATCAAGCTCAGTAGGAATGAGGTAAATAATTTCTTTTCAAAAGTTTTGAAATGAAAAGTTGAAAGTGAGAAAGGATGAAAATGATTTTTCAAAAAAAAAAAGAAAGAGATTCCACAATATGCGGTGTATGTGATCGCATATTTAAGGAAAGCTCAAAGGATTCCCACAATATGCGGTATGGGATTGCATATTTAAGGAAAACTTACATGATTTGATTTGTGCTAAGTAAATAATTCTTTCTCAAAGTTTTGTAAAAAAAATTCAACTGAAATGAAAGTTATGAGGATTTATTTAAAATGAAAGTTATTGCAAATGTTGCAAAATGAAGTTTCATGTCGGAAAGTATTTATTGAAAGTGAAAGTTATTGCAAATGTTGCAAATGAAGTTTCATGTCATGAAGCATGTAATGATGAAATAATAAGAAAAGTTGTTGGTTCGCTACCAACATATCATGGTTTAATGATGTTTATGAGGAGGATGTTGTCATGATCGGGAAGTTGTTGGTTCGCTACCAACGTATGATAATATATGATAATGTCATATGAGAAAGTATTGACGAATATGTGTCAATAAATGAAATGTTTGAATTCATGGAATTCAATAAAGATTTATTGTTATTAATGATGAAAATGCTCAAAATGGACATTATATGTCAAATATGTTATGTTGAATTTTGAAATTAAAAGAAGTACATGAGTACAATGAACTATGATATGAATATTTGAAATTTTATTTCAAATCTCAAGGTTGTTAATGATGAAGGGTATGTTATCCCAAAAGAACGTAGACTATTTAAGGCGCATGATCCCATTGAAAGAACATAGAAGGATGAATTATGAAAATTTTATTCTATCAGAAAAATAAAAGCGAGATCGAAATGAGAATCTCGAAATGAAAGACGAGAAGAGAATTTCTGACGAGTGGACATGAGGTCGAAATGATAAATGTCACTATGCGATAAGTGACATGAGTATAGTCTTTTATTTGGACGCTCACGCACGGAACTCCAAATCGACTATAACTTATTCGTTATAAACTAAAAGAAACGTGATCAAAGAATGAATTGATCTAAGTATTGTGAGTTTTCAAAACAAGAATGAATCGGCGCGGGCTTTTCCGCATCGCGCGATGATTTTGTTTTGACCGTTCTCCTTCGTTGAACTCCGATTTACGCATGGTTTTTGCCCACGTACTCTATCGCGACGTGCTTTAATTGTTATGAAGGACCCAACCCCTAATTCTTTCTCCCGAACTTACGAGAATCGGTTTAAGTTATTTTATGGTTTTATAGAATGAGGACCTTACAAGATGATAAGAATCTTAGAAAGTTCAAGAAGGTAAGATTCCGGTAGTACAAGTAGAACTATGACATACATGAGAACCTTTGATGATGACCTATTACGAGTTGTATAAGGTTGCAAATTCAATTTCATTACCCAATTTACGTATTGAGTTTAACTCTACGACCTAGTTCAAATTGAGAAATCACGAGAGTTTCTCCTTGCTTTGAAAGAAATTTCAACCCAAAGGTCTATAAAGGAATCCTTTTGAAACCAAGTTCTTGTGTGATCGAGAAAATATTTGTGACGGTGTCCGCCACCCACATGACCAAAGAAATCTCGATAGTCTTCATTCGGTCTTGGACCTATATCCCAATTATTCAATTCAGGAACATATTGGTTCAAACTCTCAAAAGTAAGATCACCTCGAAATTCAAACCTTACCCTCAGTAAGTTGTCATGATGAGTTTTCTTTAATCATTGGAACCAATAGGTATGATAAAGGTTGACTTACCTTGTCACCTAAGTGCGAATTAGTAAAGCGATAAACATCGGGCATGATATAGGTCGACTTATTTCACCACCCAAAAGTTTCAAATCAAGAAGTGATAGACATCAAAAAATTTGATGTAAAGAAAATCTCGATGAGACGAGATATTTTCCTATGATACACATCGATGCAATGACCCCGATGGGCTTACCAAGTACTTATGATAATGAAGGTTATGAATAAGATACTCTTTAGCATTTAATGCAAGAGTAAAAGTAAAGAAAAGTATATAATATCGTGGGATGTGAATTTCCTATTTATGTCATGACGAGAGATTACAACTTATCTTTAAGATAGTTGTTGTCCTTAAAACCTCATTAGTAGGTTGGACATGTCTAAAAAGAATGAAGATGCATGCAAGATATTCTTTTCAAAGAATATATATCTATATAAAGAAATGATAACATTTTAGAAAATAAATCTCTCGCTTTATAGCTCAACCCTTAGAATTATGCTTGAGCATAATTGATTTCGAATATATGAGGCTTTGCATGGTCGGAAATGTCGATCACCACCTTATTGGGATGAAGTGGGTGAAAGAAAAGTTACTAGGTCCAGATCTAGTACAACGGATGATTGAGAAGGTCGATCACATCAAGCAAAGAATCAAAGAAACTCAAGATAGACAAAAGCCTTATACGAATAAACGTCGATCTGATTTAGAGTTCAACGTTGGGAATCGAGTGTCTCTTAAGGTTTCTCCTTCAAAAGGAGTTATACGTTTTGGCAAGAGAGGAAAGTTACGACCCCAATACATAGGACCTTTTGATACATAAGAAAGTTGCCACCAAGCAATTGAGACGTACACAATGTGTTTCATATCTCGCAATTAAGAAAATACGTGTTTGATTCGAAACACGTAATTAATCACGATGAAGTAGTATTAGCACGGGACTTGAGTTATGAAGAAAGACCGTCCAAATTTTGGATAGAAAGTTCAAGTTTTACTAAACAAACAATTTGTTCTCGTCAGTAAAGTGGAACCATCACGGTATGGAGGAGGCCACAAGGAACTTAAAGACAAAATGAAAACTAAGTATCCCGAACTAGATTACCATGGTACGTAATTTCGAGTATTTGAGGCCATATTAAAACCAATGATAATGAGATTGATGGATCATAAATGTTGATAAGAGTGAACGGCTAGGCTAGCCCTAGTGTTTAAATCAAGTATAGAAAATGTATCCCTAAAGTCAAAACATGGTAATAAGATGCTTGGAATTTAAGTTATGGGGTACACATGTACTAACTTGCCAAGCTATATGTCAATAATGACGGTTATAATCTGAATGTGGGAACCAAAGTATAATGAAAGTAATATTATTTTCAGATACCATGTTTTAAGGAAAAGAGAATATCTCCAAGAGAACAAATGAAACGACTCACATGGAAGGATCTTAAAGTGAATCTAATTGGGAAGATTATTCCCCATACTTTTGTGACGATCAATAAAATGAGATATTAAGTATCTCTGACATTGAAATGAATTAATCATTGAATGTCGAGAAATGGTAAAGATGTTTGACGTCAAAGCAAAAGTATGATATGTCCTCAGTGGACCAAGGATTTTATCCTATGTGAAATTGCATGATGGATCAATAAAGAATGATAACAAATGATGTATATCCTAAAAGGATATTACAAATGAAGGCACTAGATGTCGGGATAAGGATTTCTCTGAAAATATTTTAGAGTAAGAATATATGAGAAATATATCATAAGGGCAATAAAGAGGAAAAGAAACTGAATCATTCAGATTGAATTAAGAATGGATGATAATGACGGATACCCATGTTCGTAGGGTGAGGATCTAGATGGCAATCATCAAACTACTTGCGATTACTATATGACTGGCATGGCTATGAGATAGAAATCTCATAAGAACTCTAAAGTTAAGCGCTTAGCTTGGAGCAATTATGGGATGGGTGACCCCGAGAAGTTTTCTCGGAGGTGTGAGTGAGGACAAAGCACACTTGAAAGACTCGTGTTGGTCTGGGGTCACCAGTCAATCAGGAAGCTCGGTCGTTATGGATGATATCACCTAGAAGATGATAATATTATCGGAAAAGAACTTCAAGCTACTTTGTTAGAAATACCTATATGGATTTCTTAGAACTTCACTTAGAAGGAGTTGCGAAGAAAGTGGATTATTATATTTTCTTTCACCAATGGAAAGAATTACGATGGAAGCGTGTGTTTGAACGAATTGAGTCAAACGCAGGACTCACTACCAATGTAAATCGATAGATTCTGCAGATATGGTTAGTTTATAACATATACTCATATGATCCTACTAAATCAAGAATATATCGAGCTTTATTTGGAAGGTTTAAGACTAAGGATTAGTCGATATCGAAGTTAAGATTTCATAAAGATATTATGAGTTGAAGAAGCAACATCAAAATTCGAGAGCATGATGAAGGAAAGGATAATCTGAAATGTCATAAGTGTACAAATTTCGAGGATGAAATTTTCTTAAGGGATAGAATGTAATACCCAGAAATTTAAAACTTTGAATTATTAATTTATTTAGCTAAATCGGGTTTGAAAATTTGAGCGATTATTAAAAATTCATAATCGTCGACGCTCAATTTTATTTTGAGCGAGAAAATTTAAACGAATACAAGATTCTGAACCGAACCGGATGTTTTACATGGATAAATTGTCACATCACAACACATCATTTCAAATCCCATAAAATCTTCAACTTTTCCCTACATGCTCACTCTTTTCAAAACTCATCATCATACTTCAAGGAATCCTATGACAACTTTACAACACCCCTATCTCCTCTCATATGTAATTAAACAACCACATTCACTCTACTATCCTATCCTTCGATCATCCTAGGAGAAGAGAAATCAATTCTTAACTTCGTTAATACCAACATCATACGTAAAATTCAATCCAACAATCACAAGGTATTCATCTCGATTCCACCTCGTAATTTTCATACCAGTTCAATAAATTATAAGCTTCATAGAAGAGATAAACGCGTGAAACCGAACGGAAAAATTTCAAAGTATTAACAAACAATCCAAACCGATAAAATCATAATCTGTAAAATTTTAGTGTACGTAACTTAAAAAAAAAAATCTTAAGAACACGACCGAGCCACTAGGGCTCTACTGTCTTCGAGCAGTGCGGTGACCGGAGCAAGGTCACGCGACGCGGCGACGCCAAACACCTCGGCTGTGGCCTCCGAGAGGCGGCGACGACGGCGCCGAGATGCGGCGTGGTGTCGACGGCGTTTGTCTTGAGAAGAAAAAGGCGATGGCCTCGTGTATGCCTTTCGCGTGTGTGTTTAGCATAGGAAAGATGAAATGAGATTAATAGAGCCTAAAGTGGCATTGGCGACATTTCGACGCGCAGAATGCACGCCTCACCGATGGACGACGGCGACGCCGTCGGAGGAAGGAAGGCGGCGACACGGTGCGTCTTGGCGTGCGTGTGTTGAGTGAGAGAGTTGGTAGGAGGAGAGGAGATATGGGTGGCGGCGATACTACCGGAATAGAGTAGACGACTCGGATCCCGAGTCACGACAGGCGGGCGAGCTCGTCGAGAGGACGATGTCGGCAGCAGAAAGAGAGAGATGTATGGGCGAAGGGTGTGTGCCGTGAGGAAGAGAGAGAGGAGGTCGACTGAAGGCATGCGGCGGCGACGACGACGCCGACCGGCAGCGTGGGCCACGGACACGGGCGGACGGTTCCAGTGTGTGTGTGTGTGTGTGTGTGCGTGGTGGTGAGTGAGTGAGAGTGAGAGATGTGTGAGTGAATGGGGAGGGGCTAGCACTAGGGTTTAGTTTTTTATTTTTTATTTTGTTGGGCTTGTTCTATTGGGCGATTTTAATAAGTTTGGGTGAAACTTAATTATTCATTGGGCTAAATAAATGGGCTCTCAAATTAATTTATGTGGACCAATTTTAATTCTTGTTGGGTCAATGAAAATAATAAGAGATGGGCCTTTTAATAAAAGAAGGAATGGGCTAGTGATGTGGGCCATTTTAATTAAAATGGTAATTGGACCTAAGGTTAAATGGGTTCTTGAATTAATTTGACATGGGCTTCACTTAAATTTAAGGTGGGCTTAGATTTTTTTAATGTTGGGCTTGGATTAAATAAAAGATGAACTCATGGATTAAATAATAATCTAAAGATCAATTAATTATAGTGAGTTAATTAAACTCATGAGATTTAATAAAGTCTATATATATATATATTTTTAATAACGTAATTAATTAATTATGTTAAGGGATAATTTGAGAATTATTCTTTTAAGTGATTTATGTATGTAATGAGATGGATCTTATGTAAGGAGTGATTGGAATAAAATCCTAATTACCTAATATTTAAGATGAATTAAATAAATTTGATTGATTAATCAAATATTATGGATTTTATTTAATCCATTCAATTAAGTTTTAATTACGGATTTACTTAATTAAATCATAGATTTAATTAATTAATGAGTTGATTATGTCAAGTAAGATACTTAAGAAATATTATTTCTAAGTAACTTAAATTTATAGAATGATTATTAGAAGATGATTGAAGTAAGAGAAATTCTTATTCATCGTTTAGTATCGATATTGGTTTTCTTTAATAGAAAATATGGGACGTGTGAAGTGAGAAACGGCGAATAAATATTGGTTATGGATGAGTTCTTGAAACTCGAATTTTCGATACGCTGCTAACAAACGATCTAAGATTAGTTATGAACTTAGGATTCATAAATTATACGAAACGACGTGGAGAAACATTGATGGAAGGAAAGAATGCAACGACGAAGTGTCGCCTATCGTCATGACGAGGCGAATCTAATAGGCTAAGTATAGATTATTAACTAAGTCGCACTGACAACGAAAATCATGAAACTCTAAGATTTAAAGATAACTAATTCGTTAAATCTTAACGATGCTTCTCGAAAAAATGAATGATGTATTAAATTATATTTCTTACATTGATAAGGTCCAGTGGACGTAAATGAAACGACAAAGGATCACTATCATATATGTCGAGAAGGTCAATTCTTGGTGGGCTTTTCTTTTCTTATCCTCAGGATAAAATGATTTATTTATGATGCTTTATGCAAAATGAAAAATATTTATTTATGATGCTTTCTCTTTGAGAAATGATGAGGAAAATGATGTTCATGAAATTACCGCCCAAAATGTTTATGTTTTTATGTATGTATCCTATCAATGTGTTGGTTCGCCAACAATGAACGAATGAAAGAAAAGTTGTTGGGTCGCTCCCAATTCATGAAAAATCAATTTGGATCCCGTGCTTTATAGCACGGATTAACGTGTACACTCAAGTCGATGTGTCTTTGTAAGTACAATTCACGGTCGGTCACGCGTGACGTAGAGGAGGCCTCCTTCTACGGCGCTCGTGAATCGTGATGATGTTATATGAGGAATGAAAGGATATGGATCATACATACAAAGAAAATGTCCGCCGCACGATTTATGAAAATGCAAGAAAATGTTTAGTAAGCACAGTATTTCAAATAAAACCTCGTGGGTTATCATGGGCGATGTAATTTAAAGATGAAAATGTTTTTGGCATGGGTCCACCGAGTGCATTCTTGTACTCACCGCATGTTTGTTTTAAACGTGCGAGTCGAAATGGTGACGCGATGGAGCGGTGTTGAGCAATAGAATTCTTTTGTCGCTAAAAGTTAGTACCTTGAGTGCACATCGTCATATGTGTATTCACATGTTTTCCACGCAAGAATACTAAGTCATATGTACATTATGTTTGTCAAATCTCCAACGCATTGAAGTTTTAGAAGTATTCACGATATATGTCTCATATTTCAATGTTCCATGTCTTTGTTACGTTTCTTAATTCCTGTTCCGAGTAATAGTCCTCGCTAATCCGTCCTCCGAAAAGCGGGTTACAAACATTATTGTATCTAAACTTGGAGATGATTGGATTTTGAATTATGGTTAGTCTTTCCATATGTGTCATAATAAAACTTGGTTTTCGATTTGCGTGTTAATGATCTGGCTCAATCATTCTAGGAAATGGTCATGTATGCTCAACAAAGAAATCGACTCAATCAAGTAAAAGCTTTATGATGGTAAAATTAGATCGCTATCGATGTGAGGTACATTCCTAGCTTGAAAAGAAATTTAATATCTCTTAGTATGTTACGGTCTAAAAGGGTATGAATTTAAATCGCCTAAAGATAATTTACTCGTTTTAAAGGGATCTAAGGCAGAATGAAAGGGATCGAAGCAAAGTTAGTATCATTTGATAACCTCTACTATTATTCGTGAACCGCCATATTTATCTCGAATGAAAATAAACTATTGATATTAGACTTGGACATATAAGTGAAATGGGATTAAATGAAGTAAGGAGAAGAAACTATGCACTTATCTCATGAGGTTTTAAACTAGAAAATTGTGATAAATGTGACTTAGAAAAAAGCAAGAAACTATCATATTTAAAAGAAAAATATTTATCTTCAATGTCTCTTGAATATATTAACTGAGATATGTAGGGTCCCTCTAAAACTACAACTATAGGAGCTAGAAACTATTTTATATCTTTGATAAATGATTATTCAAGAAATGTTTGGATTTATATGATCAAACATAAATTAGATGCCTTTGATAAATTTGTTAAGTGGTGCAGAGATGTAGAAAATGAAAAGAAGCGCAATGTCAAATTTTTGAGAAGCGATAATCGCTTGGAATTTATATTTGAGAAGTTCCAAGAGTTACAGTAAGCAAAAGACATCAAAAGGCAAAAGAGCGGTTCTAGAAATCCTCAACAAGACGGTATGGTTGGTGAATGAATAGGACCCTACTTGAAAAGATAAGGTGCATGATCTTTAGTTCAGTTCACCGCATGTTTTGGAGAGAAACAATGGCTAGAGTCGACTATCGATAAATAGGTGCCCATCATTCGCCATCGATTCGTGCCACATGAAGAGAAGTGAAATAGGAAGGTTCCATTATTCAAACCCGAGAAGCTTTGGGTGTTAGCCTAAGTTCATGTCGACAAGACAAGCTAGAACCTAGAGCTTCAAATGCGTTATGTTAGGCTATTCTCCGGAATTAAAGGATTTAAATTTTGGTGTATTGAGGCGATAAATGGAAAGATAATATTGAGTGATAGGATACGGCCCAACTACTGTGCCCAAGATCGAGCCCAATACAAGTAACCACGATATCAAGCTCGGCTACCGACAAGTTCGCCCATGAAGACTCCTAAAATCGGGAACGCAGAAAGCTCGGCCATATCTAAAAGAATCCTAATTCAAGAAGGATATGATCTCGAATCCTAGTTAGAAGACTTGATTCAAGATCAGATCAATACATTCGTGTATAAATAGAGGCTAGATTAGGCGAAATAGATTCATTCACACTCTTTGTAATCGCTTTTACACATTCAATACACGAATACTTTCTCTCCCCGTGGACGAGATCTTATTCATAGATCGAACCACGTAAATCCTTGGTGTTCTTAGCATTTATTTCCTTACGAAATTAAGATCGATCATTGGCGCCGATGCTGGAATTGAAATTTTGTGTTTTCGATCGACCACCGTTATGTGGAAATAATCATGACGGTACACCGAAGTTACGCATCCAGACCGTCGCCGCAACAACAACGCCGACGGTGAAAGGGAGCGAGCGAGCTCGGGAAGAGCCCAATCGGAGAAGAAACCCCAAGGACATGTCCAAAGTCTCGACGAGCACGGACACCTCGCTCGCAGGAGGCAGTTACCATAGCGGCGAAATCGCAGCAATAATCCGGGAACATCCGGCTCAAGTAAACCTTGACGACGCCGTCGAGGGTTTCTCGAGAAAAATAAGAGAGCTTTCTCAAGACCTCGGTGACGCGTGGTCGGCCACGCCCCGAAGAACGGACCGAAGCCTCATCTAGATACGAGGCATCACAATGAGAGGTCGGGGCCCAAACCGACCGCGCAAGCGAACGAGCAGCGTGGGAGAGGACGTCGTGATCGCGCGGTTTCGGCCGATCGCCGAATGAATCCATCCGTGAACTCGCCCGATCTCCGCGGACGGCAACAGGGAAAAGGCATCGTGGCCGTGAAGTCGGTCCGAGTCACCTAAACGAAGTTCGATCGTCGAACTCCGTCCCAATCTCCGTGAGGACGGCTTCGATGGATACGGAAAATAGTCACCCGCTCTCAACAGATACTAACACTTCTCCCGGATAAATCACCGGTACCAAGCATCGCCCACTATGACGGGCCGAGGATCCACGTAACTTCCTCTCGCAGTCCAATACAACATGATCAACCAATGTCTCATTTCGGTTCATATGTGTAAACTCTTCCCGAGTTACTCGTCGACAACGCCCGCAGTGGTTCGACAGCCTACCTCACGGAAGCATCGGCCCTATCGCGACCGATGGCGGCCTTCCATCGAAGGTTCTTCCAAAAGTGAGTCAAAACATCATCGGCACACCTCCTCACCATAAGGCAAAGCCGTAACGAGTCCATCGGTGACTTCACGACGAGGTTTAACAAGGGTGTTTGAAGGTCAAGACGTGAACGACCGTTAGTCATCTCGGCCTTCCAAAACGGCATTTTGGGGGGCCTTATATAGAGATCGTCAAGACGAACCCCGTCTTGCGACAGAAGTATGGGCATAGCCAACCGGTTCGCCAAAGCGACGAGCCGACAAGAGAAAGCGCCAAGAAGACAAGCGCAGACCCTCGAAAAGGAAGAAGAGATGAAGGAAGGAAGATCGGAACCAAGGCGGCGCCACTGAAAGATTACATCGCCCGATAAGGTCCAGCTCGGTCCGCGTGACGCCCGGAGCGACCTCAATACACCCGTTGACGAAGCCGAGGCGTAAATCTCACGCCGCCCATATGAACTGCTCGAGAAGCCTCGACCGATGATGGGGGAGAAAGAGGCGCCAACTGTGGATAAATACCGCTCATTCCACGGAGACTATGCGCACGACATCCGAAGTGAGGAACTCGTGGGAGAAATAGAGATGTTGGTTCAAGATGGACCTCGAGAAAGTACGATGTGGTCGCCAAGCCGACCAGTCAGAAAGAAGAAAAAAGCAGCGAAGAGGAAATTGCGACCCCACTTAAAAAGCGCGGTCACGACACCGACGAAGAAGGGAGACGACGAGCCCCAATATGATGGGGTGGTCTCCACTATTACGGGCTCCCCTGAGTCACGAAGTCTTCCTGAAGGTCAAGCTCAAGTCCTAGAACCCGTGAGCCTAACAACAAGAGGTTCGAGAAAGGACGAGATGATTACCTTCTCCGAAGACGACCCGTACCATGAATAATACCCCACCGGGACGCTACCGTGATTCGGTGTAGTGGTCGCGAATAAGTTGGTGAAGCGTGTACATTGATAGCGGCGTCGGTGAGCATCCTTTCAAGGAATGTTTTGACAAGCTAGGGATAGAAGAAGCGCGCCGCGCAAGCGCCGCCGCCACTCGTAAGCTTTGTCCAAGAAGAGCGCGGAAGGGATAATTGAGCTACCGTCACGGTGGGGAAGTCACCAACGAGCTCCACCAAGGTGGTGCAATTCTTAGTAGTGAAGGCCCACTCGCCGTATAACATCATACTAGGCGAGATTGGTCGAAGCCGTTGTAAGGCGATGTGTTCAACGTACCACCTAACAATGAAGATACCCACCACAGGGAACAACCGTGATCCGGGTGATCGAAGCAAGCGAGGAATGTATGCAAGTTGTCTTACGAGGTGCCGGGACCTCGGTCCAACACCCACGAGCATAGCAATTAAAGAAACCCGGGAGTCGAGTCGGGAAGACATCGCCACTCACGGCGGTGGAGGTGGAAGAGGTCGCATTGTACAAAGATGAGCCATTAAAGGTCGTCGAGGTTGGTTTCACCAAGGCACCTAAAGTGAAGGATCGATCATCCAACTCCTAAGGGAATTCCGGACGTGTTTGTTGGTCTCCTCGACATGACCGAGTCTCGCCGAGTATCATCACTCACCGCTCAACATCGACCCGAACATAAAGCCGTTCGACGTATAAAGAATTTTGCGGCGAGCGGAACCAAGTCATTCATGACGAGGTGAATCACCGTTAAAAGCACGCATCTTGTTCGAGGTCAAATATCCAACCGGATAGCTAACCGGTGATGGTAAAGAAAGGAGGAGGGGATGGCGAATGTGTATCGACTACACCGACCTCAATAAGCATTGCCCAAAGGATTGCTATCCCCTTCCCAACATTAACAAGAAGGTCGACGCTACCGGTCGGATACGAAGTCTTGATTTCTTGGACTTATACAAGGATATCACCAAGTCCTAATGGACGACGAAGACGCGGCCAAGACAACCTTCATTACCGACTTCGGGTCTTTGCGTATAAAAAGATGTCATTCGACCTTAAGAATGCAGTGGCTACCTATCAAAGGATGGTGGACAAAATATTTCACCTCACATAGGTCGAATGTGGAGGTATCGTGAGACGACATCGTCGTCGAGAGCAGGAAGAAGGCGCATGTGTTGCCGACCTCCGGATCGTCCTCGCCTTCTTCGAAAAATCAACCTAAAGTCGAACCCCAAAAGTGCACGTTTGCATCCGTCCGAAAGTTCTTAGGGTCTTTGGGTTTCACAAGAAGCGGCTAAAAGCCAACCCGTCAAGGTCCAAACCATTCGGAAATGAAGATGCGAAGACCTCCACGACGTACATAAGCCGACAGTGCATAGTCATGATCGAGCTTTCTTTCAAAAGCATGACAAGCAGCTACCCTTCTTCAAGACACTCAAAAAAGCCCCGAAATTCTCATGGGATGATGTACACAAGTCCGCCTTTGAAGATCTCAAGAGCTACCTCGCCAAACTCCCCACTCTATCCGTCCCGAAAGAGGGAGAGGTCCTTTTCCTCTACCTCGCCGCCTCGGACGAGTCTATAAGTGCAGTCTTGGTACGAGAAGAAGGACGTCAGCTCCCGGTGTATTTTATCAGCCGAGCACTAAAAGGCCCGGAAACGAGGTATCAGCCCCTGGAGAAGCTTGCCTTAGCATTGGTAAACGCCGCGAGGAGACTACGTCCATACTTCCATGCACATCCCATACAAGTCCTCACTGACTACCCACTTCGGCAAGTATTGACAAAACCCGAAGCCTCAGGGAGAATCGCGAAATGGGCAATCGAACTGGGCGAGCACGATATATCCTTCCCCCGCCAGGCCATCAAAGGACAAGCCAGCGGATTTCCTTGCCGAGGCTAACTTCGAGAAACCAAAGCCCACCGAAGTTCGTATCGATAATGCGAAGCCGAACCAATGGATGAAATACCAAAGGAGTCTTGCAACTCTATGTTGACGGGCCGAAAAACAGGTAGCGGAGCAGAATCTTACTCCCAGGCCCGGACGCCAAGAGATCACCTACTCACCGGTTCACATTCAAAAATACGAACAACGAAGTGGAGTATGAAGCTCTCGATCGCAGGACTTCGCCTTGCTCAAAGTCTCGAGATACGAGCGTGCGAGTTCACAAACGACTCTCAAGTCGTTGTGAGCCAAATGTTGGGAAAATACGAGGCAAAAGCGGCAGAATGAAGAAGTATCTTGAAAAGCAAAAGCACAAACGGACTTTCTCACACTCCCGGATAGTTCGCATCCAAGGAGTAAAATAGCCGAGCCGACATCTTAAGTAAATGGCCTCTTCATCAACGAGCCCGCCAAGAGAGGAAGTCCGAAGAAGCATAGACAATGCCGATAATCGGAGCCGAGGTCAACGTAGTCTCGGATGAAGAACCCAATTGGATGACTCCCATTCGAGAGTACCCGGAAGGGTGAGCTGCCTCACGACAAGTGGAAGCTAGGAGGATCCTGAACAAATCTCCGCGATATACAATTGAGCGGGGGTCCTATCTGTAAAGTCATATCTCCGGCCTCTCTTAAGGTGCTTGGGTCCAACCGAGCTAATTACGTTCTACGAGAAATACACGAAGGATCGTGCGGAAGCCACATCGGACCCGAGCCTTGTCAAAGAAAGTCGTGCGACGGGATACTATTGCCAACAATGTTCCAAGACTCGATGGACCTCGTAAAAAGTGTCAGAAGTGTCAAATCCATGGGAACGCATCAGGCTACCGCAGACCGACCTCACCTCCATCTGAGCCCTTGGCCGTTTATGCAATGGGGATCGACATTGTGGGCCCTTTGTAAAGCACCAGACAGCCCAATTCTTAATTGTTGCGATCGACTACTTCACGAAGTGGGTGAAGCGGAGCCTTAGCGAAAATCACAAGCAAGAACGCCTCAACTTCGTGCGGAAGAACATAGTGTGTCGACTCGGCATCCCTCATGTCCTCCTTTCGGATAACGGAACACAATTCACGGATAAGACATTCAAAGATTGGTGTCGAGAGCTTGGATCCAACAAAGTTCACCTCGGTGGCCCATCCTCAAGCAAATGGTCGACCGAAGTTACCAGCAGACCATCGTAAAGGGTCTAAAAACTCGTCTCGACCAAGCTAAGGGCCTCTGGTGGAAAATTTACCACAGTCTTATGGTCGCATCGAACAACACCTCGGACCTCGAAGCGGAGAAACACCCTACGAGTTTGGTGTATAGAACAAGAGCGATGATCCTGCGAGAGATCGGAGTACCGAGTCCCCGCCGTATGACTTCTCCGCCAAGCAAATGGGGAAAATCTACAAGTCGATCTAGACCTACTCGAAGAAAAGAGACCCGCCTACATCGAGCGAAGCTCGGTACAAGCAACAAGTAGCTCGGTATTACAACCGTGTTAAAACCCGACAATTCCAGTGGACGACCTCGTACTCAAATAATGAAGTCGACAAAGCCGCAGCTCGGCAAACTGGAAGCCACATGGGAAGGACCTCACCGGTCGACGAAGTCCTCGGCAAAGGGCCTATAAGCTCGCTCAATTGTCCGGTGAGCAATTACCCAACGATGGCACATCATTCATCGAAGAGATATTATGCATAAGTGTCGAGGGTCGGGTCTTGTTCGGTCGTGTCTTTAAAGTCCTGTTTAGAGTCTGAGTCTTATTTGGTGGTCGCGTCATCTTTTATCAATAAAATATTATTTTTTTTGCAAGTTCTACTCGTCACTAATGCATAATTAATCTTCACATTATTATTTACCCTCTACGGAGGCGAATTCCCTCGACGGAGGTCGATTACCTTCGTTTCACGAAGGTAAATTTAAGCGCGATGCTACATACGAGATCGATTTCCTTCGCTTATATCAAGACAAGACTCTATGTAGATGATAAGGGGACCACCCTCCCGATGACATCGGCAAAAATAGGAACCATTCCTACATACGAGATCGACACTTCGTTTATTTCAAGACGGTTCTCTATGTAGACGAATAAGGGACCACCCTCCCGATAACCTCGGCAAAAAGCAGGAACCATTCCTACATACGAGATCGATTTCTTCGTTTATTTCAAGACGGTTCTCTCTATGTAGACGAATAAGGGACCACCCTCCCGATGACCTCGGCAAAAATGTGAACCCCTACCTTCAGTGCGGAACGGATTCCTTCGAGCGGAACTCTCTGACGAAGACAAACTACCTTCGATATTACTCTTGTTCAATACAAAGTCAATAAGAAATCATTCTTATTAAATAAAAGATGACATGTTACATTTTACGAGGACGGAGGCGGATCGGGAAAAGTCGAGCCAATCCCTAGAAAAATAGGGATTGACTCATCTATGCTAATCCTACCTCTACCTCGTCCTCGGTCTACAATACGGGCCCCGCCAGTGCGACCTCGGTCACTTGAAGATTCCGCTCTCATGAGCTCGACCTCGGACACTCGAGGACCTTTGGTTTCGACCCCTTGAGGATCCACGTCGTTCAAGGGCAATAGCACGCCTCGAGCGCGCCACTCCGGATCGTCATAATTCGGTTAATTTATTCTAGATCGAGAAGCTCGTGAGAAGAAGAGGCCTCTGCATCCCGTCAAGCATTTCGCCGTTTGTGGTTGTCGAGCGATTACAGTTTGTATATGCTCCCAGCCTTTTAATTCAACAGATCGCCCGTGAATTGCCGGAGGTCCGACCATATTCGCACGGTACCTCGACAACGGGCAAAGCCTCGACAACTCGCTTCAACTTCCGGATCGCTATCCCACCATTTCGTGGATAACCTCCTCGTACTCGGCATGCTCCTCGCCTATCACCTGGCCTCCTCCTCGCGACTCGAACGCTCCTCCAATTCCAAAAGGCGAGCACGAGCTCGTCAGCCTCCCTGGCGGCTTATGTGACATCGAGACTCAGACATGACCAAGCCGCCCTTTATATGGAGGAGTTCGACCTCTTTCAACTCAAGAGTCGCGATGTGTCTTCGATTCGATCCAACCAGGAGAAGATCAAGCATTTCGCGCGACAAGCGAATAAAAGATAAGTGTTTTCATATAAACTTGTGATTCTATTAATATGCCCTTAGGCGTAAAACAAGTGTACATTTACATTCAAAAAAAAAAAAAAAAAGAGGTTACAAGGATCAATCGACCCCGCCATCGCCTCCGAGCGCGATCTCCTCGTTGCTGACCCCCGCCTCGGCTTGCCGCCGCCACCTCGGCCTCTTTCTCGCTTCGCCGTCGCTACCTCGGCCTCCTTCTCCTCGACCACCGCCTCGGCCATCCACAAGGTTCACCGGCCGCCACCTCGGCCTCCGGCTCCCTACTCATTTCGGCCAGATAGCTTCAGAGAGGATCTCGATCCACCGAGCAAGCACCGACGACTCGGCGGTCGGCCAGTCGGGGCAATCGAACTCGATCAATAACAGGCAGCTCTTCGCACCGCCAGAAGGAGACCAACGAAGACCGCACGGGAGTCGGTCTCCACCACCGTATCCATACTTAGTTTTATCTAAGTCGATAGTCATCGGCGACGCCATCCAACGTGTCGGATACCGCCTCTTATTCGATTTCGGCCATCTTGTTCGCCGGCCGAGAACTTTCGAGACAAAAAGTTTCTGTGTAAGCGAGAGCTCCCACCAATGAAGTCGCCCGCTTCCCTCACCGTCGCCCACTGCTCCCAACTGACCTTGCGCCTCGGCGAAGCCGATTCGACCTTCAAAAGGTTATCTCGGCCGACGCCCGCCTGCTGACCTCAACCCGGCCCGAACCTCTCCACCACGGCCAAAGCTCGCCTCCTCTCGCCGCAACCCGAGCCTTGTCCTCCGCTCGATCGCCTCCGCCATAAGAAGGGTCTTCCTCCGGCTCCTAGACGTGACGAGCCAAATGCTCAAATGAGCCACAAGATCATTCGGATGCCCGACAACAAGCTCGGACACCGCTTAATCGAACCTTTACGCCCCTCGGTCCCCGTAATAAGGCTAACAATATCAAGCAAAGCCTCAACACAACCTGGAAAAATTACGAAAGGCATTACCCGGGAAAAGGCGGACGGCGACCTCGGTGCCAAGGATCGTGCAATCGTCATCGTCGTCGGCAGGGAGGACGACGATCCTCTTTTTCGGGCGGGGAGTGCATGGAGGCGACGGATGCTTCGCTGAGACGACGAAGTCTTGGCCGAGGCGACGAGCGCCCTACGGAGGCGAGGTCACGCCTTCTCACCCTCTTAAAGGTGACCTCGGCGAGTCTTCGCCGCCTTCTTGATCACATGCCTCGGGCTCACTTTCTTCCTCGAGGACACGAATTCCACTACGTAAGTAACAAATGCCAAGTTAATACAGAGCAACACAAAAATAATATGACACTAAAGCTAAGTGCAGGGGCCTCACCGCCGGCTCGTCTGCAAAGAAGAGGTCATAGGGGCTCACCCACCGCTAGTTCGGCCTCGGAGAAGGCTTCACAACCGTGCCAACCCGGTCCGTATACATCTCCACATCACCAAGCAATCCCCAACGGCTACATCACCAACCTCTCGTGCTTCCAAGCAAATTCGAGAACCATCAAACCGCGTAAAAGTACTTCTTCCGGTTTGATATCTTCGACTTCGCCTTTATTTTAAATTTACGACGGGTGATAAGTAATACCACCCCGCACTATATTTAAGGCGAAAAATCTAAGGACGAGCCCTAGACTCAACGGGCGCTATGCCTATGTGCATATATACGAGGCCGTCAGTGGCGAAAAGAGTTCGGTGTTATTTGGGCAAATGGGATAGCAAAAGTCGTTGTAACTCAACAAACACGGAAGGATAAGGAAGACGAAGACCGACTTAAGCGTCGTCCTCGATATCTTGTTACAAAACCATACGGAGGAAGGCTACCTATCCCTGACGAGGCGATTAACCCAAATGGATTAGGAACAAAAATTCAGAGGCAAGCTCTAATATCGAAGGAATTGTCAAAACAGAAGAAAACGAAGAAACCTTTCCTAAATCATAATAAGGAGGGTATTCTAATCTACACAGGAAGGTTGGGGAGAACCAAGACGATAACTTCAAAATCCACCGGAGAATCCGGTGGTGACCTGAATACGATCTGACGTTCGGGTACGTGAGAACCAGACGAAGGTGACGAAGATGAGGAAGCCATAACTTACTGGTTTTAAATTCGAGGAAGATAGCACTGAAACCCGCGAGGACGATAATGGCGACTGAAGAATCTCTGGAACACAAGAGGTTTCAATTTTTCAATATCAAATGCAGTTGATAGCGAAAGGCGCGATCGCGGAAGTTATTCTCCCAATATGCGCTTTATCGGGAAACCAACCGCTACATTAAATGCGCATTAAATGCTATATAAGGCATCCAGCGTTCGCCTCGACTCACGCCCCATAAAGGCGGCCGACCCAAAGACCTCGACATAACGCCTCGTCGGCGGCCGACCAAAGACCTCGGCATAACGCCCGTCGGCGAGCCGACCAAAGACCTCAGATAACGCCTCGTCAGCGAGTTACCAAAGACCTCGCCTAACACCGTCAGCGGTCAATCAATAACCTCGACTTAACGCCCGTCAGTCAAGTCACCAGAAGACCTCGCTTAACGTCGGGTGAAGCGGTCCAGAGACCTCGGCTTAACGCCGCCAAGCGAAGTCGGTCGAAGACTTCGCTTAACGCCGACAGCGCAAGTCAAAGACCTCGCCTAACACCCGCCGGCGGTCAATCAATAACCTCGATTTAACGCCTCGTCAGTCAAGTCGACCAGAAGACCTCGACTTAACGCCTCGTCGGGTGAAGCCCAGAGACCTCGCTTAACGCCCGCCAAGCGGTCGGTCGAAGACTTGCTTAACGCCTCGACAGTCAAGTCACCAGAAGACCTCGCTTAACGCGCCGTCGGGTGAAGCGGTCGAGAGACCTCGACGCGCCTAACGCCAAGCTTAAGTCGGTCGAGATGACCCGACTAACGCCCGACAGTGAAGCGGTCGAAGACCTCGGCTCAACGCCTCAACAGGTGAAGCCACCAAGACCTCGACTTTACGCCTACAAGACCGGCTTAACGCCTGATGTTGAAGGCCGAAGACCTCAAGATAAAGCCTCGTCGCGGAAGCCAGGACACCTCGCCAGAGATACAAACAACAAACATGACCTCGGCAGACGCCTCTGCAAGCACAGCATACGATATACGACGTCAGAAGCATTGACACACACAAGTCAGACAAAGAAAATAATGTCAAAGATCGTCCAAACCCCGCTTCGTCATAAACAACCCCCAATCCAGCATGACCTCGTTTCTGCGTCTTTTGGGGGGGTTGTGATAGGATACTGACCCAACTACTGTGCCCAAGCATCGGGCCCAAAACAAGTAACCTCGATATCAAGCTCTACCGACAAGTTCGCCCATGAAGACTCCTAAAATCGGTGGGAACGCAGAAGCTCACCATATCTAAAAGAATCCTAATTCGAGGAGGATAGGATCTCGAATCCTAGTTAGAGAAGACTTGGATTCAAGATCTAGGTCAATACATTCGTGTATAAATAGAGGCTAGATTAGGCGAAATAGATTCATTCACACTCTTTGTAATCGCTTACACATTCAATACACGAATACTCTCTCTCCCCGTGGACGTAGATCTTATTCATAGATCGAACCACGTAAATCCTTGGTGTTCTTGCGCGTTTATTTCCTTACGAAATTAAGATCGATCATTGAGCAAGGATGTGGTGTTCAAAGTTGTTAAAAAGAAGAATAAGATCATGTCTTTGAATCAACTCATGAAGTTGTTGATAGAGTTGTTAAGAAAGAAGAATAAGATAATGCTCAAGAACTCGAGTCGACTTAAGTGATTATCATCTCGTAAGAGACATAGTGATAAAGAATATAAAACCACTAGAAACATTTGGTCATGAAGACTAGATTGCATTTGCTCTAAATGTTGTTGAACAAATCACTTATCGTGAACCAAGAAATTATAAGGAAGCTATATCTTGCTCGTAATCAAGTTTTGGATGAAAGTTATGCAAAAGAGATGAATCTCTTTTGAAATGAAAACTTGTTACAAAATCAAATGATAAGAGACGTGTCAATTGCAAATGGATTTAAAAGAAGAAGGTGTAGCTCATTGAAAAATTGAAGTTGTAAGATATAAGGCCAAAATCAAGTTATGCAAATTGAAGTTTTGCATGCAAGAATGAGTGACTTCATCAATTTTTTCCTATATGGTCAAACATTGTTCTATCAAACTGCTACTTGCTTTGGTGAATCAAATGAATTTAGAACTTCATCAACAAGATGTGAAGACAAGTTTTCTTCAAGAAGTGGAAGAAACCATTTACATGAATCGCTCAAGGATTTCAAGTTTTGGATCTGAAGATAAGTCTTTGTATGGTTTAAAACAAAATCTAGGCAATGGAATAAACGGTTTGATAAGTTCATATTAAGTATTGGTTTTCACAGATCACACGTAATAGGTATGTCACTAAAGAAGACTAAAGAAATAGATTTAGTCTATCTTTTGTCGTATGTGGATGATATGTTAATTGCTAGAAAATCATTGTTTGAAGTTCGAAGGTTAAATCACTTTGAGTCTTTGAATTTGATATGAAATATCATGGGAAAGTCGGAATAATTAAGGAATGAATATTCAAGAAATAGAATTATGTGTCGGTTGATGCTCCTTCAAGTTGATTACATTAGAAAGTTTCTAAGAAAATTTAATATGAATGAAGCTATAGATGTTATTGTTCCTTAGCTCAATATATTAAGTTGTCTCGATACACAAAAGTCTCAAAATGATGATGAAATATTAGAGATGAGCATAGTGCCTTATTATAATGTTGTTGGAAGTATCATGTATTCTATGATCTATACTAGGCCGATTTATCACATCGAATAAGTTTAGCAAGTAGGTTCATGGCCAATCCAGAAAAGCTCATTGGGAAGCTTCAAGGTTATAATGAGATATCTTGAGTCTATTGTAGATTTTAGAATTTTGTTCAAACAAGGTTCCAAAGAAGAAGTTTTGTTGGGATTTATGGACTCAAACTATGCCGCAAACATTGATACAAGGAAGTCTCAAACTAGCTATATTTTTATTCTATTTGGAACAGGTTGTGAGATAGAAATCACTATCGAAATCAGTTGTAGCTCTATCCACAACAAAGATAGAATACATGGTTATAACATAAGTTGTAAAGAAGGATTTGATTAAGAGGATGCTCTAGAACTGAATGTTGAACAAAAAGTAGTAACCATTATGTGTGATAGTCGAGTGCTTACACCTAGTTAAACATCAAACTTTTCATGAAATGTCAAAGCACATTTTGTGAGAGATAATCGATAAAGATATTGTTAAAGTGGGTAAGGTTCCAATATAGGAAAATGCCTACGATATGTTAACTAAGGCATAGCCGGTTGCTAAGTTCAAGCATTATATCCATTTGATCAATCTATGCTCTTTCAAAGAGAGCATGACAAAGGGTTGCTAAAGAAACAAGTTTTGAAGAGTCTGCTGGTTGAAGTTTGCTATGCGATCAAGGTGGAGATTGTTGTAAATGTGGTCGCATTGAGTTATATATTCTTCAAGGACTAGAGCTTAATTAGGAGGAGTAGAAGGATCTATATCTAAAAACAACAAGTATCGGTTAAGGAATTATAACCGACTCCTTCAACTGATTTCCCAGCATTTAAAAGGGTGTGGTCTTGCGCCTTATTCTGTTTTAGTTTGTAGTATATATACTTTGATACATGTTGTTGTAAATTCATCCATCGAGATTTTGAGTGAAGTATAAACATATAAAAAGAGAGTGAATAGGCTTGCAACAGCCATTGTTGAAGGCTTGTTATAGCTGCAATCTCTTTCTTGTTTTCGTAGCCTTGTAGTGTAATCTTTCTTCTTGATTTAGTGAACGTCAGTAGCTCTCCCGTGGATGATCGAACCATGCATATCATCATCTATTTCCTTTGTATTCTTATGTTGTATGCTTAGAGTTTGATCTACTTTCTTAGATTGCAATCTTTGATTGTGTGTTGCTTAATTCATGGAGTCAATCACAATGTATACCCAATATTGATTTATTTTAATATTTAATTTAACTAAAAACTTAAAAAAAAAAAAAAAAGAAAACCCTATCACTCTCTTTCTCCGCTCTCTCACTCACGCTCAGACGCTTTGTCGCTTGGTTTACCCGCCCACCGCCCGCCTCCGCAATCCTCACGCCTTAACTCCACGCGGTGCCGCCTATCGCTCCGACAACAACAAATGCGAGATAAGCTATAGCATGATTTTTTTGCTTCTAATTTTGACTCTAAGATAGCAATAACGGTGGATAGTTGTCAAATATAGGTAACATTTATTTTATCATGACATGAGTTTATTTCAATCATGAATTTTCTTGGTCTCCCGATACAAGATTCTAGGTGTTTATCTAATATACCATGGCATTAGACATGTTGTAGGGCGGGCCCGCCGATTTAGGGTCGGGCCCGACGGTTCAAAAGTCGAGGCCCTAGCCCACCCTACGACGATAGAAGCGGTTTAAGGCCGAGCCCGGCGGTCCCGGTTCGGTTCGGCGAGGCTGTCGCAATGATTTTGCATCGATCCGCTCTCTCGTCCGAGCTCCGATTTTCGATCCGTTTGCGCCACGAACTCGTATCATAATATACTTAAACTCTTATGAAGATTCTATCTCAATTTTCCGAAATTCAATCAAATATGCAACGGCTCTAAGGAGGCTCACGGTTCGACCCAGCCCTAGGCGCACGGTTCCGGCCTCTCTTCACTTGAACCGAGCCCGCCCTAGGCCCTAGCTCCGGTTCGGTTCAGGCCCGTTGACCGCCGGTCCGAGCCGAACCGTTAACTTTAGGGTCGGGCCTAGGGCCGGCCCGGCGGTCCGGAAAGCCCTTGCACGTCTACATGGCATGCCTTTGTCAGCTGTCAAAAAAGGAAATCAAGAGAAAGTGGTTAGAGAATGTGCATGAGTGACACACATGATTCAACTGAACCTTTCAAATTTGTCACTATCGCTTTCCTGTCGTCTTTTTCCATATTACACTTCATTCTTCATATGCAAATTTTGCCTTCAAATCAAAATAACCATGAAACGTCATCAGTAGAATACTCAAAACACTTCAATTTTGACATTTAACAATCATAAAGAAGTCAAACACATCACTGATATAACCTCGCGATCCTACGATCCTCACAAGATAGAATCAGAGGTAGAGAAGTATTGAATTTTGGGGTGAAAATGCATTAAGAAATCCAAAATACATAAGTCTGAATATAAATCTTAGCTAGATAAACTGCACATATATGGAGTTGGCAATCTTAGCAATTACTCCAAAATCACAGTAAATGTTCCTCCCCTCTCTCCAATCATTTTTCTTAGATAAATACACACAGACAGAGGTCAATCTACACTGCAAAACTAGTAAACCCATGTCCACATGAGACCTGATGATTGGATCTTTCATTATTAATCTCAGGAGTCAAATCCAAACACAGTCAATTGTGTTACATTGTTGTGGCTGAACTGTATCTCAGCGAAAAGAAACAAATAGTCTTATCAATTATAAGGATCCACAGTCTCTTGATCATCAGAAGAAAATCCTTACCACTTGACATGAAAGTAGAACCAAACAACAATGCTGCTGCAAACGAAAATCAAACCATCATATTTCGAAAGATGTACTGTCCATCACCATTTACAACCTTTCTGCCTTGGGATGTTTTAGTTTATAGGTTATCAAATCAAACCCCTAAGGTACACAGATCATGGAAGTAACCCGAGGAGTAAGCCGATCTTATAAGAAAGTAAGTTCCAACTAACTTCCTTATGGTAACATATTGCTGAAGACGTTATGTTGTCGGTGATGGCAGTACTGAAAGCCACAGGTTATACTCATCCATGCGAATAATAAAGGAGCTGGAACTTGGGAAACCACCACCGCCATATGCCTGCAAGTACAGATGCACCAAACAGACTTGAAACTTGTTGAGGAGTGCCCTGGAAACGTTCTTATATGGGTTGTCTATAAACTAGTGCAAAGGAGAATGAAGAGCAGAATAAGTCTGCCAAGTTGCACTACCTTAGCAATTTCAGATGTATCGGTACTGCTATCTATACTCCTCAGGCACATTTTAAGATTGTTCCTCTGCATGTAAACAACTGCTCCAATAGGCCTGTTTCATCGGTAGGTAAACGCAGTATGACAGCAAACAAACACCTAGGAATAGCCTCACTAAGATTACATCAATACACAGAAGCACCCAACATCTTGCATCCTTAAGGACTTCCAAAGAGACCAAGACCACTAGCATAATGTTCCAGATATGCTACTCATATGCATGCAGTTAATACTGAAACAACTGGGGCTGGAGATAACTATGACAATCAACAAAATACAAGGGCACACGCTAAATAATTGAAAAACACAAATATCACTTCCACACATTTTCCAAGCTTGCAAGAGCATATAAATAACCAAGCAATAAGAGTGAGATTTAAAAACTGCTGCCTAAGTCCTAATGCAAATGCATTGTGAAGCTACACTGAAAGTTTACTTCTTAATGTAATTATGTAATATTACAAGATTCCTTGAAATTTCTGTTTGCTTTACTTCAGGCAACAACTGTATTTTTTGATGGTGAAAACAGAGCTAATAATAAAAGGAGTATCAAACTTGAAATATAAACATGCATAAAAGGTTCACCTGATATTTAAAACAGAAGCAGGCACAGAGCAATTGATTACATCAAGGCTCAAGCTAGCCATGAATATTACACCATTTTGCAACTACATACTGTCATCCATATGTTCATGCCTTTTGCAGAATTAGTGGCAATCTAGCTGTTAGGAATTAGGGCATCAACAGTTTCTGAAAGCCAGTAGTCTCAAACATATGACAAGCATGCAAGACATAGATGCATACATGAAGTATAAGGCACATTTAATCTAAAAAAAGACAAAAAGGAAAAAGATTGAGCATGAAAATCACCTTAGCCCAGCTGCCGCACTCATTTGGCTAAGTTCCTTGCCCATTTCATCACTGAAATCTGAATTCCCATCAGCTTTAATCCCCTAGCCAACAAACAAGACATACACCAGGCAATTAACAAATAATTATATTACTTCAGGCTTCCCAGAGCTTCAAGCCTATCACATGCACCCCCCCAATCCACACACAAATAAAAAAGAAATTGAAACAAAAAGAATAAAACAGAAGTCAATTAATGTAACCAAGTCACATGCTTTAAGATTGACTTAAGATGAAAATCACAAGCTTAAACCATGGAAATGACATTCAACTAACTAAGAATTGCTGAAAATGTTAATGCACAAAATTGTCATACCAGACACTCGCCATAAAAGCCTCGGCCCAACTTAACCCTGAAGACCTTATTCAGCAGTTTACTTGCTTCTGTCTGTCGATTAGAAAGATAGGTGTTTCCCTTGATGATCAAGTCTTCAGAGCAAATCTCTGTTAACTGTACATAGCAGAAGAAGACAAAAAATTAAGCAAATGTAATCCACATAAATCAGAATACATCAGAGTAGAAAGAATAATGACTGGAGCTAACGTGTTCCTTCAATGGAGGTAGCATTAGCTTTAAATTATCAAAAGATTATCTCGTGCAGTAATACAACTATCAGATACAGTCAATGTTTTTTTCGACTAACAATTGATTCAATGGTGTTGTATTGCCAAAGAAGTAAATAAAATGTAATAACAAATATGTAAGTTAATAAAAATTACTCGCAAGTCGCACCTGTTGATACATGAGTGGGTTAGTGATGCAGTTTAATTTCGACCGCCATTCGCCTAGTCCAATATTAAAGGCTTTAATTTTGGGTAAATTCCACTGCCGTAGATCTCCAGCTTCAATATATTTGAGAATCATCTCCATGCGTTCTTGGTCTTTATGGTTTAGCAGGCTCATATTATCAATCTGCCATGCATGTAGTACTTTTAAATGAGACATCAAAAATTATTAACAGCTGCACTGATATAGCACCAACCATAGCCAGTAAAACAGAAACACCGAAATAAAACATCCAGCTCTTAGTTACCTGATCAGATCTTGTCTGTGAAACTTTAGCAGAGAAATATTCATATACAGCAATGGAGCTGCTCTTCTCAGTATTTACATGAAACGAAATATTCGGATCAGAATCTTCCCTTGAAGAAATTCGGGAAAGCACTGATTTCCGGTGATCAAATCCAATGACCCTAATTGCAGAAGTTGTTGAGTTAAAACCAGTGGCAACTTCTGTTCAGAGCTCCCATTAAGAGGGCAAGCTAAGTTAAAATACATCCAATAATATGTGCAACTTTGACTCACATGGATGATGTTCGCCTGGAAAGCTCCAAAGGAAAACATTTTGGACCCAAAAAGTCTAAAAAGTAGCATGTCTTCATTCCTTCTATGCACAAGTCATCAATGCTAAAGAAAGATTACAACAAAAGAAAATTATAAGGGAAAAGGAATACAGTGGTATGGTTACACAAATGTTAGTATGCCTGTGGCAACTCATCACCAAAGATAGATGGATAAGGTCCTCAGTCACACCTACTAGCGTATCTGATGCAATATTCTAGTGAGGTTCACATGAAATGCAACTATATTCACTAAACTTCAACCCCGATTAAATGCAGAGTGCAATGTAAGCCTAACTTAGAGGCATTTCTTCAAGGCAAAACTAGTTTCAAGATAAAAATCATTACAACATTGCCATATATTCTCTGATTTGGACACGATATTTAGTAACCAATTACCTAAATGGATCGAAAATAGGAGATAGCTAAATACCCCATGGCAAAAAGTTGTGATGTTTCAAAAAGGCGGGGAAGAAAAATACATGACCACTAAGATACATACACGACAGTTCCAGTTTGATAAGAATTTGTGAAATCATTTCCAACTAATTTCGAAAATGTGAAACAGAATCTCAGTCACAAATTATCATTAACTTCAACAGGCATTAGCAGCTGAACTTACACACAACCGACCATGCATACATACTGTTCCCGCATCAGGATTGGATACTAAATCACAACTGTACGTCATCAGATATGCATAAAAGTCATGAAAAAAGGGAGGCGCACGTTACTTGAAGGGCGCGACGGAGGAGAAAGGCAAGATGAGGCAAGGGAGGTTGAGTCGAGAGTGGTAGAGGTGCGCGAAAAGCGCTCCAAATGCGCCGGAGAATGAGGGATAGTTGTATAACACCAAGTTGGGGATTTTGTTCTCCGACGCCTTCCTTATTGCTTCCAAGGTGGCGTCCGAGCGCAACTGACGGACCAGCAGAGGAAATTGGAAGGCGAAAGGAGAGAAGGCCAGCCGCCGTTTGAAGGCAGCCGAGGAAGCCATTTGATATGGCCGGCGGCAATTAGTCCGCCGGCGGCGTGGTTGTCAAGTGGCAACAATACTTCATTTTATCTTATTCTAATTTACATCTATTTTTATGCAAGATTGTTTAAATTTGGGAACCAACAAAATGAGGTCAAGGGAGAAACAGGAAAATAAGCATTTCATCAACGATTAAAAAATAATAAAAATTTATCAATCATAATCTTGACTTCTAATAGTAAGATGAAATCATTTTAATACATTTTATAATTTAATAAAAAATCTTAAACTAGATGTATCATTAACTTTCAAAAATTCTAAAAAAAATATTATTCTATTTCCATATTGCTATATGACTTATCAAAATAGTATTATCAAAATCATTTATTCTCGGTGGCTTATATCCGTTCTACTCAAGAATTATTAAAAAATATTTTAATTCCTTAATTTTCTTAACATTATCAGCCAATAGAGAAATTAAAACATTTTGAATTTTATGACCAAAATAATAATGATAATGGATTTTATTATTTTGTATACATCTAATGTAATCTTGCATCTTACTATCAAATTCTCCAATCATTTCGATCAATCCCAAAAAATTACCATTGTTTTCTTGATAAAAAAATTCATTAGATCCTCAAAAGGCCAAACTATATTTAAGAATATATTTTTATACTTGTTATTATTCTAGTTAAAACTTGTCTTCAACAACTTTTTTCTTTAGAGATTTATCGTTATAAATCTGTCAAATGTTCGATTTTTATTTAATATCTTCAATTCATACCAAGAGTTCATATAAGTAATATATTCTATTGAATTTTCATATTCTTGAAGTCATTTGCTAGGATGATTCCAATTTCTATATCCATCATTTGCTAATCAACTTATTATTTTTATTTTGAAATAATTTACAACAAAAATAATACACTTTATCCATATATACTAACCATTTTTTTTATCTTGCACCTCACAATTGCTCAATTTTCTAATATAATAAGTATAAAGAAAAATTATAAAATATATTTTTCTCCCATAATTTTGGGCCCCAAAAATTTGTTTTTAAAAAATATAATTTTCTAATATAACAAGTATAAGAAAATTTTCTAAATATATTTTTTTTTCCATAATTTTGAGCTCCAACAAATTACCCATAAATTTGTTAAAAAAAATATAATCGCTCTTTGAACACAAGAACTACGAAAGAATATATGAATACTTTATCAATGCACCACATAAGCTTTCAATGTTTTTTTTTGATAAAAAATTTTAAAGATCACACGTCGGTCGTCGCGACTGAACCCAAGACCTTTCTACCGGGCATTAACCATTCTACCACTAGGCCAACACACGCACACATAAGCTTTCAATGTTCATTCTTAGTAATACATATATAAGAGTAAACTATTAAATTTTTGGGTCCCCTAAATTTTGGGCCCTGGGCCATCGCCTAGACCCACTCGCCTACTCCCAAATTTTCTAAAAATAAAAATAAAAATAAATAATCCTTAGACTTGTGAAATTTGACTGATGTAGCATTAACGTGAAAATTCAAATTTATTTATTTTATTATTTTGAATTGGTATAATAAAATTAAATAAAAATATAAAAATTATGCAACTTTAGCTTTCTTCTCCAACCAAACTCCCACCCCTACCTTGAATTTGAAATTGCGGCAGCGGCGACGCCCTCATTTTGACTCCCGCGAAGGGAACTTATTACATGATACTCTCATATTCCCTTTCCATCTTTATATTCTATACTATAGAGCCCTAATGCTCTTAACAGCTATCACGTGTATTTATTGTTAATAGGTTGATGGTGCCCCTTATCCCTATATTTGTAAGTACAATGAGCTACACAATATTGGATCTATACCCCATTATATACAAAGACCGACTACTAATATGATAATATTATATTAATTAAAAGGAAATTATTGAAATTAAAAAAAAAACTTTAACATAAACATGTCAATGAGCGATCTCGAGTCATGTTATAATTAATGTCATATGAGACCTAATGGTAGAATAGGTATTCCCGATGTCAAATGTATCGGTTTCAAATTCCACCAACACCTCTATAGATTTGAATCTATCACATCTAATTTTTCAAGTATAGTTTATCTTCCCGATGTGATTTGCAGGCTAGAGTTAATTTCATGTTACACGATCTTGATCGTCGCCACATGTCATGTACAAGATAGTATATCTACATCACAAATAATATTGGTTAAATTACAAAGGAATGATAAAATTCCATTCATATTTTATAAGCAATACAAAATTAAAACCCCCAGAGTTTGAAAATTGAAGTCTTGACCTTAATTTTCGAAATAAACCCTAAAATTTGAAGGAAAAAAACACTGGAATACAAATATAAACCTTAAGGGGGTGTTTACTTTTAAGAATAAGTATTGTGAAGATTGAGTATTTGGAGGATTAAATAGATGATATGATAATTTTTATTTCTCAATTCTTTGTTTACTACAAAGGACTTGTGGAATATTAAAATTGGGATAAAAATAATCTAGTGTTTACTATGGTTGATTAAGTATGGATTAAATCCAATTTGACCAAATTATCCTTCTAGTTTTAAAATAAGATTAATAAACTCATTATGTATTTTTCAAATAAGATTAAATAAATCAACAATGTAAATTGATATTTGATCATTTGTTATTTTAAAATTATTTGACCACATTTAAAATTTGAAATATTTTAGTTTATATCACGTTTACTTTATATGATATTCAATACAAAATGAGTAAACAAAGAAATAACACAAACTCATATTATTATTTATTATCGATGCATTCTTAATTTAATTCAAAAGGTAGACAATTAATGCATAATTTATCCAACAACACATTATAAAATACCAAATCAGAAAGGAGGTAACAAATTGATAACAAAAAATAGACAATTACTCTTCTAATCAAATGCTATTACTTTGTAAAAGTGAACCAATTACATCAAGTATATCTTCTCCATTCATTAAACATAGATAATGCTAATTCGTCTCTCCAAGAAGTCCACTGTTGACTGATCTCTACAACATCAATAGAGTCTTCGAGATGTTGATCATCAAGCTCGAGATTTTCATTTTCAAGAGGATCTAATGTCATAGCATCTCTTATGAAGTTATGAACTAAACAACAAGCCAAAATAATACGATTTTGGACTTTTAAAGGATAAAATGAAGCACTTCTAAGGATACCCCATCGTCCTTTCAACAACCCAAACGATCTTTCAATCACATTTCGAGCTCGAGAATGCTTCATATTGAACAATTCCTCTTTATTTCGAGGGAGAGATGTTCCTTCACCCCAATCATTCAAGTGATACCTCACCCCTCTGTATGGAGTCAAAAAGCCTTCTCCATTAGTGTAACCATTGTCACACAAATAATAATTTCCTGCAAATTTTCACAAGGATATTAAAAGAAGAATATTTGATGATATTATAAACATCAATAAAATTATCTATAATTACCTCTTGGGACTCGGAAGCCATTGCTCAGTGTGTATGAGATCACGTAAAACTCTTGAATCGATGTAACTTCCTTCCCAACCACTCAACACATAGATAAATTTCATATCCGGTTTACACGGCTAACACATTAACGTGGTTTGACCTTTTCTATTGCGATGACGAGCTCTATCCGCTTTAGGAACAGTGACATGAATATATGTTCCATCCAGTGCCCCTAAACATCCCTATAAATAATTTAATAATAAAAATGTACATAAATTATTAGTGATAAAAAAAATTGTCTAACAAAAGAATTTAATCCAAAAGTAGTGTAAGTGTGTAACATACCTTGAACCATTTCCACCTGTCGTTTGAGCAATCTTGATCCACGGTTCGGTCGAGCAAGTAGTATAGGGTGAAGTCTTATTACAGCATTTAGTACCGCATGAAAATTCTTACTAACGGTTCGTCCAGATCTTTTGTAATTATGTTTTACAATACGATTTTTTTGTGGTGCCCAAGTATTGCTAGAAACATTGCTACTTGTTCATATACGCTAGCAATCCGGCCAGCTTGTAAGCCACCCGAATGTTCAAGGAGATAACATAAACGGAGAAATGCATCCCTACTCATCCTCAAGTTGTCAATACAAGTGTTATCATCCACAACAATAATTTCATGCAAATGCTCTATTTGTTTCGGAATTTTATGTAGCAAAGAATAACATTTATCTGTTCCGGAAGTTAAACGCCTACGATTGATAAAATATTGCAACACTATTCCAAAAATTGTTGTAGAGTCATTCATCATCTTTTGCACTGTCAAAAGTATATCACCTTTTTCCAATTGAACATCCATCCTATGAAAAATTTATTTTTATTAGAACTTGTATCAATGAAATATAATTAATTCACAAATTCGGCATAATAAAACTGATTTCCCAACTGAAAAGTTTCGGAACTCTAACATACATTATTAAGTCTAAATCAGAAATCGGATATTTATCCATCTCAAGCAACATAGTTTATGATACGACTTGAATATAAAGAAAGTAATGCCAATTAAATAAACCATAAAGAAAAAGAAAATGGAGAATGAATGGAAAGTTCAGAACATCTTTATCTTACTGACTTTGCAAGATATAATTTACATGCTCCTAGATTAGATGATAAAGACAGTTCCAACTGAATACTAGAATTGGCATTTGGCGAACATCAACCAAGTAACTGACACACATTATTTATTAGTCATTTATGTTTCTTCACAAGGTTATATATAACTTCATAGCAAATCATGTAAGCTCATCATCACTTCATAACTACACATTCGTGATGCTTGAACACCAAAGCTAATTGTGCAATCACAAACTACCTTTTGCTTCTCATGTTAGGTCAAATGGTGTTATAACATGCAGTTTAAATTAGTGTAAATGGTGTATTTCATAAATAAAATTTTACCACAATTTCCTAGTTTATGTATTCCAATTTCCAAGGAATATGTTCAGCAATCCAACTAACCTTAGTACATACTAAATCCCTCAACTCCTCAGCAGAAAGTACCGAAAGCTTTTTGGCAAAGTCTGCACGCTTGTTGATAGCACCAATGTTAGCCAATGCAAGTTCTCGCAACTACAAAGACAAGATAGCAGGACATAAGATAAATAGAAGCAAATAATAAGAGTTCCACTTGATGTGAATAGCAAATGTAAGAACTCTATAGCAAATGTAAGAACTCTATACGCTTCATCTGGGAGACTAAAAAACAGAGTCAATTGCCAATCAACATCACAGAAAAGAGCACAAGAAGAACACACCATGATACTAGCATGACATTTCCTAAGCAAAGTATCTAGCAACTAAAACTTTGTTTTTTTCGAAGAACCTTAAACTAAATTTAATCATTTTGAGTTCTTCACTTTAAAATTCTGCAAATTATTTCTACGAAAGTTGGTATATCGATGATGATTAACTAATAAACTCATCGCAGAAAGAAGCATATCACAGTTATACCTGATAAGAGGAACCTAATTCGAATAAAAAATGTATGAAAAGTATTAAAATAACTTAAAAATTGTAAACTATATCAACCAAAAACCAACATACAATATCCGGCAACGATCGTCCACACATTAATATATTTGAAAAACGGTGGCCATTGCGAAAAAAAATATATAAATTTAACAAAAGAATAACAGAAAATCGCTAACCTGCTGTCCGCCTTTCTGGAATCAGGCTTTGATTTTCCTCCCTTCGAATTCCGGGAGCTCTGCTTGGAGAGTGTTAGGGCGTAGAGTGTTCCTCCGTGGAACTCCTCCTTCACGTTTGCTGTAGAGTTTCAAATGAAAAGTGTTGGGGGCGCCGAGGTTTAGGGCAAAATTGAAGGGTATATTGGCCATTTCATAAATAATTCTTTCTCATGATATATCTCATCCCACCTATTTAGCAGGATTAAAGTTAATGAAAATTATAACAAAGGTTAAAAATAATCAAGGGCTTTGGGTTATCCCACAATATTAATCATTCAAAGTAAACATTGGATTAGGCAGGATTAATTTTATTTATCCAGCCTAATCCTTACAAGTAAACAGGCCCTAAAAAGATTGAAAAACGAATACCGAAAACTGAAAAATGAACCTGATAGGAATAAGATTCATTATTCAAGGCCCAATAGGTAGTCTATGATCGGTAAGTTCCATCCTGAGAGGGGGTGCATTGCACACCCATCCCCTCCGCATGACACGTGTCTTTCTATTTTATTCACATTTAATTAAATGTCCTGAATAAATCAACCCAACCATGGTTAATCCGGATAGGCCCACTGCCGAAACAATCTTCGCGGAGAAGCTATCCACGAGTGCCGACAATCATTTTATACGTCGGCATCCCAAACATGTATCGGCATTTTACGATTTGAATTAATATCTTCGCGGAGAAGCTATCCGCGAGTGCCGACATTCATTTTATACGTCGATATCCCAAAACATGTATCGACATTTCAGACATGTATCGGCATTTCAGGATTTGAATTAGAATTTTGAATTATTAACCGAGAAGCTTAATAAAACGTCCCGCCAAGATTATACAATTATCTTAAACGCCTAAATTTATTATAATCTGTGGATAAATAATTTATAAAATACTAATATTAAATTTTAAAAAGAGCACTTTATAATAATTATATTAGATACTGTTCAAAAAAAATTATTAAAATAATAAATAATCGTTAATAATTTTCGCCGACCACATAAAAATATTGTCGTCACTCCTTGTTAATTTTGAAATATTGAAATTTACCGTTGAGCCCTCACTATTTCGAGTCTTGCAAGGGGTAAATAAGTAAATTCATAAGGGAAATTCAAATAATTCCCCCATTTGCAACTGCCTTCTTCTCATTTGCGCCCACATCACGGAGGAGGTGATCTATCGATCATGAGAGAGACGAGCACGAAGAAGAAGAGAGAGAGCTTCGAGAGACGCCCAAACCCTAACCTGCGAGAGACGCGAGCACTAAGAGAGCACGTGAAACGCGGTATTGTTCCTATTTTCAACATTAACGATTTTTTTCGCGCCTAAGTGAGCGAGAAATGCCTTCGTCTTCGCCCATCCCCATTCCGTCTGTCTTCTTCATCTTAGTCTTCGTCCATTGGGGTAGCCTTCAGATTCTTCGCCTTTGCACCGAAAACCTAGGGCAATGTCTCGAAAATACCCAAATATGTTGTGCTATGTTCGATTTTCATCCATTGTTAATGGGTATGCTCCATTTTGTATGCTTGTTTGTTTCTCGCTCTATTTTTCTCTACTTGTTGAAGATGCTTGTGCTTCACTAGATTAGAATTGTCGTTATTCCAAAAGAATTGCTCTGTTTGAATTACTTATACAAGGAGAGAAATATTGTAGAGGCCCACAAATGCCTGTATTTTTGAGTTGCATCGAGATCACCGCACCTTTCTCTATTTTTCCCTGGGAATCTTTAGAATTCAACGCTAGCCTCCTGGCGGATGTCGTGATTCGAGTCCGCTTATCTCCAACTTTTGCCGCGAGCAAACATATTAACGACGAGGAAGTTTGTTAGCTTTACTAGATTTGTTGGGTTTCTCCTACTATAAAAATTTGATATGTGGAGCAATCATTTAGTTTAACTCATCATCGTTGTTTAGTCTCGAATTTTACTCACCCGTGATTATTGCTTATCGGTTTGCTCGAGCATTTGTTCTTGTAGTTTCAGTTTTGACTCGCCAGATTCAATTATTTCTATCTTTTCATTTAAAAATTTATAATAGTATTATATGGATGAGAGTTTTGCATGTGAGCTTATTCCTATTAGTGAGTGCATCCGTGTTTTTCTTGTTTACTTGATGCAAATCGAGTTAGGAAATGTAACTTTGCTTTCTTAAGAAACTTGTATGAAGATGTAACAATAAATAATGATACATCGCCAGTAGAATGGTGCTAAACATGAGTAATCTTATTAATTTCAAGTCCGATCTATTTATGTATATCTAAAGAATGGCTCATCTCGTGATCCGGATGACGGTCGAAATGATTGACAATAATGATGAACAACAGTTTCTGGCCTGTGCTGATTATCTTTCTAATCATGGTCTATTTCTTTGATATCTGATGTAGAGGCTGTGACATCAGAAGTACTCAAGGGGTATGTATGCCTTTCTCTGCATGTATATGAGACTAATGAAGGTTTCATTTTTCGTTTTTCCCAAACTCTCCTTAATTTTAGGTTTTTGCTGCTTCATTACATGCATGATTCTACTATATGCTTTCTCTGGAACTTTCCTAAACCTCCTTTTGCTTCATATTGTAATTTTTTCTACATTTTCTAGCCTTTCTTGCAAAATAGGCATCCATAACTCGATGATCGTTAAACAATTGATATCTTGTGATTTAATTGAAATATTTCAAAAATTTCATCTTTCTATGCCATAGCTTTTATTTCTGGCATTTCACATCTTTGTGAAACATTTTTATTCGAGAATTATCTACTTATAATGTAAGTCACCGCTTTAGTACTTTTGTGTTCTTGTCCCTTTAATGCATTGTTACCACTAGAGTGCGAACAAGGGTGTGCTGTGTGTGTCTTGAATGCGTATACAATCCTAAGATTATTCAAGTAGCATCAAATCATTCATTTTGTATCATTTTAAGTAACTATATAATTTAATGAACAAGAGTGCAAAAAAACCGTGCTAAAATTATCAATTGAGAGATAGGATCTCTTTATTTATCCACTCTTTACCACATTATCGAGATCTGCTGCGACCATTGTTATGACTAAGGTGTTTTGAAGTTCACTTCCACCCTCTGCAGCTTTAAGTTTCCACCTTTCCGCCCATTACTCTGTCCTCTAAGTCATTCTCTTGAAGTCCCATTTAACGTGTTTCTAATTTCTCATGTTTCACCCTAAAGAATTTGACTGGTTTACCCAAATTGATACATCTGTTATTCTCTCTCTTTTTTCTTTTTTGTAGCTATCTGCTAATTAGTATGAGCACCCACTAGTCCTGAGGTTCTGAAGTTCATTCTCTTAAGCATTGCATGATTGTCGATGTATTTATTTGAAAAGGCCTCTAAGATTGCTTTGGTTCTCTAGTAAGGGTAGAACCTTTCTACAAAGGCAATCGAAGTCTATGGAGGGCTGCTGGGGGAGAAAAAAGAGATATTCACCTTTCCAGAGCTAGCATTTACATTGGAGATAATCTAGTAATCCTAAATTTGTTTTGTTAATAGAGTACCATATGGTTGTGCACACATTTGCTTTTGTTAATAGAGTACCCATGATCTTATAAAAGTAGTGCACAATATTGATAAGGGCGGTTGTGAAATGGGAACCGAGAGGAAGTAGTAATTTTCGACTTAGGACAGTTTGGAATCCAAAAATGGATAGACATTTCATTGATTTAATGTTGGAGCAAGTTGGCAAAGAAAATAGGACATATGGGATGTGTAGTTGTTCATCTTGATTTCTGTTTTCTCCAATCAATGAAAATTATCAATTATCATCATTTTTGCAGTCAATCTAGTAAATTCAATAGTAATCATAAACTTGCAAACAAACGAGACTCGTGGATAATGTACTGGGCATCCTAATGCCATAGACGATGCTGAGTGTCGCTAAGTCATATGCAATTCTAGTGCAATTGTCCTAGGAAAAAAGCACATTACCAATTCGCTAGGAAATGAAACATTTAAATGCATGGGAGAGCTGGTTCAAAAACACGTAACTTCGAGATCCTGATAAAGGCGGCATGGCATTTTCAATCAGATACCTACTACAAAAATTAAATAAATTTTTAAGTTTATTTTAATGGGAAATACAAATGCTCAATCAGAAAATCAGTCGATTCACTAAGATCCTAGGACTTGAATAGTTACATAAATAACATCCCAACCCATCCCCTTCACAGTCCTACATCTATAATTCCAAATAAAAAGGATAAGATATGAAGATCTCGCTACCATCGAACAGTTACAAAATCGTTTTACTTACAATGAAGAAATTCGATGCAAACCTGCAGGTAGACATGGATGAGTAATACCAAAAAGGCCATAAACATTCCCTGGTAAGTGTCACTTTAATTTCACATAAATGCCTAAGAGTAATCTTGCTTAATGGTTATGCCTGCATGTTGTGTATGCTTGTTTGTTTTTTTTCTCTACTTGTAATTTGCTTGTGATTATTCTAATCTGTTGCATTTTCACATAATTACCTAAAATTATGCCGGTGTACAACCGACTATGGGAGTTCTTTTGTTGTTTATTATGATGAACAACACGACTTTTGTAATGAAGATTACGCAAACTTTTAATGAAGATTGTTGTTCATTATTTTGTTGTTCATTATGATGAACAACACGAAATTATAAGCTTTTCATAAGAATATTAATGAAGCCGATTTTAATATGAAAATTGAATATTCAACAATGTTTCAATTAACTTTAATTGTGGCCTTTAATCATTTTACTATGACAATGCGAATTTAAAGTGAAAATAGTTAATAATGTCTGATGGGTTAAATGAGATATATGGCCACTTGTTTTTCAAAGTTCCAACGGGGAGACGAGACAAGCTCCTCTATATAAGCCCAGGGTTTGAAATAGACTCGCGCTTAACTGGTATGTCTCATTTGCTCTCTGTAGCTCAAGCATGAGTGCTTATAATAAATGCATCCATCGTATTCGAGCATTAAAATTTTATTTCCTTTCAAAGAATGTAGAAATTTAAGACTCCAAATGCACGATGAAATTATGGTTTTGATGCAGTGATATATGATTTCGATTATATAACACAATGTAAATGGTAATTAATGCTTAAGAGAGTATAGAATGGAGGAGGATGTTGATGAGAGAGGGTGAGAGTAAGCACAGTAAAGTTGTAGCCATGGAAAGTTAACTAAGGCCTTTTAATTATGAAATCTCCAAACACACCTTAACTATGGAGCTAAATACGGCTTGAGATCAGCTTGAGCTCATAGATTGATTGAGCTGAATTGAATTAAAATTCTGGCCAGCCAACAAGTTTTGCTATTGGCATAATATTATGCCCAGCCAACAAGTCTTTTATGATTTGTTTTTTACTTTTCTTTGGATTATAATGTGATTCTATCTTGATGGGTTAAATGAGATATCGACCACTAGTAGTTGAGCAACCTTCATCTTTTGTCAAACAGAGACATATTTCATTGAGAATTTGGGCCGAAGCTTTGAATTATAGAGATTTCATTGTGAAGAGAATTATGTAATAATAATAATAATAATAATAATAATAATAATAATAATAATAATAATAATAATAATAATAATAATAATAATAATAATTGGTGGTTTTAGAAGAAAACTAGCGTTTGTTTAGGATTCGATATATTACACAAGAAAATTTTATTTTACAAATGTGTTAGCTTTTACTTTAGTTGCCAAATTTTTCCTGGATGATGAACAACACGACTTAGAAGATTACACAAACTTTGAATGAAGATTGTTGTTCATTATGCTTGTGTCCATCCGACTTGAATGATGCCTGTCTACAACCGACTTTTAATGAAAATTCTGACATGTTCATTACGATGAGCAACACGAAATTACGCAAGCTTTTCATAAGAACATTAATGAAGACTGTACTCAATATGAAAATTCAGAATATTCAACCATGTTTCAATTAACTTTCCGTGTTATTTGAAAGTTAATTATAATCCATATATTATTATTGAAAATATCTTGGAGGCTTTAGTATGTTTCCAAAGATAGTTATGGTTGTGATTCTTCTAACCTGTTTTATGATTCCTTAATTATCCAAAATTATGCCTGCATTTTGTATGCTTGTTGTTCTTTTTGTTGTTCGAAGAACAGGACTTTTGAACGCTCTATTTCTTTGCACTTGGTATGACTGCTTGTGTCAATGGGTTGCTCCATTTGTGATACGTAGTAGTGATTTGCCATGTTTGATCTTGCATTGTTCTCTCAGTGAAGTACTCCCACATTATAATGACCAAGCTTTAGCCCGTGATTAAGAAAAGCAAGCTGTGACAAGATTAGATATTTGCATTTTGTGGACTATCTCTTTTCGCATTCACCCCCACAATCATCTCTTTAAATTATGTTATTAAAGAGTGATTCATTTAATATGATTGGACTGATATTAAAGAGTGATTTTGATTAGATTTATATTTTATTTTAAATGATCCATTTGTAATTTTACATTGAAATATAAAGCCAACATCCCTTATGTTTTCAATAACAACTATTTTCGCCTTACACACACTTATAAAAGGATAGACGAGAAGAGAGCACAAGCATCGAGAGATATTAAAGGGTTGTGTTACTGAAATTGCGCGAAACCATAACAGAGGAATACTTATTCTCTAGCCTTACGCCGCAGTAGTTATTTTATTGTTTGATCTTACATCACAATAGAAGTCCACGTGTACAACGAATTTGAACTTGAAGATTATTGTAAAATAATTAGGCGCATTCACAGTTACAATCATAAACCATCCCACCATCCCCTAGTGTCTAGTCTATTTAAGATCTTCATCTTTAACCGAAAAAGCAATTAAGATAAGATGCATACATGCTATAAGATCTTGTCTTATTGACGTATATTTATTTTTAGCCATTGAGTAAGAAAAGCAAGCTGTGACAAGATTATATATTTGCATTTTGTGGACTCTCTCTTTTTCCCGGTTCTTTTCCAAAATTATCTCTTGAATTCTGTTATTAAAGAGTGATTTTGATTAGATTTATATTCTGTTTTAAGTGATCCATTTGTAATTTAACATTGAAATATAAAGCCAACACCCCTTATGTTTTCAATAACAGCTATTTTCGCGCCGTACACACACTTATAAAAGGATAGACGAGAAGAGAGCAGAAGCATCGAGAGATAATCAGGGGCTGTGTTACTGCAATTGCTCGAAATCATAATAGAGGAATACTTATTCTCTTCCACAGGTATTGCTTTCATTTTTTGCTCATTTTTTGTGTGTTTTCGAAGTTGCTTGGTATTAGTATGTTGTCTACCAATATGTGTTCCAATCTGAAATCTAGCACACGAACATTTGAAATCTGCAATATCTGTTTCAATTTGAAATCTAGCACACGGTGAATTAATAGAACTGCAATTAACTAAGCCGTTCTTTGTTATTACAACAAGGACTACATACACAGGGGAAAGATAGTGCAGGAGCTACCTTCCAAATCTTTTCAGGCTCACCAAAGCAATCTAAATATTCATCCTGTACTTGAAAGTATATTCCCATACTAATAAGCACATCTTTTACCCTCGATGTTTCTCCGTGTCCTCACCACCATGAGCAATCCACAAGCAACCGTTAAAAGTTTGAGATACCTTTAGTTGAAACACTTGAATTTTCTTTACAAATCAAAATAAGTGTAAATAAGGAGGTAAAATGAGTAGTAGGCGGTCTCAGATTGAACAATGCGGCGACGATCGCAATAAATAAAACTATCGCATAATTTTAGGAAACAAATGGGACTAGAAATGACAAGGCAAGTTATGTTGGATACAACATATAATCGTTACTAATAAAATAGAGCACATAAGAATTGATCAAATAGTAAAGCTCATGACGAAAGGCCTGAACATGATACAAGAAAGAGCAATCTTTTCAAAATGCAATAGAAAGGTAAGATAACAACTTGTAAGCTCTAGGATTATTGTAGGTGGTTCAATAAAGTGCCCAACATATAATGATAATCAGCACTTAGTAACTTTCTCAATAAAACAAATATTGTAGTAACATGTCAGATTTTTTATTATTCTGTACTCTCAGAGGCAATGAGTATTTTGACAAATTTTTTTTGATATTCCATTGTTTTCTCAGTGAACCAGTCCAACATTACAATGACCAAGTCTTCGAAAGTGAGTAAGAAGGCAAGCTGTGACAAGATTAGATATGGTTGGTTGCTTTTGACCTAGTTAGATTTTTCTTTGCCGGATGTAATTTTGTATTCTTATGCATACAATAATCTCTTTTATAATAGGTGCGCATGTATCGCAACGATGTCAGCCTGCCTCATATATATCGACCATACGTACTTTATTGGATGCGAAAAACCTGATTAAGTTTAGAAAGTCTTGTTTTGGTGCTTTCCTGAATATGTCGGATATGCGCTTCCAAGGACAACTCATGTATAAACTTCACGCCACCCTCAATCCAGATTCACTCCAAAGAAGAAGAATGACCTTCAATTTTAATGATGTGGAGGTTGAGCTGGGTCCTCAAGAATTTTTTGTGATAACCGGTTTATCGTTTGGCCAGTGGGATGAACCTCCGACCGCTTCAGCCTTCAAAGATAAATTTTTTAATGGACGCAAAATTTTATTTTTCCGAGATATTTATCAGGGTTTTCAAGACCACTGTGAAGCTGTTGGAGGGAAGGACGACGATACATTGAAGTTTGCATTGCTCGTTGTTTTGTATGGGATTCTTTTGATTAGACATCAAACCAATAAGAGAATCGAGGACTCGCTGATGCCATTAGTCGACGACCTAGATAGGTTTAATCGTCATCCTTGGGGCTTGGTAGCGTACGAGTTCCTCGTCACAGTAGCTCACAATGCTAGGTCTCGCATAGCAAACAAAGAGAGTATTGGTGAAGCTGTGAGCTTTGATGTGCAAGGTTTTTAATTTGCTTTGCAAGTGTTTGCATACGAGGTGCATGAAAAGGTTGCATATCATTGTGGGGAGCCTCGAAATGAATATTTGGATTGTACGCCTAGGATGTTACGATGGGCTGCGGTCAAGGCTTTTCGATTGCGCAACATTGATCCGTACTTCATGCCATGTTTTGCATTCCATGTGGTAAGTATGAAACTTTAAATTAAATTTGCATTTTTTGTATATCTTGATCCTTAATTTTTTTGTATATCTTGATCCTTATACTGTATATCTTGATCCTTATACTGATATCTTGATCCTTAAATTTGCATTTTTTATATATCTTGATCCTTAAATTTTCCGTACTTCACGCCATGTTTTTTGCAACCCATTTTTTGCATTCCATGTGATATCTTGATCCTTATACTGATTTTTTCTTGACAGAAACCTATTGTTGTCAGCCCCTCTGAGAGATCATTAGTTGAAATGAACGGACTATCTATTGATTTTCAAAGCGGAGTGCCCGTGGATGTACTCCTCAAGCAAGTGAAGACTACCGTCGGAGCTTTCAAGAGGAAGAGACCGCAAGTGACTGAGGAAGCAGGCACTCTTGTTGGTCCAGATGCACCGACGAGGAGAAGACGAGGAAAAGCTCCGTGTTTGCGAGAGGAGGATTTTTACGAGCAAGCCGATGATCCAGACGAAGAAGGCGACGATGAACAAGCTGTACAAGAACCTCAAGACCAGGACGTTCCATGTTCGTCTGTCCATAGAAGTTCAACACGGCGCCCCGACAAATCCAGAGAACAAAGCACAACTTCTATGCATGGAATTGACCTGTCCTCGTTGGCTACCAAATCGCAGATGGATGAGGTAATTAAATTTATAAACAACCTGTGGTCGTAAAATGCATTTTGATACAATTTTATCTTCACAATAACACATTCATCTTATAGGTATTATCTATAGCACGAGATCTTCTATTTGCGGTCTCAAAGATGGGTGACACTCGGACAAGTAGTGTCAATGCAGAAAGTAGCAGACGAACATCATGACCCGCGATACACATGACCCTCTTGTGAGTGCAATACATCAACCGAGATGTTCATATGCATCCATGCGTAAACGCTGACTTGTCCAAGTATTTACGGTGGAGGAGGCTATTCGAGTTGGTGATACGTCGGGGGACGGATCTTTGGAATTTGGAAAGGGCGATTTTATAGATATTCGGATGAAGATGAAAATATTGAGAAAGTAGCAAAGGCGACGAATCACCACCTTCGAAGCAGAATTTACTTTGACATCTCGAAAACCCGGTTTTAGAAGGCTATGGCTCGGACTAGGCGTAGTCATGCGAAACAATTGCTAAATCAACTTCAAATTATAAGCACGAAGTCCCCGAGCGGCGAAAGATAGGTAGATGAAAACCTCCAACCCTACCCCTAGTGTATGGTTCTATTGGTGGTCCATATCCTCTACGGCTTATTGATGTGGAGTGGATTAATAAGTTTGAAGCATAGTGCGAGACAAATCGCAATAATCCAAAGTATGTCATGTGCATCCTTAATGATCATCGTTTTGTTTATATATTATATTTATATGACTTGAAATATATGTACTTTCATTGTCTTAATTGTAGATCCTTGCCTCGAGTGGGATGCCCTATGTTGGTAGTCGTCATGCCACTTGGTTTGATTGAACTATGGAACCACAATGGTTGGTTCTTTGCCGAGGTAAATGCATTGTGTTTGGGTTGGATGACAATGAATTTACTTAAGTTTTATATTTTCTAACATGGTTTGGTTTTCTGACATGGTTTGGTTTTCGAATGCAGCATGTCGATTCATTGGTGAATTTTCACATTTCTCATTTCTTAGATAAGCCACATGAATATGTAAGGAATTGGACAGTGGTGGAGCAGCAGGGATGGGTAAGAACTATGAAACATTGCGATAGTACCTAGATATTTTGTTAATAAATTCACTTGTTAATCTCGTTATTTTACAGAATGCCATGTGTTCCGAGATACATGCTATGGTTTGTGCGCAAATGAAGCCCTATGTCGAAGGGTTATGGCCGAATCAACTTTGCATGCCGTGGTCCAAGGCTGAGAAGGTGGTCGGAATTGCACATGTAAACCAAAACCATTGGGTTTGTTACGAGATCAACATTGAAGACCAACGTGTAATCGTCTATGACTCTCTCTCCATGACTCGGGATCCAGATAGAGTGAAGACTTCATTCCACAATGTCTTACGCAATCTATCATGGATATGTCGTGCATCAGATCTTTGGAAAAGTCGGTCTCCTACTAGTGAGTTCAAAGATGTTTGGGATTTGACAATATACCGAGACCCTCCCCAGCAAGGAAATAATTGGAATTGCGGCATCATGGCCTTGAAGTACCTGGAGTGCTTGATTACGGGCCAGCCACTATCCATTCTACATGGTGATTATGCACGAGATTTTCGCAAGTCGTTTTGTGGTCAACTCTACCGTTTTGCCATCCAACGACAATCTATCTAAAGCTTGGCAGGACATTCAGAGAAAGTTAGCTCCAGGTTTTATAATTTTTTTTAAACGCATTATCTTTTATGTTCTGTGTACATGATATTAGTGTTCTTCTGGTTGCTTTTTATTTATTAGTTTGGTTTATATTATATCTTTTGCTTTTAGTTTTTTGTTTCAACCGATTTGCTGACCTTAGTGAAACCTCATTCGATCTTGAATACTATGTGCAATTTTTTAGACTTATATCTATCTTGCTCAACTATGTTATGTAAACTATTAGTTGTATTATTGACATATGTTTTATCATGATAGCAATTTAGGACAACATTGGTGTTATGAAATAAGTAATTCTTGAATTTTTAATAATACCCATTTTATGTTCTTTTCCACATTATATTTAGTGCCTAGTACATGGTCGGGAAGCACGTGTTGGATGATAAAAATTTTAGGTTTATGTTATATCTGAGAAAGTATTTATAATGCTTTCCTATGATATGTATATATCTCTTTAACTTGATAATAAAATGGCTACATTGCTTGCTCCTTCGATTCCTCTGTTGTGAAGTGATGTTTGGTAAAACTTGTATTGTTTGTAATGTAGATTGATCGTTACAATACATGCATCCAGTACTGTCGGCAATTGTGGCTCGGCATGCAATTTTTGTGGGCATGTAATGCATTATCGGCAATTATGTGAGGAGAGCCTAGTACACTGCTATTTGAGGACTCTGCAGCTTTATATTTGACAACTCAGTGAAGCCGTCCGAAGTCTTTAGTTGATGCTTTACATTTGACAACTGATTGAAGTTTTATTTTTGTTAACATTTCCAACTTTTTGGTTGAGATATGAAGTAATTGCAGATATCTTTATCAATTTTCTTGTCATAATATCCATCCAATCTGTAAATGCACCAACATGATTCCAGAACAATAATGATAATAAACGTGTTAAATTTTCTCACATTTCTGTTACAAATTAAAAGTGTAAAATTATAATATTATACAATACACGTGTTATAACATGATGTATATGAAGGATATAATATGTAAGGATGTTTTGTTCCAGTCCATAGAACTTATCCATAAAATAAATACATTTCCACCAAACTAACATTACAAATATACACCAACATGATTCCAGAACAATAATGATAATAAACACAAATATGTAAATAAACGATAATGAGATGGCAACAATAATATTTATAACATGAGTTTACACGGGACTAGAATACACAAAACATGACATTAACATACTAACCCATCCGATGAACAAAACGATGGGGCGAACAAATAATACTATAGTCTACGAAACTAAACCCAACGCTAGAATCAAAGAGATAGTCGCCGATAGTTGTAATCTGTGCAATCGAACCGTATCGACAACCTTCATTCCTCTATGTAAAACACTCATCGCAACTGGAAGAATAGTGGATCTCCATGTTCCTTGTATGCCGCAATCAATGGATCGGCCTACTTGATAAGAACACAAAAATCTCCAAACATTATGAAGAACATGTAGCCTACGGAGGGCCATATTTAAATATACAGGAAAAGTAATGGATTGAGCAATACATACCTCAACGTACTCTTCCAAGTTACATCGGCAAATAGAGATCTTGTTGCGGAGCACATCCCAAGCGGTCGGGTCAAGCAATAAGTCGTGAACGAGCAAATCGGTGGACGCAGCTTCAACGATCTTGCGGTAGTAAAACCATACCGAAGATCACGGACATGCTCACGGTTAACCTTATCTGCTACATCATGAATAATTATGCCGGTTAAGGTGTGTTTCTGTCTATCCCACACGCCCAAGTCGCAGTACTTGAGCAGAAGTCCAACCAATTGGTACTCCATCTCGGGCTTCCAGGCTGTATTGTACCAAAGACTCCGTTGGTGGTCGTCAATAGTTTCTAAGAGATTCATGGAGTGTATTGTAACAAAATCGCAGAAGCCACAAGTGAAGAAGAATGGTATGGCAGCCTTTAAGATTTTGGTAAGGAGAGCGTGTATATACATGGGACTTTGGAGTTATTTATAGTTGCAGCAAAATGTAGAAATTGACCAATTTATCCGTGCCTCATAAAGAGAAACATAATACAAGGAAAATTGATACAAAAACCCAATTAATAAAAATTAGTTTAGTATATATGGAATGTCTAACATTAATAATTTATTGGACAGTAGACGGACTAATGTAGCCAAAAACAACGTCGATACATAACTTCATTGTTCTTACAATACACAAGAGTGATAAATAGTGGTACATATTTTATAAAATACTAAGTGCAGCGACTTAGATAGAGCGTTAATACGATGAGGTGTCATCAATTGTGCGTAGACATTAACTAATACATAGGATTCTAAATAAATACATACATTACACCAAAGTAGTTGGGAAATATAAGCGTTCGATGACATAGCCATAAAAACTATTTTAGACATGATTTGTTGTTACTCGTCCAAAATCACACAATCGTCGTTAGTATCACTATCCTTTGCTATCATCATCCCACGGAACAATTGGTTCAAGTAAAAAGTTTTGTTCACCTTCCGGCAAGAGCATAACGGATGGGGTTTTCACGAAAATTGTAACATGTAAAACATTGAGCAAATATTGAGATATAAATTTATAATATTATTAGAACCACATATGAAAAGCACACTTGTCGAAATGATATAATTTAATGTTTACACACAAGTTTTAGCCAAACCTCATGAATCGCATGATTGTGTTGCCAGACTTGCATAAGCGGTATTGGTTGTTTCGTCATACCAAACACGTTCATCCCGCTTGAGGAAATAAAAATAAAAATGGCGACATTTCCACTCCGCCACCTTTTAGTGATAGTTCCTACGCGGGATGTCGATATAATAAGGATGGCCGGACATTGCATCGTGCACCTCATCTACGCACACTTTATTAACCGTTGAATTACCTCGTATCCATCGTTGCTCATGTAATGCCCGATACAACTTCATCAACACAAGAGTCTCCGGGTCCTAGACCATGGATCTTTGTAGAATCTGATGTCTTGAGGATAGGTGTAGGGTTGTTATCCATTATTACACTTAATACTCTTGGGTGTATTCTTGATTTAGAGCACAAATTGCAATAGGCTACACTCAAGGTAAGTCTCTTTTAATGTATATGCAACGTAGTATATATATATATATATATATATATATATATATATATATGTAACCTCAAGGCAGCAGTACTACTAGACTCATAGTTATAAATGTAAGTATCAATTGTTTTTGAATATTATTAAAGATATGATTACACTTACATTTCTTTTGTTTTTAATCAATGGCAATTTTTTATTTTTTTGGTCAATTTAATACAAAATTTAAAGGTCACGTCACGGTGGACTCGAACTCGAGACCTTTGGATTCGGGCATTAACCAATACCAATTCACCAACACACGCACACTTAAGCTTATCAACTAATATTAATGTGTTGCGATGAACCAATGCATGTTGTGGGCGATCGGCATCTTTGAGTGCCGATGCATTTTTCGCTATGTCACGTCGGCATGCCATGTCTAAATCCTTTGGGAAAGCTACTAATGTCGGCATGCATTTATGCCGATGCATGTTGTGCTATTTCACTTCGGCATGCCATGTCTCTGTCACTGGGAAAGCTACTAATGTCGGCATGCATTTATGCCGATGCATGTTGTGCTATGTCACGTCGGCATGCCATGTCTCGTCACTGGGAAAGCTACTAATGTCGGCATGCATTTATGCCGATGCATGTTGTGTTATGTCACTTCGGCATCAGAACCTCTACATTGACCAAGTATTATGCTCTGTCCTTGCTTTGAAAATTTTGCAGTATCCAATACACTGCATCTATCTTCCCATACATTGATGTTAATGCATCTCTGAAAGATTTTGAGAAGATTTTCGCAGGGCTGGATGCTGGTATGAGGGAACGTGCCCTGACATATTTTGTAAAGAAGTAATGCCTTTAATGTGTTCGATAAAATGCCCCTGCAAAAAGTTATATTTTTTTAATCGCATACTCATACATTATTGCTATGTTAAGTTCATGAAATCTAAAAAAAACCCAAACAAAACTCAAATCGGTGACGTAGATCTACAATAAACCCCAATCGTCTTCAAAAGTTCATATGTTAGACAAGCCGTTTTTCTTGTAGCAACATAAGTTTTATGTTTTTCTTGTAACAACATAAGTTTCACGTCAATGTTTGTCCATAGAACGGTGGTTAATTAAGTTAACATGAAGCACTCAAATCATCAAAGTCCATCATCATTTGCATTGACAAATTTGTTTTTCAAAGTCCATCGAGGGTATTACAAAATATAGCGATAAACGTTTGTATGTTGCGCATGGAGGAATGCCTTTAACGTGTTCGATGAAATGCCCACGAAAAAGTACGATTTTCTTCCCACCCATACTCATACATTCAACTTAGTTAAGCTCATTAATATTCTTAAAAAGAACACACGATTATTCTTCAACGATTAATTTATTAGAAACACGAATTTCTTGCAACGTCAGTTGTTTTTCGTAAAATCAATCCACGCGTCAATGAAATTTTCATAGAACGGTGGTCAATTGTTTAAGATGAAGCATTCTTATCATCAAAGTCTATCGGCATTTTGTCATATAGACCGGAGTGAGTGTTTGTCGAGCACAAACTTGCGGTGCATAAACTTGAAATAGTGATGAAGATATATGTCCAACATAAAATAGAAATTACCGATAAATTCCATACATAATATAAACCGACATAGACAACCGGCGAGATAAATACCTATAGTGCAATCGACAAATTTAAAACGGAAAAACCACATACTTTATCATTAATTGACAACATACAAGCAAATGACTTGACAAGCTTCATTCATCTATGAGATATATTCCTTGAAGATGGCGAACAAAGGATCACCGTGTTCTTTGTATGCCTCCATCAATGGATCAACCTAACGATGGGAGCACAATAAAAAGAAAAATCGTTAGTTGTTTATGTCACCCACCATATTAAAAAGCGTAATAGTTACGGAGATACCTGGTGAAAACTTTACATAGCGTACTCTTCAAACTTGCATCGACACATTGAGATCTTGTTACGCAACACATCCCACTTGACGCTGGGATCGTGAAGAAGTCGACAAAATCGAGCAAATCGCTGGCGAAGTTCTTTGATTTTGCAGATATAGAAATGATATCCATGATCATTCTGAAATTCCCTGTTAACTTTATCGGCGACTTCACGTAAAATATCATCTGTTAGGTTACGTTGCAGTCCATCCCAGGCGCCGAAATCGCAATAGTTAAGCAGTTCTTCAGCGAACTTGTATTCCATCTCTGGCTTCCAGAAACTATTGTACCATTGACGTCGTTGGTGGTCGTCGATATTTTGTAAGAGATACATGACGACGAGAGAGATAAGTTTAAGAGTTAGCTTTGTTGGAGGTCTTTGGGGAAGGGGTTAATGCAGACTGATTTCGTTGGAGGGCTTCAGAGCCAATTATATAGAAGGTGTTCTCTGTTAAGTTACCTGTGAGAATTCAATTTTGTTTAATTTATAATAGAGGTGATTGAGGAGTTCATTATAATTTCGGTGAACAACGTAAATTTTTCTGTGCACAATATAATAGCTAAAAGATATAATACCATACCAAATACTTTTCCTTGCATAGACTCTAAAATACCGTTCGTATCAAAATATGTTCACATAAACCATACCAATACTTGCACCAAAATACTGTCAAGTATAATATTACAGGTTCCATTCCATATTGTGAGTCATCTCAACCAATATATACATTACACCATCATAATACAAAAATAACTTAGATACTAGAAATTATAACAACATGCCATCAAAAAAGTCCCAAAGTCATAGATCGTCGACGTTGCTCCAGTGAGAATGAGAATGCATCAAAGACGTTACGCGTAAAGTCCCACTTCTCATCTATTGGGTGGAGAAAAATATATTTTCGTGATCAAAAGTCCCCTACAAAAGACGTTCCACGGAACTTGTTAAATATGTGTATATTTTCCATTGTATATAAGAACTATCATATTTCCAAGAAAATAATACAAGCAAAATGATAAGCGTTACCCTTAAGTACAACTTACTTCCTCAGGATTTCCCGGACGATTTGCACGTAACACATGGTATGTTGTTGATGTTGTGGACGTGTTTGTATGTTGGTTATCCGCCCCTGCAAATGGAAAATTAAAAACTCAACTCATATAATTTAACGTATAGAAAAGGTTAATGATAATAAATATACTCAGTATTTCAATATAAAAACAATAAGTAAAATAAATCATTGCTACATTACGAAGTTAAGTGATTATGCTTTGTACCTATGTGATTAGTCCTTCGCCTTCCTCTGATTTTAGATTTTTCCCAATGTCGACTAATACGAGTGTTGGTATGTCTTCGTCGTAGAGGTAAGGGAGGATCACGCATTGTTTGAACTTGATTTAAATGACGTCGTTGCCTCTGCATTTTCATTTCTGTTTTCTTCAGCAACTCCCATCTTACAATAGATTTCTTTCTGTAGAGACTCAATCCGATCCATAATCAGTTCACGACAACTACTATCCATCCTACCATCTTGGAGAAGCTCATACATCCCACGCATTATATTAGGGCTGCTTATTGGATCGGTTTCGGTTATCCGAAACCGAAATTTCGGTTAACCGAAACCGATAGTATACAAATCCAATAACGAAACCGAAACCGATTGGATAATCGGTTATCCGATTAACCGATTGGATAATCGGTTTCGGTTATTGGATACCCAAAATTATCAATTCGAAAAAAAAATTAAATTTGTATTTAATTATGATTTATTATTATATTTTATTATTATGATTTATTATTTATTATGATTTTGGATACCCAAAATTATCTCACCTCTTATTAGTTATGATTTATTATTATTAATATGACTTAACTAATTAACTTGTGTATTTAATTAATAATAATAAAATAATAAATTAATAATTATTTAATTTCGGTTATTCGGGTATATCCATTCGGTTATCGGTATACCCGATAACCAAATTATCATCAGTCATTATCGATACCGATCCAAATATCCGATTTTTCGGTTATTGGATACCGAAACCGATGGATATCGGTTCGGTTCGATTATATCCATATCGATATCCAAATAAGCGACCTACATTATATGGCTATTGAATGCAACGTCCACTTTGTTGTTGGATCCACTAGTGGTTGAATTGTGAATTACAAAATTATGTCTCATTCGTTTTTCGCAACCGCCGACAACCGGAGCGGTAGGAGTGTTTCGGAATCACATATATATTAAGATGGTAATATATCACGAAGATATGATGGCACAAAATACCGATTTTCCCATAACCGACACGTGCGTGCACTACTTTGGAACTCCGATTGACTGTGACACACCTCGTACGTAAAGCTGAGGTGGTAGTCTTCACAATAAACTTCATCTCTTCGGCTAGATCGTCTGAAGGATTCTCAATTATACTCACATTTATCGAATGAGAGGCCTCGTACTCATAAGAGTGGAAGACGTTACGCGTAAAGAACTTTGCAGCATGCATCAACAAAGGATTGTGTTGCACATACTGACCAGGCATTCCAATACATAAAGTATCGTCTGCAAGCTCCCTTACACGCCAATCCATCATAATTTGTTCGTATTTCAAGACAAAATCATACAAAGAACCACTAGCGGCACATAAATCCTTCAAGACCTTATTAGTGACTTCACTGCGAGAAGTCGCATGCAGTCCACCACAAATATATCATTGGTGAAGACGGCAGACCACCTTTTACGTAATTTGTACATGCTGCTAAACCATCGATGATCACCCAAACGATAGTGTTCAATCATGCTTGTCTAACTCTGTTCAAACTCTTGTTCACTCTCACACCCATTCATGCAATGATGCCACGCTCTCTTGAACTCATTATTTCCATTCAAATTACCAAAATGAGATGGTGCATTCTGATTAATATGCCACTGGCACAGACGATGTCTTGCCCCTTTGAACTGAGAATCAATAGCATTCATCATTGCTTGGCATTGATCCGAGAATATAATTCCGGGTTCTTTTCCTTGCATAGACTCTTTGAATGTTGAGAACAACCATTCAAAAGTTGACGTTGTTTCATCTGAGAGAAAGGCCATACCAAACATGCAGTTCTTCAAGTGGTGATTGATACCAACAAATGGAGCACATATCAAGTCATACTTGTTCGTCTTGTATGTTGTGTCAAAAGTAATAATGTCCCCAAAGTATTCATAATCAATGGCGTTCGCGAATCCGATAAAAGAAATTCATAAGCCTTCCTTCATCATGTTCGATAAAAAAACGGCTCCATGTTCGATTTGTCGATGAAATGTTGCAACGAGCACTTGAATCCGCATAATCCAACTTCGATTTCCTCCTCACATTATCCATATGATGATATGCATCTTTCCTAATAAAGCCGTTATTTGCGGGGCCTCAGATTGATTCTCCATGAATCGGCATGCACGGCTTATTGGTATGCCGGTGACATTCAAAGCTTCGGAAGATCCTTCTTAGAACGAGAAAGATTGCGAGCCGATCAAAGCAAATCGTTTGATCATTTTGTGCTAACTCGTGATTGTGCTCAATATAAAATTTGATACTTTCAAGGGCCATCTCTGCACGAGCAACCCATAATTTTGCTTCTACGATTAGTCCTATTGTCTTGCTTCTTGTAATGACCAATCTCCCTTTAGTACGCTTGTCCGAACTCTGCCCATGACACGAGCATAGATATTCTTTCATTTGCACCACATCAGATTTCACGAAATAATCTTGAGTCCCTTTCCTAACACTAAACCCATTTAGCCGTGCATACTCACAATATAAAAGATAAGCTTGATCCAAATCATTCAGCTGTGCACCAGGCATCAATCTTATCTCAATAGCCTTAGACATGTATGTAACATTACTAGAACTACTGGCGGGACCCGTCTCTGGTTCCTCAGATATAGAATGCACAGAATCATCATGATCTTCATTTAAATCATCATTATCAATTGGGGCGTCAAGTACTGGGGGTTCTTCATTTAAATCATCATTATCAATTGGGGCGTCAAGCACTGGTGGTTCTTCATTTAAATCATCTGCATTCACTTCGTTATCGTGGGCCCATTGTATATATTCGTCATTCAATAACTCATTATAATAATCTGATTCTTCATCTCCCACCGACACATTCAAATCGAACACCATAGTCACGGCTTAAGAAGATAAAGAACAGATTTCAGCATGATGAAGAACAAACAACTACCCACGGCCGGCATGGTATAGACTCATTATTTTGGAAAATTAAGCATCATAAACTCATTCTGATATTCACAATCGCTTTTAGAATTCTTGAAAATAACACCCACCTAAGTAGCTTCCAAAATTGTTGCCTAAAGCAATCTCGAGTATTGAAAAATAATCAAATAGATGCCGAAGAAGAAGGCAACGAGTCAAGAACATGGTTCATACAAGCAAATGTATAGATTTTCATGTAGAAGAGGCACACAAAATTTCAAGCATTTTCTAAACTTGTGATGCACGTTACTCACACGAAATAGTGATAAGCGTTGTTAATGAGTGTGTGAAGACATAGCTCGCACTGCATCGAGTTAAATGACGGAGGTGAGCATCGCTAAGAACTCTTCCAGGATTTTGAGCAAAATTGCATAAACCCACCTTCGTGATCTCTGCTCTTCTTTGTTTAGGGCGGGAAATAAAATAAAAGGTCCAAATCTCTGAATATGATGTATACAATTACTTGGACATTAGCGTGGTTTTTTACAAGTTGAACGATTCGTGCGTATATATACATATTTAAGCCATCAATGGTACTGTGCATACATTTTGATAATCACTTGCGTAAATATGGAATGCAACATATATTAATTGCCGACATATTTTGAGTTTGCTCGGCACATGAGCAATCGGTAGTTGCCGGCGTATTTTATTAAACCACTATATTCTTTGTTTAGCGATTGGGGATATTGTAATATTGATTTATTAAATATAATAATTTAAAGATAACTCAAAATATCCCAAAAAGAATAATATATATAAATTGATACGGTGATAAACATATTCTTATCCCACGAAACATTGATATTTTTTACGAATCTATTATGAGTCGATGGTTATTGTTTGTACAATTAAATGTTATTTTGAGGAATGGATTTTTACGCACAAATTTATTTGGCCTTAAATTTTGAAGATTAATTTCAATCTCCGTATCTTCATCTTTTAGAATAGTTTCTAAGTTGTATTACATGAACTCGACTAGTTATGTTTATGGTCGTATGTTGTTCAAAAACTCATATTATTATTTATTATCGATGCATTCTTAATAAAATTATTCTAATTTATTTTAGTAAGTAATTTTATTACACTACACAACTCCGTGAAAATAAAATCTTAATAGTGTTCTTTGATTATGGAAGAAATCAATTATTCACGTAAAGTGGCTTTAGAAGGTGCAATAAGTTCACGTAAAAATATATAACATATTCACATTAAACTCTTAGAACCCCAATTGCTAGCTCATTTTGGAAGTAATCACATTTCCAAAAAAACAAGAAATACGAACCAAGAAAAATAACTTGTAAATTCCTTATTGATTTCGTGAGCTCATACGGCCGCTGATTCGTACAGTTGCTAAAATAAGCGAATGAATTCAGACATATATCTGACTATATCTCTAAAATAAATCCTCATGAAATACAAATAAATCCTCATGATATGTCATTTTCTTCACCAAAAATACCATCATTTGTATTTTCTTCTAATTCATAATCATTCAAATTCAATTGGTCTTTGTCAGCAGTGTTGAAATATTCAGCGTTCTCCCCAGTTGCCCTATCCTTATCAAAAATCTCACACCAATGCTGATAATGTGGCGAACTTTTATACCTCATAGCTCGTGCAGATGGATCACTCTGCAATTCCACATGCCAAAAGAAATAAAAAGCGATTAATCTATATAAAATGATAGTACATTCTAACATAAAATATCTGATATAAATAACTTAAGATACTCTTTCCAAATATCTTCTTTATCAACACTAATCATTTTAGTTTCATCATTCCAACCAAAACACGAGCGCTCGAGCATTTGATATAGACTACCGTAACACTTTTGTCCTTATGAATCTTAGAGTTTATATGAGGTGGTGCCCAACAAGTATTGCTAGAAACATTGATACTTGTTCATATACACTAGCAATCCGACCGACTGTAAGCCACCCGAATGTTCGAGGAGATAACATAAGCGTAGAAATGCATCCTACTCATCCTCAAGTTGTCAATACAAGTATTATCATCTCTGACAATAATTTCATGCAAATGCTCTATTTGTTTTGGAATTTTATGTAGCAAGAATAACATTTATCATTACGGAGGTTAAACGCCCACGATTGGTAAAATATTGGGTAACTATTCCAAAAATTGTTGTAGAGTCATTTGCATGTTTTGCCTTGTCAAAAGTATATCACCTTTTTCCAATTCTTTTCCAACACTATGAACAAATTATTTTTATTAGTACTTAAATTAATGAAATATAATTAATTCACAAATTCGGCATGACAAAAGTGAACAAATATCTAACAGAAGATGAACAATAGTTCTCGATTACTTCACTTATGTGCATTTGGCAATCAACATATCAACATAATATCATGTGACATGGTCACCTCAATGGCGATAATTATAAGTCCTCTTTGCATATTCATTCTTAGTTTTCCTATAACATCCTAATTTGATTAACTAATCTAATTATTCCTTGCTATCTTACTATTTTACTAACATTTGTTATTCGATCTCATGCACATTAAATTCATCACTTAAATAAAAGTGCATTGCTAAGAACTTATCTATAAACAAAGCTTCATCGGATATACAAATACTCCTTAATTGTAGTAATAAAGCGCATCATAATTTCGGATAAGCAGACTCACGATGAAAACATTTACATCGATACACAATTCACTCCATTACTATGTTAGATGAGTTTATCTTTGTCTCTAAAATATATATCTAACTAAGCAACCAACAATGCACAAGTATCCACTTATATTGAAACTAGATTCCAATTTTGCATAGCAAGCATTTCTTGTCGGAACCAAGCGAAATCAAGAATATCATCATCAATCTCGACTCACTATTTCATCTATCATAGCCTAGCGAGGAGTTGCGGTTCCACATCCAATAATCTACATATAAGAAGAACCCAAAGTAGTTGAACTAAATATTCACTGAGATGCAGATATCCTATGAGATACAAAACTAAGAAAAAAAATTCCAACAGAACAATGGTTTACAGATCTGCTGTAAATATTAAGTTCATTCTATTTTCATGAACACATACGGCGAAATGAAGATGGCGCTTAGATAGATTCGAAAAACAAATGGTTCATACACAAAAACAATGAAAAGTTTTGCCATCGAGTTTACTTACTTTTCAGCTGCCGTCGAATTGCAAGTTTACTCCCTTCTCTTCATATATCTCATCCCACCTATTTCAGCAGGATTAAAGTTAGTGAAAAATATAGCAAATGTTAAAAATAATCAAAGGCCTTGGGTTATCCCATATTATTAATACTTCAAAGTAAACATTGGATTAGCCTGGATTAATTTTATTTATCCAGCCTAATCCTTAGAAGTAAACAAGCCCTAAATGAATAAAACAAGGAATTTTCTAACATGTGGAGGGCACTCCCATCTTGAAATACAAAAATAAACAAATAAATAAACAATAAAACCCAACGTTGGCTTTTCACCCGAGAATTTAACCAACTGAAACCCAACGTTGGGTTTTCGCCTTCAAGAATTTTTGGTGCAATTCGAGCTCGTGTAACATGGGTTTTACTAACTAACATTACGACTCTAACAAATTAAGGTGCTCTTGAGTGAGCCCAAACTCCAAAGGAAGAAATAAATCGTGAGACAAGAAAAATAGTAACTATTCATTCCTGCTTTCTCAAAACAAGTTGGGCGACTATTTATGGCTATCTGACCTTACGGTACATAACAAAAGTAAAAGTGCATGACACTATTTCCTTTAATGAATCATGGACCACTTTGGATATTGCTTGGGCTACCACAAATCCTTGAACCTTTACGCGTCTCTTCTCTCGCTTGGGCCTCACTTGTCTTTGGGCTTTTAACATGACTTCCATTTTATCTCCTCTTCCCTTGCTCGGTTATATCCTCATGCTCGTCTCTTTTTAGCTCAGCGTAACACTGCGCTCGCTTGATCTCTCATTTAACCATTTGAGGACTCGGAATCTCGAATGGCTTTCAACTCTCTCATTGTTGTCTTATCTTGATTTGAGTGGAATCGACTTAAACCATACCGGATGTCAAACCTTTTGTTAATTCTTCATCAAGATCTCTTTCTAGCTTTGAGTGCATCGAATAATTCCTCACTACAAGCAATTTCGTGTTGGATCCTTGTGATTGTTGTCGGTTCTAAAACCGTACACTTGTTAAGAACCTCATAATCAATAGAAGAACTAAAAAGATAATTGAACTACTACTTAGCAAAACTAATTAAATTGAAGGTTTAAAAAAAATACTTCAGCGAAACTACAAAAAGGAACAAAATCTCAAAATATGACTAAACATTTCAAGTCAAAAACTTAAATAGAGATATGAATTACTTTTAACAAAATATTCCAGTACATACTCTCTAAACTACAACAATCTTCAACAATTTATGAAATGTTAAGAACCCTAGTAAAAGGTTAAGTCTGAGGATTTTTCCACCAAATTTTAAACAACTCATTACAAACAAAAGGATGTGTAGAAATTAAAATTAACTGTGTTGGATCCGAATGGAAAACTGGAGATTAGCCACCCGTCGTACAAACTAGAAATGTTTATCATTTGTTATCTTGTTATCCAATCATGGACTTAACTATATATGAGCTTCTATCTAATCAACGAGCAGCCCTAAGTAGACTAATCATTCCAATACTTCATTCAACAAACAAATTGTAAATAATTAACAGTAGGATTAAATAATTGGATATGATGTCCGAGAGAACAAAAATGTTAGAAAGCACAAGAATGACTGTATAAGCGAAGATGTATGATGGCAACCTTCAAATAGATTGTTCTTGATGGCGAAGCGGTAAAGTTGACCACAAAACGACTTGCGAAAATCTGGAGCATATTGACCGTGTAGAATTGATACGGGCTGACCTGTAATCAAACACTCCATGTACTTCAACGCCATGATGCCGCAATTCTAAGTATTTCCTTGCTGAGGTGGATCTCGATAAATCGTCAAATTCCACACATCTTTCAACTTACTAGTAGGAGACCGATTTTCCCAAATATCGCAATCCCGACAAATCCATGATAAATTCTTCACACATTTGCGAATGAAATCTTCGCTCTAAGTGGATCCCCGGACTTGGAGAGAGAGTCGTTAGACGATTACAGTTTGGGCCTCGAACACGATCTCGTAACAAACCCAATGGTTCTGGCTTATAGGGGCAATTCCGACCACCAAATCAGCTTTAGACCACGACATGCTTAGTTGATATGGCCATGAACCCTTGACATATGGTTTCAATTGCGCATGAAGGACACCATGCATCTCATAACACATGGCATTCTACAAAATTGATCAATATAATGAAGTTAATTATTTATTGTCGCAAACTCATAATTTAACATGTTAGGAGCAGATAACGAGTTGCGGTTCTTACCCATCCTGCTGCTCCACCTTGTCGATTCGGTACATATTCATGTAGTTTATCGAATAACGGAAATATGCAAATTGACCCGTGCATCGATGTCTTGAATTAAAAACGAACAAATGTATTTAAGAATAATAGTATTTCAACAAATGCTCATGAAGAAAGCATATGAATCATTTAGGAAAATGTCTTGAAATACCTCTCCCATCAACCAACCATTGTCATTCCAGTTTCGTCAAACCAGTGGCGTGGCGTTTCCCAAATAGGGCGACCCGATTAAAGGTGTGGAGCTATAATTAAGGAGCGAAACTAACAATCGTTATACACAAGAAAATTTTATATAACTACATTATAAAGCTGGATAGCACAACATACCTTGGATTTATCCGATTCGTTTGGTACCGACCTTCAAACTTCTCGATCCAATCGGTTTTATAAGGCGTAGAGGATACGGCCGAAACATCACCATGCACGGTGGTTTGGGTGGAAGTTTTCGTCTAGTGAATCTTTTGTTTAGAACTAAGCGTCTTTGTGGCGTTTATGTGGTTATAAAGCTTTTAACCATGCTACTGGTAGTTCTAGCCATTGGCCTCCGGAAACGTTCTTTTGAAGAAGATTTTCCAATAAACTCGATATCGGAATCAGCTACTTCACTATCCTTCTCTTGTTTCTGGATTGGCCAATCTGTTTGTGGACAAATATCTATACAATCACTTGTTGGTTTATCCATTTCGGCATCAGTCAATAACATGTTATCTACTTCGATGGTCCCTTGAAGCTGACATACTTCGGATAAGTCAAAGGAATTTTTGTGTTGCTGCGTATATGGTCGTCGATTGACATATTGCAGCTCAATAGAGGGATCATGTGTATCGACCGGATCGAGAGTCATCTTGTACTTTCACCTTCAACATTTCTTGTTTGGATTTTATCAACATTGTAATCCTCAATGAGAATATCACGTGTTATAGATATCACCTAATTAAGAAATCATGTGTCGATTACATGAAAATATATTTCAAATTGGATCACATAGTTAAAGTTGGTGTATGAATTGTATTACCTCATCCATACGTGATTTCGTAGCCAACGAAGAGGGTCAAAATCTTGCAAATGAGCTTTTTCTTTAGCACGCTCTGGATTGGTTGGGGCCGTGTTGAACTTCTATGGACGGACGAGCGTGGAGCGTCACAGTCTTGAGCTTCTTATGCAGCTTGTTCATCGTCGCATTCTTCGTCTAGATCATCGGCTTGCTCGTACAAATCCTCCTCTCGCAAACACGGAGCTTTTCTCGTCTTCTCCTCGTCGGATCTGGACCAACAAGAGTGTTTGCTTCCTCGGTCACTTGCGGTCTCTTCCTCTTCAAAGTTCGACGGTAGTCTTCACTTGCTTGAGAATGACGTCCACGGGCACTCCACTTTCAAAATCAATCGATGGCGGTTCATTTCGACCAATCTTGCCTCAGGGTCGATAACAATAGGTTTCTGTAAAGAAAAAATCAGTATAAGGATCAAGATATCACATGGAATGCAAAAAATGGGATACAAAACTTGCCTTGAAGTACGGATGAAGATATACAAAAAATGCAAATTTAAGGATCAAGATATACAAAAAATGCAAATTTAAGGATTACATTACATAAATTCAGTATAAGGATCAAGATATACGATTATAAGGATGAAGATATACAAAAATTAAGGATCGAGATATCGATTATAACGATCAAGATATCTGAGGGCTTGCAAATTTAATTTAAAGTTTCATACTTACCACATGGAATGCAAAACATGGCATGAAATACGGATCAATGTTGCGTAATCGAAAAGCCTTAACATGACCCATCGTAACATCCTAGGCATACAATCCAAATATTCATCTCGAGGCTCACACAATGATATGCAACCTTTTCATGCATCTCGTATGCAAACACTTGCAACGCAAATGAAAAGCCTTGCACATCAAAGCTCACAACTTCACCAATACTCTCTTTGTTTGCAATGTGATACCTAGCATTGTGAGCTCTTGTGACGAGGAACTAAATGCGCTACCAAGCCCCAAGGATAACTATTAAACCTATCTAGGTCGTCGACTAATGGCATCGTGAGTCCTCGATTCTCTTATTGGTTTGATGTCTAATCAAAAGAATCCCATACAAAACAACGAGCAATGCAAACTTCAATGCATCGTCGTCCTTCCCTCCAACAGCTTCACAGTGGTCTTGAAAACCCTGATAAATATCTCGAAAAAATAAAATTTTGCGTCCAATTAAAAATTTGTCTTTGAAGGCTGATGTGGTCGGAGGTTCATCCCACTGGCCAAACGATAAACCGGTTATCAAAAAAAACTCCTGAGGACCCAGCTCAACCTCCACATCATTAAGACTGAAGGTCATTCTTCTTCTATGGAGTGAGTCTGGATTGAAGGCGGCGTGAAGTTTATACATGAGTTGTCCTTGGAAGCGCATATCCGACATATTCAGGAAAGCACCAAAACAAGACTTTCTAAACTTCGTCAGATTTTCCGCATCCAATAAAGTACGTATGGTCGATATATATGAGGCAGGCTGACATCGTTGCGATACATGCGCACCTATTAAAAAAGAGATTGTTGTATGCATAAGAATACAAAATTACATCCGGCAAAGGAAAATCTAACTAGGTCAAAAGCAACCAACCATATCTAATCTTGTCACAGCTTGCCTTCTTACTCACTTTCGAAGACTTGGTCATTGTAATGTTGGACTGGTTCACTGAGAAAACAATGGAATATCAAAAAAGATTTGTCAAAATACTCATTGCCTCTGTGAGTACAGAAATCTTAAAGATGAATCAGTGGGAATTTTCATTGACACATCATATTTAAATAATTAAAGATGAATCCAAATACGTGAGTTTTTTAATCTTAGATTGATAATTTCAATCATTCAAGTTTTGAATAGATGGTTTTCAACTTTTTAAGACCCGGGATTCGAATTGATATTGATAAATAATTTGTCTTTCGACAAAACTTATAAAAGTTTTATAAAAATCTATTTCAAATCTTCAAAACTTTAATCTCAAAGAAAGATCATTAAAAATCTTAAGATTATCCAAATTATAAATATTGACTATCATGAGCGAAAAAATATATATGTTATCTATGAATCTATGACACAACACAACACATCCATCCTTGCTCAAGACAAGTAGATAAGAATGTCGATATTGATATTCAACAATCCTAGCTAGTATTTTATGAATTTCATATAAATCTTAATCAAGCGATTTTGTAGTATACTTTGCAAATCAATTAAAGGACAAAAAGTCTGCGAATATAATGTTTTATATAATAGCCACCATGTATAATACATGTATATTTACACACAATCACGCACGGACTCACTACTCAAATGTTGACCGTACACACTCAAATCTGGGCATAATTTTAATTCAATTCAACTCAATCGATCTATGAGCTCAAGGCGATGTCGTCGTATTTAGCTCCATAGTTAAGGAGTGTTTGGAGATTTCATAATTAAAGGCCTTAGTTAACTTTCCATGGCTACAACTTTCTTGTCTTGACTCACCCTCTCTCATCAACATCCTCCTTCATTCTATACTCTCTCAAGCATTAATTACCGTTTACATTAAGCTACATAATCGAAATCATATATCAACAAAGCAAAACCAAGTATGACATTGCAAAATCTTGAAAAGGGAAATAAAATTTTAATGCTCGGAACATATTAGCTGCATTTAGGCTCAAAGAGACCATGATATTAGAATTGATCAAGTAGTGAGCTGTTGTCGTAAAAACATGAGTCTTGTGAGCACATTTATAAGTACATGTCTATCAAAACAGATCACATAATTATATCTTCAAAGAAAAAAAAATGTAATAAAGAGTGTTAAATAAATTTATAAATCCACACAACTTGTTGATATTATGTAGGATTATAGATCGATATGGATTAATTGTTTAATTAAAGCTATTCCATAGTTGGTTGGAAGAAGGAATAGCTATCGACTAATATGTGGTCACTAAAGCACTTTGATTATTCACGGTCAGTGCATTGGATGCACTAATGATAAGTAGGAAAATGAAAATGAAGATTTTGTTGTCAAATTCTCCTTACTTTTATAAGTTATGGAGTCACATAATGGACAAATAAGTTCATCTTTGGGTTTTGGTGGTAGTTATTGAAAAAATTTAGGATCGAAGAATTGCTATTGGGCGTGCAAAGTTCAATTTATGGTCTTAATCTTATGAATTCTTATTTCCATTTGTAGTTCCATAATACACTAATAGTCTAATACAACATAGCACACCAAGAGTCTAATACAACATCATTATGTTATCTCGAGTATAAATTCTTTGGATACACACTTGTGAGATGGGAGATAATAATAATCATTTGACCGTCGTCTTAGTAATGAGATAATGTTTTACTTAGTTGTTTTTATTGACAAGGAGATTGATGATGAAAGTGAATACCACTTTTCTTTTCTTTTCAGAGTTGTGTTGTTTTCTAAGCTTATTCTAATGTGAAAATTTCATATGAAAATATTTGAATCCTTTTGGGGCATTGAGTTATAGATTCTTAAAGCTTCCATAATATTGCACCTCATTTTTCTGACCATTAAGCACCAAAACAATATAAATGTATTACAAGTTGATGGCGAATTATGAATGTAGAACTGCTATTTCCTTGCAGAAGGCCCCAAAGACAAGAATGACATTGCAAAAAGCTTACATTAATATCTTTTGCTGAATGCTTTTGGCAGTTTTTCTTTCAAAAATAAATCCAGAATAAACTAAAGCAGATATAGACTTTTTGGGTCTTTATTTAAGAGTGATAATTTTGTTAGCAAAACAGATATTTTCATAATCGTGTACCCTCCCCATACCGAATTGTACATGACCTTGTAGTAATTATCAGTTTTTGGTGACAGAAGCTTCAATAGAAACACATCCGCGTATACATATTTATTTTCTATTACGATATAGGAGGGTGATCTCGTAGTTAAATTGTGAAAAATAATAAAAGTGATATTAAAATAAAATATTTTTGCTTATGGTTCCCTAGATTACATGCCTACTGTAATAAAAGACTTTAATATAAGGACAATACATTTGAATTTCGATGGCAGAGTTTTCGCTTTCCCCAGCTGATTCTCTGTCACTAGAACTCAAAACGAACTCCAGTGGATTTGTGGTGGGAGTTTCCGGCTTAAATGTTAAGTATAGTAACAGTGCAATGTAGGATAATATTACTGGGAGTATTAGCAAAGTAGCAATTATAGTTGTAGCCTTGGGCAGTCTGTCGCATGTAATCCATCCTAGTAAAGTGGAACTCAAGAAATACAAGTTAAGGAATGTCCAAGACTACTGTAAGGATCAACATGTATTTCTTGAGTTTAGGTTCACCTCTAGTTCTCTGTAGATGACAACTAAAATATTTTGTCAAAGGCACTCTATTGCGATGAAGATTTTATGTGGACAATCAATTTATAGAAATGTGAAAACCATTAACCAAGACTACCCCAACGGACTGAAAATCGAAACCATTAAATATACGGCAAGACTACCAAAAGCATCTTCATTCTTCTTAAGAAATAAAAGAATTATAGTCCTATCATCCCCTAACCAGTTCATATTATCCGAGAACAGACAGTAGGAAGAAATCTAGTGTTGTAATACCAGACCTTTGCAGTGACAAAAAGGGAAATGCTATATTACTTCATATATAAAATGTAATACAGAGTGTTAAATAAATTTATAAATCCACTCAACAAGAATATGCCAATATCCAACGAGAAAGCACTTCATAAACTCACCACTACAGAACAAATTGCAAACAGATGTGAAAATGCCAAAAATCGAAGAATCACAAGCATCTTCAACAAGTAAACAAACAAGCATACAAAAACAGGAAGACATACCCATTAACAATGGACTGAAAATCGAACATAGCACAACATATTTGGGTATTTCTAGATATTGCCTAGGTTTTCGATGCAAAGACGAAGAATACGAAGGCTACCCAATGGACGAAGACTAAGATGAAGAATTCCAGTGAAATGAGGATGGACGAAGACTACATCAATCGAAGGCTGATCTCGTCTACTTAGGGCGCGGAAAAAATCGTTAATGTTGAAAATGGAACAATACCTGGGTTTCGCGTGCTCTCTTCGTTCTCGCGTCTCTCGCAGGTTAGGGTTTGGGCGTCTCTCACAGCTCTCTCTTCATTCTCGCTTGCGTATGTGATCACACTCTCCAGTGGCGCCAAATGGGAAGAAAGCGGTTGCAAATGGGGAATTATTTTAATTTCCTTATGAATTTACTTATGTAACCCTTGCAAGACTTGAAATAGTGAGGGCTCAAAGGTAAATTTCAATGTTTCAAATTTAACAATGAGTGGCGACAATTTTTTATGTGGTCGTGAAAATTAATTACGATTATTAATTATTTTAATATTTTTTATGAATAGTATATAATATAATTATTATAATCACTCTTTTTAATATTTAATATTAACAGTTTATAATTATCTATTTAGTGTTTGGAATTTTTTGGGGATAAATTATTACTCTATAAATTATTTATCCACAGATTATAATAAATTTAGGCTTTTAAATCCTACTATAAACATTGGCGGGAAGTTTTATTAAGCTTCCGGTTAATAATTCAAAATTCTAATTCAAATCACGAAATGCCGATACATGTCTGAATTGCCGATATATGTTTTGGGATATCGACGTATCAAATGAATGTCGGCACTCAAGGGTAGCTTCTCCGCGAAGATATTAATTCAAATCCTAAAATGCCGATACATGTCTGAAATGTCGATATATGTTTGGAATGCCGACGTATAAAATGTATGTCGACACTCGCGGATAGCTTCTCCACGAAGATGGTTTCGATAGTGGGCCTATCCGGATTAACCATGGTTGGGTTGGTTTATTCAGGACATTTAATTAAATGTGAATAAATACAGGAGACACGTGTCATGCGGAGGGGATGGGTGTGCATTGCACACCCTCTCAGGATGGAACTTACCGTCTATGATCTCAGGGTCCTAAGGATGACCTACGAAGCGAGAGGAATGGAGGTCCAAAATCTCATAAGACATAGTGATGCCATTTGTACACTTAAAACAAAGACCATTCATTATTATAGCGTGATGCAATAGGCATGATCCGACCTCATTGACCTCATTTCCGATCTCGACCTCTGCATAACTAGGTATGATCATACATCATCCACTATCCGAAAATATAGGGGCATTATCATATAACACGTCACCACTATCCAAATATTCCTCTACATGTATCTGTATAAATATTTATAATTTAGCAGAAAAATATACACAATTATATCGTGAAAACTCTTACGCTCTCAATTGCATTTATATTCAAAAAACGCTTTTGTAACTTGAACGTTAGAGTCTCTCTTGCACGCCATTTGTCCATATCAAACACACAAGATTTCCTCAGTGACGTTTTTATCAATTCATTTATCATCAGGTTATTAAAAAAACAAAATCATTGTAGATCTGTAACCCGAATTTATTAGAATCCTATTAAATAAATCCCAAGAAGTATAAATAGATACAGAAAAAACAAACGCAATTAAATGATAAAATAATAAGAGAATGATGAAGTTTGTTAAATTATGAGTTTAACATTATAAGATCGAGGTTATGCAACATAAAATAATGTCGTGGTTCTGGAGCCACAGAAACACCAGATGCACCGAATCCGCGCCACTGTTTCCCCCAATAAACAAATCTGGTACGTAGTTCATGCTCTCTAGATATTTTCTTCTCTCTCCATATTTCTCCACACCAAAGAGACTAAATAGTCAGTTTACCTGTCTCACCATGGCAATCATACATATTCATAAAGAATCTACAAACAATCACGCACCATTTTCCTCAACCTATCTTTCCATTGAAAAGAGTGTCTTCTTCTACGCATCATCGACTGTAAATACTTCACTCTTGCTAATATGCGTTGAAGAATCTCAAACAAGTGAGTTATTCGCGAATTATTGTTGAGGTTATGATTGTATATTTTTGAAGCCCTAGTTTCTAATAGAGCAGGTGTGGTGCCGTTTCATCTGGCAAGAGATGGTGTACGTGCAACGTAAGAATCTCTAGCTAGTATTTCTGGAAAAAAGGATGATAATATTCTCTTGGATTTAAGAAAACATGTTCTTCGATTTTCTCCCGAAACCCTCGTGCGTTTATGTTAATTGGAGTAGTGTTTTGTGAATTCTAATATGTTTTTTTCGAATTTGGTGTATGTGTTTTGATCTCATAATAGTAGATTATATGAAGGGATCAACGTATCTTTAAGATTCTTTAACCTATCCCTTTGATCGTAGTTTTGCGCTTGTGCTTTGCAAACTATACACAGAGTATGTTGTAACATGCTCGTGTTGCTGTATGTTGAGTTCAAGACCACTTGTCTTATTCCTTTCTTTTTGAGGTTTTTCTCTTCTTAAATCTGTGGCCTGTGATTTTTATTATCTGACATTTCTTTTGGGAGCCGATCAGAGCATCTTTACGTTTTTTCTTTATTGTTATGATGGTCTAAGTTCTAGTGTGATACTTGCTTTGATCGTGTGGCCTTTTACTTCTCGAACTAACTATTGTATTCATCAATTGAGAGAAATATAAATACTAATGATCCGGTCTTCTATTTAGTACATATGTAAAAGCTGACACTTATATTTTTCTTGTAAAAGGATGAACATATCTTGTTGGATTTTCTTGATGGACTTTAAGATTATGCATTCACACTATTACATCAAATGTTTTTATAGTGTGAGTATATGCCTTCATGGTTCCCATCTGCTTCCACTTTACCTGTCCAGATGAGGATAAGCAGGCAACCATATAATCTCTAAAATTGGATAATGTTCTCAGGGAAACGGGGTGAAGCAGACATACATCTGGCCCTTGTTTTCTTCACATGATCAACATCATGATTCACTAGTAATTTTTCATCCTGATTATATATACGGTCAGCATATCATCCTTCTGGACCTACTAGTCACTTTTTAATTTAGTTTCTATGATTTTCTGTCCTTTTGTTTGCTAATATCGTCCTTTGTCTATTTTCATCATGTTCATTAGTATCATTGGATGGGTTTGATATTCACACACTTAAAAGTTTCACCTCGATAGTTTGTTTGCAGATGGGCTGCTATTGTGTTGTGATTTTAATCATGTTCTAAATTAGGAGAGTATTATGACATGAATCTAGACAATGTATCATTGTGCCAATTGATTTGGATATTGGTAATCTCCCGATGGTGGAATATTTAAATAAAATCTTTTCAAAGAGTCAATAAGTCCAAGCAGTGAAGCACAACATTTTTAGAAAATGATTCGTTGACTTTTCCATGATCTTGCCTGAAGTTACTCTTTATTCACATGCCCTATAAGCCATGCAATGAAATGTGTATAAGTCCTATATATGTTGCTTTCTTCTTTACTTCCTTTCTCTAAATGTGCCTGTTGATTGCCTCTGTGATATTATCAAACATTATTTTCATTTCACTTTCTTCTTCGGTATCTTTTAATCTAGTTAGTAATATTCTCTATATGCAAAGTATAGATCTTTTGTTGCTACTATTAATTAGCCCGAATTTTGACTTTTGCAGTATGGATTTAATATTAATTTATTTTATGAGTGTGTACAGATTTTGAAATATATATATATATATATATATATATATATATATATATATATCCCTAAAATTTGTAACTTCCTTTCTTTGAACGTACCAGTTGATCGCCTTGCTGATTATCAGACATTATTTTCATATCACTTTCTTCTTTGGTATTTTTCATCATCTGTAATATTCTTTTTATGCAAAATATGGTTCTTTTATTGCTACAATTAATTAGCCTGAATTTTTACTGCCCTGAATTTTAACTTTGCAATATGGATTTTATTTCATTTTATGGTTTGTAAGATGGATATATCTTTAAAATCCATATTACTGGCAACATAGCTCTTCTTCTTGTGGTCAATGTTGCTTCATTATATTATATTACCTGATAAATTAGCGGTCTTTGTGATATTTATGCCAATACAATTATAAGAGTAATCAGAGGTTGCAAGTTGTACTGGCGATAAGTTGGATCCTTGTATTCATGCACAACAAGCGGGACTCAACTCAATAGTACATGATGGTTTCTCTGCATGTTATATAATCCAAGGTTGAGCTACTAGAAGACATCTTGATGATACTGAATAAATGTACACGTACTGCGTCTTTTTATAAAATGCGTGAATTTGAAGCTGAACATTTGTATATTTTCTATAAGATTTGCCTTAAATTCAAACATGAGGTGGTGAATCAATCTAGATGTCATGGGGGTTGATCCTTCAATGCACAATCTTTGCCTGTAACATGCCCATTGTTGCACTAGTTAGTGTCAAGCATGACTTGCAATATCTGGCTCTTTGAATTGTTGTTATTCGCTGTTTCATTAGCTGAAACTCATTTAATGATAGGATAGACATCCTGGTGTCGAATCTTGTAATGTTGAATTGATGACCGCTACAATTCTTTTTATTAGCTTATGAGATCATTAAAATTAAGTTTCTGTGTCTTCTGAAGTCTCTATATGGTTTTTACTATTAGATTTTAGGATATTGTGGTGAGTTCTTTAACCTTGAATCTGTTGATTGTTCATAGTTAAACGTAAATTGGGCCTCTTGTTAATTGTTTAGGAAACTGGGAAACTGTCAATTGGACATGCTATCTGTGGAGACAGCAAGTTTAGGTCTTGAAGACTCGTGTAGTTTCGTTATACTAGTTCATGACTTCTGGAATGACTCTTCCACGCTTAAGGTATGTGCTGCGATGCATTAGGTCTAAGCAAAGATCTCATTGGAAGTTTATGGTTCAAGACATCTGTATTTCTGGTAACTTGCTTGTTTATAAACCTTCTTAAAATTTCCTGCTTTGATGCTTGCATCAGGACAAGTAGATTTATTCCATAGACACTCTGCATGAATTGCATTAGCAAACAATATTCTAATAAATACCTATTTTTCATCTGTGAAATCATCAACTTTTGCATGCCTGTGGGATGCGGATGAGCAGTAACTCTTCATATCAGTTCTTGAAGGTATCAATAATATACAAACATCAATCATGACTTTAGCTAGAGCCCCCAAGCAGATTTCCTGTTTTCTCTCTTCAGCATTTATTATAACTTTACATAGCTTCCAAGTGTATCTTTTGAAATTGTTAACCATTTTGACATAATTTCAACAAACAGAAATCCGATGGATGTGAGTCATGTGTGAATCCATCCTGTCACTTTACGATTCTGCTACCAGTCTGTTTAAACCTTGCCTCGAAGTTCGAACTGTGGGCGAATTTTGTTACAGAGCTGGTAAACATATTTTTAGGGCTGCCACCCACTCTGGTGCAGTTGAAGCCTGTTGAAGCAACCAATATTATACAGATGCTTAATGGTCGAAGACCTCTTACAACGCTATGTATTTATAATCTATTAATTATGGTTTATCTGAAACTAAAATTACCCCAGGTTCACGACATCTGGCTTGTTCCTTTTCTGACTTTGTGGTTGACTGAACTCGAGGTTTATGGGTGCATGCATATCGTATTCTTTATGGACACCATGTTTGATTTGGCTGACGCCGTCCACTGCACTTATGCTCTCTGGACCATAGACCTGTTCCACCGGTGGCTTTAGTTCAGAAGAAATGTTTCCCCTATCTGCCGTGATTTCTACTTCTATTCTATGCAATATCTAACCTGCCATTACCTTTTTCTGTAATTCTGCATTCTCTTGATTTACAACGTGTATCTTCTTGTGTAGTTCTATATTTTCTTGATGAATGAGGTTTCCCTGTGACACAAGTAATGAAGTTATTCACTCACCTTTATAAGAACATTATACAGTTGGAGATATATGGACTTCTCACTAGAATACCTTCAGGCGTAACTCTTTGATCTCCTCATTCAGAGTTTGTTCCTATCATTGAAAAATATCAGACCTTTTGCTAGCTGGAGACCTATAGATGTAAGTAGCTGTTTAAAATGTCAAACAGAAAAGGTGTTTACCCTCTTCATTCGCACTCCTTTCAAACTCTTCTCGAGCTGGTTTTCCAGATTTTGGAGGTCCTTGACGCTCAATCCTGAAAGCTCTTCTCCCAAAAGCTGCCTGTACTCATCAGAAAAGTGCATGTGGTATGTTCTTAGTTTCTCATCTCACTCTGTGATATTTCTGCTCTAACTGATGGTAACTTAATCCCATTGGCCAAATGTTGTGTCCATTGGCCAAATGTTGTGCATCACATCAATCTTCCTATAGTTTTAGTTGTGTTGTCAAAATTCCAATATTCTTTACTTGACGTGAAGTGAAAATATGCATCTGGTTCCTTAATTTCTAAGACATGTAATATAAAAGAGTATAATGTGAAAAATTAGTTTTGAACAGAAGACTTTGAAGCTTTTAAACGTGTATTTTACAATGTGGTTGTGTAGTGTTCTTTGAATTAATCTAAACCTAGATTATCAGTATTGATTATTTGTTTACATCTTGTATCTCATTGACTATCGAAAACAATTGTAATTTTAACCATCACCCAAAAGAAAGAAAAGAAATAATAGCCAAATGAATTCACATTTCAATATGAGATGAAAATGTGATAACTGTAATTGAGATGCCATTTTTTAAATCGATAATGTGGTATATGTGAGTGTCAATTTTGACTTTTGTTGATATCTTATATCTCTTTGCAAAGAAATAATAACAAGAAAATGATATGAAGTTTCAATATGAGATGAAAATGTGATAACTGCAATTGAGATGCCATTTTTTATTGATAATGTGGCATATGAGAATTTAACTTTTGACTACTTGTTCATATCTTTTACCTCGTTCTCTATTGTAATCAATTCTCATCTTACCCACCGAAGAAAAGTAATTGTGATAACAAAATGAAATGAAAATATGATAATTACAATTGAGATGCCATCTTTCTATTGATTATGTGAAAGATAAATAATCTTTTGAAAATTGTAAGCAAATAAGAGATAAATGTGTAGTGATAGTAAAAGAGTTTGTGTATGGATAGATTGCAAGTAAAAATTCTATTCTCAAACTTTTCCCAGACACACCGACACATTTTATGAAAAGAAATGCCCTGAGAAAAAAAATTAAAAGTTATCTCATATAATCACTACGAGCCTGTGATTTCTTGTTGGTTAATTTTCCACATGTCCATCCAAGGTCATGTTTCTCCCACAAAGATGTATTTGGAAATGAATTACTACCAAAAACACCTCCAGGAAATGTGTCAGCAGTCACATGCAATTTCATCCAGAAGAAGATTTGCGTCATGTTTTATCTTTTGCACTTCTCAAAGACTACATGCTTAAATTTTTTACCGACATATTAACTGTATAAAGATTTATACCTCTCAAACTAATATCACGTTTACTGCATTTTCAAAAAAAAAACATATGGCACAAACTAGAGTCTGTAAACATTTCTTGATCCAAGTATAATTTGGAAAAAGAATGTTTTTCTGTAAAGCTATAGTGATGGAATTTTCAGAGTGGGGTGGTAATCAAACCCTCAATGTTTATGCTAGTTTTTAGAAAAATATCTGTTAACTAACAGTAATGAAGTAATTTTCCTTTAACCATGACATCCTAAAGAATCTTGAGAGTGTATTATCTATCCTAGCTTCCTTGATCTGTAGCCTTGTGTTGGAGTATGGAGCCTGAATGGACTGTACACTCAAGTCCGATTTCGGTGATCCAAATTTTTGGGCTTATGTTTTTTTGGCCCATGCGGAACCCTAATGGGCTTAGGGTTAGAGTTTGGTTATTGTCTATTTAATAATTGCTTCTCCATGTAATCTATATCCGAAACATATAGTGAAATCCCTGACTTGGCATCGCCCCCAGACGTAGTCGCAAGAGAAACTGGATAAACAATTCTTGTGTTCTTTATTTTTCTGTTCTGATGGTGGTGTGTGTTTTTCACAACACCTTAGAGGGCCAAAGACATCTTAAAAACACAATACTTATCCATGCTTTGGTTGAATTGTGTTTTGCTACCCCTTGATTTTCTTACAAAATCCTTATAATTATCATTTATTCTCCTTGATGTAAATTTTCCCGATGCTTTCCAACTGATTATTCATTCTTAAGATTGCATGGTGCCATTTCAGGACAGAGTATTTGCTGCTATTTGGCTAGAAAAAATGTCTTATGCTTATTGTACTGAACTAAGTGATGTTATGCTCTAGGGTGTTGAAAATCAGAATATGATTTGTTGCATTTTGGGGGCAACCTGTCAGATGTTACTGCAGTCCTTAGCATGTTCATTCATGGTATCCTTGATATTCATATGCATAAACATTAGTCGAACTGCTACGTATAGCATGTCAAATGGATTTACCTGTGACATTGTTGCAAGTACTGCAGCTGTTGCCTCAAGCTTGATGCTTCCTTTGCCAAAACTAGCAATAAAGACAAAATCTAGATTAGTGTAATTGGCCAGATTTTTGCTGATATCAGGTCTATAATAAAAGTAGCAGAATAAAAAACTACATTTTAACAAATACTATGTTGAACCCAAAAATCATGAAAGGTCATGTGCATGTGGATTAAGTGTTATTATCCTCGCAAAACTTTTAAAAATGGATAGTTACCTACCATGATGTTTAGTGCTTTGCATCCTTTTTATAGCTATGCATTGCCTTATTTTAAGTAAGTATTGGGAACTATTACTGTGTTTCAAATTCATTTAATGAGCTACTGGACCTAACAGGTTTTGGTTGGTGAAGCTTCTTTCACAATGCATATCTTGTCCAGTCATCTGTCGTCTACAGTGGTCTCTGTTTTCCAAAAGTTTAAGTTTTTCTGAGAGGTAATAAATATTCAAAGCAGGGGCATACATCTTCACACTGCCATGAATTCCGTTAAGCCTTGATTTCATTTCCCTTTAATTTAAGGAAACCGGGATAATCTGTGTCAACTAAGTTTTCAGTTTCGTTTCTGGAATTATAACAGTAGCTTGAAGTGATGAATGATCTTGATATCTAGCAGGTATAATTGGTCAAGGAACCTTTCAAAGAAGCTTTTTTTGGTTGACAGTCGCTCAACTGATGGAAGGGAGGAACATCAGGAAGAAGTAAGATGGTGTATCCTGTATGAATCCTGCAGAACCGAGTGAAAAAGAATTTTGTGAGTTATTCTAGAGGGGATTTGTACAACTTTTAGCATTAGAGTTCTAAATATACGGATTGAGAAATTCCCCTCTGGATGTTCAAACTCATTGTAAGAGCATGACCTGTGGAGTTCCTGTATCCTGAAGCTATAATGATTTTGAGAATTCAAGAATTTAGGATGGTGAAGTACCTAGAAGAACTGGTGACGGTACCAATATACAATGGTGTTTTGAGTTTCTCTGGACTTGGAATATTCATGTTTTTCGGTGGCCTTAGGTATCTGGAAGGGAATTAGTACATATTCTAAAAAGTTGGCAATAATACGGATTCTTTGTGTATTGGAGCATATCTTTATAATGAACAATATATCTGCTCCTTACCATTTGAAATCCCAGTCCTGCGTGGGTTACAGCTCTTCCAGTAATCGGGACTTCTGATGTCTACTACCGGTTCCATTTTAGGTGTAAAATTCTCATCTCAATCTCCTGACCTCTTACTGTCTTAAGCAACACTCGTGAGGAATTACCCTTAGCTGCATCTTTGTAATGTTCCTTCTAATGGAATCTGTAAGAATAAAGAATTTCGGGAGATCGATGCTGAATGGAAGATACTGGAAAGCAAAATTTTGATGTGCTGTTTTCAAGTTACGTGAAGTTCTCATAATAAGCCTTGATTGACAATAATTTATCACAAGTTCTATCAACTTTCAGAGACATTCTTGTCCTATTATGTAGCAGGTTGGCTGCTTTCCTTATAGCTGACTACTCTGATATGCTTCACTCTAAAACCTGGGTTGATGTTCTATGCTTTGAGTCCTATCTACATGTTAGTTCAAATTCTAGTTGCTACAAGCACGCATATATAACCACCAGTGTTCTGTCTTCCTTGAGAGTTTTCATTTCCCTTGGCTTAGATGCTGCTAAAGAACTTACTTTCTGAAACAGCATAATGTGGCAATAGCTGAATGTCCGAGTTTTCCTAATTGTAGAAATATTGATCTATAGCTCAAGAGATAAACTATTTCTTATGCATCAAGAAAGTAAAGATGATTTGGCGAAATCTGATTGTGAATAACTAGAACTATGATATTGGGCTTTTATGACAATCTTGCCAAGATTTTCAGTTGCAATAGTAAGCAAATCGATTGTTGGGTATAGTGTGCACATGCTTATATGTAATTTAGGATCCTGCATTGTTTGGCCCAGCTTGAGATGTGCATGACAATGACAGAAGTATCTGACCCTTGAAAGGTGGTATTTCCTAACGAAGTTCAATTCTCAATCACTACTATAATTCACAAGAAAGCCTGACTACAGGTCCTTCCTAGAGTGTAGGCGCAATATGGTAGGACCATTTGGTACTTCCATTTTGTTAGTTAATATGGTTCAGCATTGAGATTCCATACTATTTTTTATGCTGAAGGTCTACATATTATGCAGGGTCTTATATCTTGAAGAAGAAAGAAATCCAAATCAGCCATGTTCCATCGTTATTCAGCCATGTTCCATCGTTATCTTCCATTTCTCAGCATTCAATTTATGAACTATGATCCTTTCAAACTTACCATATGGAAGTATTGTTCACATTAATGCCTCTATGGCTTCCTTCACAATATTCTGCAAAGATGCAGAGAATGTGGACCAAATTTACGTATGTTGCATACATGATCTATAAACATGTGAAGAGAAGTGGACTTTGATGTTTAAACTACAATTTGTTGCTCAACTAATTATACCAACTTAATGCTATTATAGGGTTCTCTTATTGCAAGCAGAAACTTCAGTAACATCATGTTCTACATGGGCAATGAAGAAGATAGTGTAAGACCTGTGACTATTAAAAGAATTGCTCTTGCTTGTCCACATGCACCAGCCATTAAGCATCTTAAGATAACGCTTGAATAATTTTAGGTGATTCCAAGTTTGCCACATAATATGAATATTCCACTATCCGAACATAGTTATGCTTTCCTGCTTTATTATATCTCATTTAGATAGGTATTTTAAATAGTTGGATTCCCTAAATATTATGCTGAATTCTTCTTTACCAGTTTACCTTGTGAAAATGCCTCCTTGTTTGTACGCTGACACTCCTCTGTCGACAGCTGACAGGTATGTTTTGTTTGCTGATTTCATGTCCTAATAAAAAACGAACTATCTTTCAATGAGATTATGGAGTTCCAGTAGAATCCCCGACTTATGCTCCTTTCGGGGAAAACTTCTTCAAGAGGCTGCCTTAGTAGCTTCACTGATGCAAATGTTGCAGCATCTTCTTGCACACCTTCACCTATAATTAGCTGCTGATTGATGGGATTTTTCGTACGGCGTCATCCTTTCTTCTTAAAATTTGGCTTTGCCAATTCTTTGAGCATGAACTCTTTGACCACAGTTGGAGACAGTTGCCTCATTGGAAATTTTATGGGAAGGCTACTCCTTTTATGAATTTTTGTGTTGGTATAACTCAACTCAAACATTGTCACTTTCCTTATCTATCAGACTGTTATCCACCAAAGAAGTATCCATTTGTGTGTGTGTTGCTCGCAGACAGAGAGAGAGAGAGAGAGAGAGAGAGAGAGAGAGATTATGTGTAGTACACAGAGACTTGTAGAATGTACTCTCAGCGAAGGAAAGATGTGCAGTTTCTTCTTTTTGAAATGCATCGCATATTCACGTCTGATACAATCCTTACATGTCTTTGTTCCAAAATTTTATGGGTATGCCTTAGAAATGCATTTGTGCGAAATATTTCAGTTCCGCCAATTGAAACGATGAGTGCAAACATATCGCAAGTTAATTTCTGTTTCAGCAATGAATTTCATGATCCTATGTGTTTTGTAGACAAGATTTTTATACTTAAACAACTTGGGTAATAAGTCGATTTCATAAGCCATCCAATAGTATCAAGTAAATGAAGGAAATAGTTAGTATTTTTATGATTCTGCCTACCAACTTACTCACTGTCCATCATCCAATATTCGTAGCCTTAGTAGTCCGTGTTAATGAGTCAAAACCATTCCTAGGCTAGAACCCACCATTCCTAGGCTAGAACCCGATTTCTTAGAAACATATTCGAGCATGTTCAGTAAAGTTAGTTAACAAAAAAGAATCAAGTTTAATTGATTATAAATGTGCCAATCTCATTTTTTTTTATAAAAAAATCGATTCTAATTATACTCCTATTTAGAGTAGTGTATCTGGATTTGAACTAACTAAGCCATATAGGTTGTTTCCACTGAAAAATCACACGTGGGACATCCTTGTATATGGGAGTTGACCAACAACTACATAAATCTAAACCAATCCTTATAAGCCCCACATTATGATGGTATGTAGCTAAGACAATCAATATTAATTTTGTCACAAGACAAAGCTAGCTACTTCGATCAGCTGAAATATTAGTATTGGGAGTATTTCAAACGTCTTCCTTGTTCATATGAAAATGGTAAGAAATAATGATATTAGTGTACCTCGACAGAAGAAGCAGGATTGATGAGATGGTGATGCTCCTCTTTCAGCTTGATGTATCGTTCTATTACGGATTTCATACTGGTAAGCAAACACCACAGTGCATGTGTTATACCTCAATTATCACTAATTTCTATCTAACACCAAAACTTAATCACCCAAAATTATTAAGCTACAAACATCACACGTCACCCATTTTCAACAATATCGTTGTGTTGTAGCCTATACCACAGGTACGTGCGCAATGTTGTTTAAACAAGTTAATCATAAGTGTGGTTTAATTGTCAATTACAGCGCTGTCTGATAGCAATTTTAATCCTGTTAAGGGGATTACAATTTAACTTATAATAACTTCTAAAATACGGAGAGAGGTTATTTCATGTTGAGTTATGTACTTACTAGAAAACCAATAAACCCGCAATCAAATTATGTATTCTAGCTATTCTCGTTCAGCCAACACTATAACTCTATGAAATTATACTCATATAGGTTTTACCTAAGAATGTTTGAATTAGTGTATTTGAACATAGAGAGAAGTTGCAGCTGTTATAGGTCTAGCTATTCTCATGCATACATATTTTGTTTAATTTCCTAGCCACTAATTAACTAGCAGATAGCAGTATAGCACTTCACGACAGCGGATATTTTTCAAGTGTAAGGTTCCTTTATGTATTATTAATGATAAATGATAAATAAGAACAGTTATATATATATATATATATATATATATATATATATATATATATATATATATTCTTTAGGATTCTGGTAGATGTATCATTTGTAAGCATAAATATGTTATTTTCTGATTGACTTTTCAAAATATCTGAAAAGTGAAAATGCAGCAAACAGAACAAACTGAACAAGTTCATATTTATGTACATATACCAATTACTAGATAAGTAAGGAGATAGGTGGAAAACAAAAACAAAAAGAGTAGTGCTATACAAGCGTAAACGGATCAAATTGATCTGAATCAATAACATTTAATTTCACTAAACCAATTTCGAAAGACAATTAAATTTTCTGTTCCAGTTAATAAATATTTTTTCTTTTTTTTCAATTAAATATAGAAATTTAAAGACGATTGTCATGATGTATTCGAACTCGAGGCGCTGGCGTCGGTAATTAACCATTCTACTACTAGGCAAACACACGCACACAAAAGATTATAAACTTTGTTGACTTCAATCTCTAGCTATATACATATATATATAGGATATTGATCAGGTAGGAATGGATAATTTGGTAGGAAATATGAATGAATCTGGGCCTTTGATTTGCTATATCAATGATTGAGATTTAATTTTCGGATGTCTACTGGTTTTGTGTTTTGTGTGCTACACGGATTATTGTGCAACACTATAGCTCTTCTTATCTTCTGCAATGAAAGATGTCTAAACTAATATATTTAGTATATGTGCTACGAATGGATGAAATATGTGCTAAACTAATATGTGCAATATAGTAATTCGATTGTGCTACATAAATATGAAAGATGTCTACTATTCTTATTTTCGTACATTAAGAAACTTTTCACCATAACTAACCCTATATATATATATATATATATATATATATATATATATATATATATATATATATATATATATATTTGTGTCAATTAAATGCATAAGTTTAAGCGTCATATCACGGTGAGTCGAACTAGAGACATTTGATCTCGGTATCAACCACTCTACCAGACTACCACTAAGCCAACACACCTAAAAATATTTTTGCATTCCTATGTATATAATTAATATATTCATTCACATATATATATATATATATATATATATATATATATATATATATATATATAGATTACAATTATTCACCATCTAAATGTCATGTTTAAATTGGTGATAGTACATTTCAATAATGATCATTAATTAATATTTTAAAATATTTACGTTAATGTTCTACATACTTAAGTACAGAAATAAATTTTTATCATATATGTATGTCTATCCTGTTATTGTTTAATAATTACTATTAATATAAATATGAGAAGATACACTGGTTTAGTCCAATAATATGACTATGTGAAGGTTTTTGCTTAAAATAAATTATTAATACATTATTCAAGCACAATAAATCTAATTTGTGTAAATTTGAATTTGGAAGTGATTTCTCACGTCAGAAAACATGTTGACAACCAAAGATGATACGCGACTGACATTGTAGCAGTAACAACATTGTTTCAAGTTTGGGAATACACCTAAGTTTGAAAAAAAAAAATTGGAAAAAGAAAATGTATTCGCGTATCATCTCCAACTGCCAATTATGTTTTCTGATGCTAGAAATCACTTCCAAGTTAATATTAACACAATATGATTTATTGGGCTTGAATGATATATCAATGATTTGTTGAGCTAAAACTATCATGAAAACATATTGCCAAGCTAATTACATATGTATTTTCATCTAGATATTATTGTATCCTAGGAAGAGGATCATTAATAATGCTACATACGCTCCAAACTGTTTATTTCATTTTGAAATCATTTTCTTTTATGGCAAAGAAAATTGATAATTAAACAATGAAGATTATCAATTTATAATGTAATAGATTTTAACTGATGAACAATTAGTGTGACTAGTACAGAATAAATATTATATTCTCTCTATAGTTTATTTGGAAACGGTAGTTTTTAGTTACATTATGTTTAATTTACTTATTTTTCGGAGATAAGATAATACAATTTGTCTATCATATATCATATACATACTAGCTCTAAATATTCTCTAAGAGTAATTTAGACAACACATATTTATATTTGTTGATATTACAAAATTGCCAACATTCATCTGGATAAATTTGATCCTCACAGATTTATTGGAGAAAGAAAAACCTAAGGACAGAATTCCAGGAAATAAAAAGTAAAAAACAGAAAAAAGGACAGGGGCTGAAGAAACCAATTTTTTTTTCCAGTTATATATATATATATATAAACACAAAGATCAACGAAGAAATTGCTTCAACCTTCATATATATTACTAATTACTAATTTTCAGATGGAAATTTCAATTGTCACCACACACACATTACGATTTACATCCATTGGCTTTCTAGCTAGAAACCAAGTGTGTGAATACCACGCGCCACCCATAGAAAGATGACGAAATCCATCAAAATTAGGGTTCTGGTCATCGTCTGCTGCAAATTGCAATTAACTTTGAGGGCCAACAGTTTCTTCTTCTGTACGAAACTAAACGGTCACCGATTGTAGATCGTAGATTATAAACATACAAAGTGCATTATGAGCCATAAACATTGGATTTGGGGGAACTTAATGGCTGTTTATGTAGTAATTAAGTCATTTTAATTTCATCTAATTAACAAGTAAAAAGCAACCACCAACACATATCAATATTCTTCAGATTTCGATGTTGAAATTCAAGAAACATACTAAAATGAAATGAAATAAAATATTCTCAAACCTGGTACTTGCATAATCGTAGAGCTTCTGAGTGCTGGAAAAAACAATCAATCCGACTTCAGCATCGCATAAGACTGAAAGCTCTTTAGCTTTCTTGAGCAGCCCACTCCTCCTCTTTGAGAAGGTCACCTGCCTGCTTGTTGAGTTGTCGATCCTCCGAATCACAATCTTGCCCCTCCCCATCTCCCTTCACACCAATTCTAGGGTTTCTTCTGCTACAACAAACTCAAACATATTATTACAACAAATCTACGCAAAAGGAAAAGGGACAATAGGGCTTACTAATTTGGAAAACAACTCACTTTGGAAATAAATGGATTTTGGGACAGTTGTGGTAAGGAGGAAAGGTGGTTTCAACAAAGCCAAACTTCCGTAGAAAACAAGGAGCCTTTTTTATTTTTAAGCATGCCAATTGTAGTTTTTTTATATAGCATTTTAAATTATATCTGACGTCGCGTATGTATTGTGTATTTTACACGTCTGTTTGATTATGTACGAGTTTCATTTTAATAGATTACTCGTTCAAACTTTCTGACATGTATCGAATATGTCAAATTAAATATCACGTTAAACCCTAAACGAGAAGGAATCTATAGACGTCGAGCAGGAGAAGAAAGTACCTTAGTTTTGTACTCGAGAGAGTTAAACAAACGTGTGTTGTCTACCTCGTACATCCATAAATTGGGAAAACCATTTTTCATAGGTGGGATTGGTTTGTGCAAATGATTTAGAAAATTGATGTCGCTGTCTAGTGAATAGAGGCTGACACGTGGCCCAATTGCCTGAATGATACTTCCACCAATTGACTTGTACTATACAGATAAATAAATATATAAAGAATATATGGGTTTTATTATTCCGGATAGAAATATGAAAGAAGTATACGAGTTTTGCATGTGGGATTCAAAAAAATATTGATGCAAGTCTTTCAATGTTATTTGCTTTCTTTATTTTTTAAGAATATGAACATATCTAGATTTTATCTGTTCTTTAACTATTTTGAAGGTGGCTGTGATAATAGTGTATAATATGCCTATTATATTATAATATTTTGTATGTTTTGAAAAATAAGACCCTTTATTATATTAGATAATTTTATTGATTCTGTATACTATATCTCAAGTGGGATACATAATAACACAATATATTTATAATCTTTATTAATCTATTATCAGACTAAATTCACCCTAATTAATAACATCGGTAAATTTTTAAAATATAAGAACATATTAGAAATAATAAAATATATTTAATTTTAATACATTTTATCAAATATAAAATTGATAAAAAATACTACAGCTTATACTACAGCAAAAGTGCCGAACAATAAAAACCCAGCCTAGAAATGTAATGAGCGATTTTGGGTGCGGATAGCAACACCAATAGATTGAGGAGACAAAACATCACTAAATTCCACAAAAAAGAAGTAAAGGAATATCAATCAACAAATTAACATGAACAGAGATCAAGGAAAATTGGATTCTCATTGTCCCAAGCATTTGGGATACATCTTTCACTGCTTTTTGGTATGTATATGTGTATATATACACTCGTCATATCCAAACTTTATACATAAAAATTATATGCTGTGATATTTTAGGTTTTGCAAAATTAGCATTATAAGTAAAAGTGTGAGATAATTGTCACATCAGTAATTCCATATAAAAGTAAATTGACATTTAAGATAAATCATACAAAGTGATGATTTATAAGAATTTTAGTAAGGGTTATGCTATTTAGACATATATGTCTAGACATAATATCCTTATAATTTGACTAAATCGGTTTATATGAACCGATTTTCTTTAATTTGTAATTTTAATATTTGGACTAATTAACCCTTTAGATATCATTTATGGAAATTATATGTAAAATCTATATAAATAAATTAACCAATTAATAGATATCAAAAGCAAATCATCCACCTAAATAATCCATGCATATATCAAGATGCTCCAAATCTTCCACTTACATATACACTTAAATCATCCACTTATATGTACGCTTGGTCATGATTATTTTATTGCCAAACTATAATAGAATAACTTTCTTTATATTATTGATTCATGTTTGAAATGGTCACAGTTTTGTACCTTTACTTCTTTTATTTCTCAGCCATGATTTTTCTCGGACACTTGATGGGCATTGCGGCAGCCACTTCTGTAATTCACCGGTATCTGTCTAGTGGTTGATGTGCAGCACAACTTCTGTTCTTACAATTCGAACAAGAATGTCCAAAATGATGTTACAACTTTTGAAATGTTTGCGAACGTCATAGAATTGTTAAAGAATTATTCTAGTGCTCCTAGTATTTGGAATCTTTGCAAAAAGAGGACAAGATAACTTAAGAAACAACCACAATTCACAGAATATCTAAAATATCCGTCAACATATATAATATGCTACTTAGTTAATCCCATTAAATAGAGTGAAGCAAAAAAAGAAAAGTCAATTGCCATCACTCTTTTCATCATATAAACAAAATCTCCATAGCATCCATTTTTCTCTGTGTTGGCAGAATGCAGAAGAGAGACACTGCACATGAGTTAACGAAGGAGTAAAAAAATATACATGTAATCAACAAATTACTTTATAATTCTTGAAATTATCTAAATTTATTAGTTTGAAAAGATGTGGAAAAGATATTTGAATTCAAAAAGTCAACTATAACAAAAATAGATGTAAGGGTATATGAGTCTATTAACAATTTTTAATTAATACATTAAATAATTAATTTCTATAAATCATGTATATCCCTCTATGTGTTAAGACATATATATGTCTAAATATCATTTCCCTTTTGGTAAAACCCTGGATAATCCAAGATCCAAATCTTTCTCAAATCGGGTAGAATCAAAATCTAGCTTAGCTCTGCAGTCACCATGTGTGAACCCTTAAAGGATATTGATTGTTAATTAAGGTGATAATGAACTTCACTAATTTTTTTAATTTTGATGATAAGGTATTATATAGTCTATCCCAGTGGAGAATCTTTTACTGATTCTTTCATGGTCCATGATGCTTGATTTTCAGTTGAAAATGACCACAATGCTCTCCAAGTCAAGTTTCCTGATATTTTAGATGAGAAGATTGTTTCTGTTTATTTTGTCTTTTAATAATAATAATAATAATAATAATAATAATAATAATAATAATTTGTTTATTTTTGTTTTGCAAATCGATGGACACCACCACACCTTGTTTATAAGCATTTGAATTTGATTTACGTAATTACGAAGGAAGACTTTGGGCAATCTCTTGTCCACTGGTTTTCGAGGTGAACTCCTATGAGGATGTTCATAGATATGAATATTGATATTTTTTTTCAATATACATAATATTTTTTTCAGTATAAATGATACTCCCTCCGTCCATCATATTCGTTCATTTAATTTCATATTAGTCCGTCCACAAAAAATGTTCACTTTCATTTTTAATAACATAAACTTTATATTTTTATCCTAAACATACTCATTTATTTACAAAAAAATTACACATGACTAACCTTTTTACATCCACTATCTATTAATATATTCATTTATTATTCTCATGACACACCTTTTAATCTTAATATATATCAATATATTCATTTATTATCTCTATTCACTTTACATTCATTACAATTTATTAAAACTCGTACCACCAAAATCAATGAACGAAAATGATGAATAAGATGCGACGCTCTAACATGAATTTTTGTGTTAGTCTTATTGGTCAAAAGACGATCCCTGAATATTAGAAGCAATACTTTATAATATAAAAACTATTACTTTGTATTGTAACTAATGACGTCTTCTGATAGTATTTTTCATTTACTATTGTTGGTGTACGGTCGTTTTAAACATAATTTTTTCAAATGTCTTTGAGCCAAATAAACCGCCAACCCAATCGGAGGGATGCCAAGTCGGAGTTTTAATTTAAAGCTATGATCCACTTTTAATATGTTAGGTGTATAATTGTGTAACATAGATAAGTAACACATTTATAAGACAAACTTAAATTTAATTAAAAGAATCATAGCTTTCAAAATCCATATATCCTCATCTTGAATAGAATGATTCGCAAAAATTGTACCTTTATGCATGCAGCGAATATTTGACATCAAAATTAACTGATCGCGTGCAAGGGAGAAGAGGAGAAGGGGTTTGATTTCTTTTCCTTTCTTTTTAGTTGGGGTGTTGCGAAAAACACACCATAATCACGATAGAAAATAAAGAACACAAGAATTATTTACCCAATTCATCTTGCGACTACGTCTGGGGGCGATGTCAAACCAATGATTTCACTATTATTTTTGGATACAGATTATTGGAAGAAACAACTATTAAATAAATAATAATCAAATCCCAAAATCGAGCTTGAGTGTAAAGTCCACTCAGTTCTATACTCCAACGAAAGAGGGGACTGAACACGTGATTGTCAATTTCCTTTTCAGTTTGATTTGGGGTTGAAACTATTTTTACCTTAAAAAGCACATTTTTCAATTGCATCAAGGATATTATTGTAGCATTGGTTCGAAAATGGAGAATATTAATTATATTGAACATAAACATCTTTTAATTGTTTTTCGAGAACATATCTCGCTAACCCAAACTATTTCGGTTTCCCAAAAAATATTTCGTACTAACGATATATTATAAGAATACCGAGACTACAAATATGTAGGGCATAAACAAATCAAACGCGCGTGAGCTATTCGGAGCTCGGCTAGAAAGAAGCTCGTTCGAAATTCGTTCATTTGTAAATGAGTCGAACTCGAGTCTTGAACCAAGATCGATAAGATTTTCGAACTGAGCTTGAGCTTATGGATGTTTGGCTCCTCAGCTCGTGAATATGTTCGGTTTGAACTCAAACGAGCCAGTTCGCGAACATGTGAAATAATAAATTAACTTTATATATTTAAATAAATAAAACTGATAATAAATTACAAAATATATTTTTATTGATAGTTAGTAAAGAAATTAATAATAACATAATCATAGTTCTAATAATAAATTATGAAATTTAATAATTCGAGCTCGAGTCTAACTCGAAAACGAGCAAAGTCGTATACGAGCAGAGTTTGAATATGTCTTATAAACGAGTAGTCATCGAACCGAATTCGAGCTGCTCGCTAGCTCAAAAATTTTATAACAACATGAGCTTGAGCTCAATATAAAGCTCAAATTCGAGATCGAGCCAAACTTGAGCATGTTAAAATTTTAACGAGCCCAACTCAAGTTTGGTGGTGTTCGACTTGGCTCGATTTGTATACAAACCTACAAATATGTTATTAGATCTAACATCAAATCTATGTTTCTACAGGGAAAAAGATAAGTACAAATAAACACAAAGTAAAAAAACTAAATCTCATATATAAGGTGTCCCATTGGGTATGTACTGGTGTATAGGGGAGGGGGGAATATACCAATTAGGTAAATTTAATTTTTTTTCTTTACACAGACTGACTATCTACTGATGCAGTAGCTGGTCGGCTAACTATCAATTCAGTACCGTTGGTAGTACTGCTGATCAGTTCAGATAAAGAAAGTCTAGTACATAGTGATATCAGTTAGCAAACCTACTGACTATTAAGATAACTGGTCAGTTGGACTGATAACTGATGTGCGTGTGAAATATATTCGAAACACTTAGCCAAATATTGATTAGTTAGTTTTAAGTTATATCTCTTCAATATCAAACCGATACTGATAGATGGTTTCAAAACTATGTTGTATTGTTGTGTGATGGTGATGACAGTTCAATAACATGTAATATAAATAGCAATATTGAAAGTAAATAACACATTGAGTTTTACGTGGTTCGAAGAGATCAACTCCTAAGTCCATTGATTGATTGCTCAGTCAATCCGTTAACTTCGGATTGGGTCTTGTTTGTGGGTATAAGAGTAAACCTAGATACTGAGTTAACTTTACAGTATCCTGCCTCACTTGGAGTTCTTCTTACACTTCCAGGTGTTAGGAAACCTTTGACTACTTACGGGTGTATTCGACCTAACCTTTGGCTTATGGGTGCTAGATAACCAATCTTTCAGCAATTGACACTCCGTTGCTTACTTATACAAACTTCTACACAAACTTTTGAAGGTTTTGTAACGGGGTTTTCAACTGAGATTCTTACATTTAGTGCATAGACATTTATCTTTGTTCTATCCATGTGTGTTGGTCGACTACTAGCAAAATGAATAAAAACTTTGACTCTTTTTACGAACTCCGTAGTTAGACTAATGTTTTCATAACGTCTGTACGTCCCCTCGATCTAACCTCATTTTCCTACGTCATAAAAACTGTATTAGAATAACCTATAATTAATATTTTCGAATGTATGGTTTTGTTCAATAGAATCCAACATTATTGATATATAAACCTAATTGGAAACTTAAACTTTTAAGGTTCAGATTTTGTTAGGATTTAGGTTTTTGGATTTGAGGTTTGATCAACAACCAATGAAAACCATGGTGGCAGCTCTACCTCTCCCTCACCGATGGCCCAACCTTCAATATAATAAGACATAAAAAAAATTAAAAAACTAAAAGATTCAACATATATAATCATGCTTTCCAACCTCTTCCCCACCGGCAGTTCAATCATGCTAAAAAAAATCGTATTATCCCCACCTCTCCCCAGCGGCACATTCATGCTCAAATTATATAAAATTTCAATCATGCTCAAGTTAAATCTTATTAACAATTAAGCTAACTACCAATTAAGCTAATCTTGCAAACTAACCTAATCAAACTAATCCAGCTAACTAACCTAATCATCCTATTCAAACTAATTAATCGAACTAATCATATGCATATATATTAACCTAATCTTAACACTAAAAAAAATAACATATCATATCCAACCGACAATTCAATTACATCATAACAAATTAATTTAGCATAATTAAAAAAAAAAAAAAACATTGAATCCACTAATGTTGACAACGGGGGCGGGGTGACAGCGTGAGTGGAGATGGGGAGGCAGCGACGGGGATGAGACGGCAGCGGGGGCAGGCTGCAGACGGAGAGAGAGATTCAAAGAAAGAGAGATTGAAAGAGAGAAATATTCAGATCTATATATAGAGAGAGTTGTCCCTGGGCGGCGCCGCGCGATGGCTGCGGTCAATAATTATATGTGTGTGATGGAGAGAGAAAGATAGAGTGAGAGTGGAATACATCTTCGCGGGCTGGGGGCAGCGACAACGAGGACAATAGGCAGGGGCGACGGTGGCGCGGCGAGAGAGAGAGAGGAACAACGCGGAGAGGAGATAGAGAGGGAACATAGCAACGACGAATGTATAATATTTCTCACACACAAAAAAAAACAATACAACGAAAAATATTAAATCAATAAATTAACGACAAATTTGAAATCCTAAAAAAAACAAATATACTCTAACGATGGGTTAACGGTGGACTAACAAGGGATTGTTTTATTCTGAGAAGGAAAAGAAAACATTAAATTCATCGTTAATCATTGAGAATTTAATGATGGTTCACTTTCCGTCGTTAAATCCTTCTTTCGTCATAAATAAATAGTGAGCTTTTTTTAGTGGTGATAAGACCTTATTGTATACTGTATATGAAGATGAAAAAATAATTTAATTGATATTTATAAAAAAGTTAAGTTTGCAATGTACTTTGTTTTCCTAGTTCACCCAATAATTAATATTTTCATGGCTGATTATAACCTGTGCGCACACAAAATATAACCTTTTCTGCTGCTGCCCAAAAATTGAAATATTCCACAAATCTCTTGTCCTAGATTTTGTCATAAATAATGAAATTATTTATCCTCGTATATAAACAAACCAAGACGAAGTACAGAACAAATTATAAATTAGTAGTTCATTGGAACGGTGATTCTGTTACGGTTGTAACTGTCTGCCACTGAGCTAAAATGTCAAATTTATATATATTACATGTTAAATTTGATGCAATTTTAAAATGATAAAAGTGTAGACAAGTCATGTGCTACGAGTTTGATCCAGTAGCATAATTATGGTGACTAAAACTTGAAATTATAGTTATAAATATCCAATATCACGATTGTATTGGTTTTCTTTTCGAAAAGTGGATTATGAGGGATTGCTTATCTTTCTATTGCACCATGCATTCTTGCTTATAATTACTCTTACATTAAATGAATATTTGAGAATCAAACTTATCATCCGGATCAATTTTGACATTTTTGTATCATATAAAGATAAACTAATTACGCCATACATATAAAATTTCATTAATTGGATATTATTTTGTGTATAATTCTACAAGCAAATTTTTAACTTAAGTGATGAAAGCAATTTTTACTGTATCATAATTGGGTGGCAAAGGTGAGATAGATTGATTTTCTAGAAAAATATAGCTACATATCAAGCTATATAAGTTGATAAAAAAGGCTTTATATATTCTCGACACATTTTAAAATATTTATTTAGAGTTAGTTACATTAAATTGAAGAAGACTGGCATTATTATACATTTTTTCACATATCGTTCTGAAGTTGCTTATTTTATAGTGCATATAAAAGTTTGAAATAGTTATATTAAGACTATTTTTTTTAAAACATATGGATCAAATTAATATTATAACCACAATTTTTGGGGCCAAATATAAACAAGTCTAGCTAAATTATGTTTTGAAACTGATTTAATGATTATAAATGCTTTTTATTTGGATCAAATCGATTCATTAATTTCATTATTAAAATGCTTTTACAGCCATAGAAATACTAAATGCATAATATATATAAACACTGAGCATTGAACTATATATAAAAAATTGCGTGTGCGGCTGTGCCATTCATCGTACTAGCTTGTTTTGATGAAGGTGCTATTCTTTTGGGCAAGTGTAATAGGCTTTTCAGCTCGTGTAGATGTTATTAAGAATTAGGTGGACTCGCGTGCTAGAATCTTGCCGCTTTAATTTGCACTAATTACATAAATCTTGTCCATTTTGTTCTGTTTAATAGATACAAGTACATACTTTTCGAGCTTGGAGTTTTCGACTTAAATTGTATAAGGAAGTTTTCATACATAAAAATTTAAGGAAAAAAAAAAGACATCTTGTGCCCTCAAGATTTATTCAAACCTAATATGAAGATCATTCAAGATATATTTTCAAAACATGCTTCATATGATTATGGTTGAATTCGTCTATCTTTCTTATCAAGAAATAATCCAACAAAGCAAGATTTAAAGAGTTTATAGGATTTTGCAAGTGAGCCCTATATCTAAGAATGTGTGAAGCCTTTCATAAATTGCCTTAAGTATTTTTGTTTTAGTTAGTCTCATTCATAATTTCACCAACATAATTTCACCAACAGGTTGTGAATGATTTTATTTGACTGCAATATCTTATTGAACATCGAATTGATAGTAGTTGATTATGCTCACTTGTAAAAAAGTTGTTAACTCTTTAGAACAAAGGTTGGATGATGAGAGGACCTTGTTCACATTGAGTTGTGTGTGGTGCACACACATCTAGCGTTTTATATGGGTGGAGATTTGAGAAATTCCTCAGGTTGAGTAAGCACGAGTCTTATTATGTCCTTTATAACTTATCTCCAGGTAGTGAACCGTTTCCCGTGAGTGAGGCTCCCCGGATATAAGTGATTTATCACCGAATTGAGTAATCGTGCCGAGTGTTTTTTTTGTTGCTTTTTAGTTATTTTACTATTGATATCTTTATTGTTATCTATTATACCAAGAATGCTATTGACGTTGGTATTATGTTGGAAATTGCATGGTTACAACGTTTAATTAATTTCACGAATAATTTTATATAGCATGATGAGATTACCCACCAATAACTGCGATTTGGTGTTAAATATATATAAATTGGAACAAATAAGATTCAATTTCTTCCTCCTACTTTATTTATCTGTAACTATTTTTTTGGAGTTTATAGAATAAATTTTGTGTTTTTTTTGGTCTATTTCATAGTTCACATAGACATACATATATAAAGGTCAAGTTATTAAACCTAACCGATGGTCTTTGGGGGTTCGTACTGGTGTATGAGGAGGAGAGAATACACTAATTAAGGTATTTTTTTTTTGTTTAACACAAGACTCGGCCTTCTACTTGATCAGTAGACATTGGTTAGCGAAGTCGATTCGATCGATGACAAGATCTTGTTGTTGATTCAAGAATGAGAGTCTTGTACTAAGTGATATAAGTTAGCAAACCTAATAACTGATGGAGCAGCTGATCAGTTGGACTGATAACTGATGTGGGTGCGAAATATGGTGGTTACGTGTTTTACTTTACTGGAAACTTAAACTAATGAAAATACTTAGTCAAATATTGGCTTAATCAGTTTTCTGTTTATCTCTTCATTATCAAAGTGATACTGATAGAGTGTTTTAAAATAGTGTTGTGCTGATGATGTTCAGTTCAATAAAATATAAAGTAGACGATACTGAAAATAAAGAACACTTAGTTTTTACATGGTTCAGAGAGATCAACTCCTATATCCAAGAACTGATAATACACTCAATCCACTACTTGGGATTTGGTCTTATTTACGGGTACAAGAATAAACCTGGATACATACTTTAATCTTTTCTGTATCCCACCTAACTTGATGTTCCTCCTACGCTTGTGGATGCCAGGAAACATCTGACTGCTTATAGGTGCAATCGATCTAACTTCTTGCTTATAGGTGCAAGACAACCAAACTTTCAGCCACTAACACTTCGTTTCTTACTTGCTAAACTATTACTTAAACTTTGGGGGTTTTCAGTAGAGGGTTTTCTAATTAAAGTTTGAATTGTCAAATACCACAACTTAATATTTCTAGACTTTCAATATTACATGAATGTATCTAGGATGTAAGGGAGTGTATACTGAAATCTTGAGCTGTTAAGTATATTTGAGTTCTGAAGATTTTCTGATATCACTATGAAACTCTCTTCGAAATCGTTGGGTAATTGTTCATGAGATATGAACTCTAAGTGCTTAAGAATATTTGAATGCTGACGTTTCAATAACCTTCAAAGGTTGAATTCTTTACGTATTTATAGAGTCGATGATGAATAATACCGTTGGAGGGAACATCAATCATATCCATCTATTTGTCATTTGAAATATGCATGTTTGAATCCTCGTACGTCACTTTTGGCATCTACATCATCGTACATTGTAGCTCTGCAACTCTGAACAATAGATCTGGATATCAAGATCTTCTGTAGATATACTACGACACGTGATGAGTCAAACACTCAAGGTTTAAATAACTATGTGTTCCTTCAGTTGAGTTGACTTTGTGTCTTTTCAGTACGTTGACTTCAGGTCGTATCAGTCAAGTCTTCTTTGTGTTTCTTCACCAGGTTGGACTACGATTTTTATCAGTTTGGTGACCATGAGCAGTTTGACGTAGCTCTCAGCAGCTTCAACTTCTCTGTTGCTGGTATGATACCTTGTCATATTCTTGACTCCTTTATTTTCAACAGCGTTGAGTCTTCAGTCTCTGATCTTCCGCTTTCAACTTTAGTCTTCGACTTCACTCTTCAGTAGCACTATTTACCAGTATTGTTGTACTTCAGACTTCAGTTTTTAGTTGCACTGGTACTTAAACTTCTTTCAGTACGACTGACTCCAGTATTGCTTGAACTCCTTCAGTATTGGACATGTCCAAACTGGTAGTTCTTCTGTTGAAACCTATAAACAAAAAGGTTAACTCTCTAACATGCGAGCAACATTATGTTACATCAGCAAGACAATCATCAACAGGTTTTGTGATATAATCTAAAAACATAGTTAAAATAGATTTTTTCCAATAATTTTCTCATTTTTGATGATGCCAAAATTTATCTATTACTTTGGAAAAAGACCAATTAGATAGATAATCAATTTCAGCAAAGGGGTTTGATTCCCCCTGCTGAGATCACCATCTCTACAAAACAAGGGTCAGTTCAGCATAATAAGGTTTAAAGCAAGTACAGATCCTGGACAAAGAGTCATTATCGTCAACGTGAACTGGATCGGTTTATATATGTTAAGTTGCTGAGATTACAAGTTACATCAGTTAAGTTCAATCAACAGCAAACATATACACGTCTATTATATTTGATAACCTGATCAGTTCATCTTCTTTTCTTCATCTTCTCTTCGTCGATTACATCCATACATGGCAAAAACACGCTCGACCAGTTTGAATTTCTCAAGTTGCTATGCTGAATCTATCTTCATAAGTTCAGCAACAACTAGAGTTTCTCTGTCAATCTGGGCTCGACCAATGAAGGATCCTCACATTGGAGGAGGGACATTGCTTTGGAGGGGCAACAATGCTGATATGCTACTTAGCTGCGCAATTACAAATTTGTCAACAAGAGGCTTGTCCTTGTACTCCAACAAGAAGTTCCTGGAATCATCAGCCACTGTCTCGAGATCTTCATACAGGTTCATCGGATAGTAGTACCATATAATGATTTCTTCATTCATCTGTTCTCATATATCATTGAGCTCAACAGATACCCACTTGTCAATGCGGGACCTGACTTATGCGGCTAGCTGAGACATCAAAAGACTCTTGTTCTAGAAATTTCTTGGTGTGCTCCTCTTGCTGGTAGTAGCCTTTCTCTGAGAAGCTCCTGCTAGCGTCTTCACTCATTAGTTTATCGTCATGCTGCTTCTTACGCCACTATGCTTCAAGTTGAGCTAGATTTCCCAGCATGTCAAAAGATGCTCTGACATGGAAAGCTGAAAGGTAGATATCCTCAGTTGGATCAGCAGTTGGCTCAGTTGATTGGGCAGTTGTCTTCTTCTTTTTTGTTGCTGTTGCTACTGACTTTTTCCTTGGGCACTCTTCGACTGTAGATTCTACTGTTTTCTCTTCTGCAAGGGCTTAATATAGCTTAGCTGCTGCTTCTTCAGTGGCCTTTTCTTCTTCTTCGGCTATGTCCTTATCTGTCGCTTCAGCTTCAACTGACATCTTTTTAATTTCTTTCCTATTTTTGGCATCAACGTTTGGAGGGAGATCGAGAAATCGTTGACAGTCTAGTCAAGTGCGGCATGAGACTGGTCCATGTGCTCAAGGCGATCTTCATAAGCAGCTAGCAGGCTGACATTTTAAGCTCGTTCATTCATCAGGTAGGCTACTTCCTCTTCCAGGACAAATAAGCGATTGTCAGTGCACGAGGAAGTGAAGTCCAACTAGTTTTAGATTGTAGAGAGCTGGTCTTGGACTGGGCGGAGAGCAATTTCGAAAGTTATTTCCATCAATATGATCATTTCTAGTTTCAATGTGTTGATGGCTCTGTCACGTACTGTTTGGTAATGCTCAAAATTTATCGTAACAGTATCCACCAGTTCTCTTAGATTTCTTCGGATGGTTGAGATTTTTGAATGGATCAGTTCAGCAAAAGCTTTTCTGAGATCAACTTCATTCTGTTGCATCTCCTTATACATGCTAACTAGTGTGACATAAGCATGATTGGAAGCTCCGACCTTAAAGTTGTACGTCATCTCCTCTTGCTACGTCAGTTTCTTGTATTCAGCTGCCTTGGCCAATTCTTCCTCTAGCGTGGTCATCATTACTTGCAGCATGGCTTCGGATGTGGAGATGCTGCAGACTGGTAACCTATGAAGAGAACAATGACGCCTAAAGATAGATCAGTTAAGGAGGTGTTAGCTGTTTTCTCCTAATGGTTGGCAGTGCCTGGTGGACCCGTCTGGTCCGCATCAGCACCAACTGCCACTAACATTTCACTTACTGGTCTCTCCACAAGTACTTCACTAAGCTTGGCATTGCTTCCGTGCTTCAATGTTGGTCTCTTCTCTCAAGATAATCTTCTCTAAGTGCTCTCAAGAATCGCATCATCTATCAATCCTTAGACAATGGACTCGAAAGTCCTTATAGTTGTCCAAATACTTGAGATGTTGTAGAGGTTCTCCAAGTCTACCTGATCCTCATAGTACTTCTCTCACTACTTCAGACTGATAAGATCGGCGAGCTGATAGAAAAACATGGAGTCGAGCAGCCTGAGCCAGGGTGTCAGGCATGGTTTTAAGAATAAGGAAGGTTTTCAGTAAGAATGAGTGGGTTTTTTGGGTGTAGGAGTTTTTAAAGAGAGTCATACGAGAGGTTAGTTGGGTTCGGAGGCTGTTCTCTATGAATCAATCGAAGGATTCAGTAAAGTAGGTAGAAAGGACTGGTTGAGGGGTGGAGGTTGATGGGATATCAGTTGGAGAAACCTCATGCTGAGATTGAGAAATGTCATCCTAGGGTGAGGGTGATTCACCGTGGATTGGGGCCTCAGGAATATGCGGGAGAGATGTAGTGGGCTCTGGTGGATTGGAGCATGATAAGGTGGTGTGAGCTAAAGAGTGGGTACATGAGTGGGTTGGTGAGGCTTCAGTCTTCAGGCTCAAGCTCATCGAAGATGAGCATCTTCATAATCTCAGCAGTAATTCTCCTCTTTCTCTTTAGTTGAGACTGCTTTGGGAAGTCTTCATTCTTTTAGACTTAACTGCATTCTCCGTCTCCACAACCTTCTTCTCTTACCAACAGAGCCTGTCATTTTAGTCATCTTCCTCTTTATGCCTTCATAGATGGTAATTCCCTTCACCATTTTAGGGATTGAGATCTTCAAGCCAATGTGGTGCAACACCAGCTCATACGACTGCAGTATTCGACTTATTGATGGTACGTATGCATAGTTGTACTGGAGGACCTCATGTCCTTTCAACGCTTCCAGGATAATGGAAGACACCTTCCATCCCAACTTGATCCTGTTTTCCCTCAGGAAGACCTTCTAGTCTTCCAGCAAGTGGGAGTTGAAGGATCTATCTCAGTTGATTTATTTGTCTGACGCGAGACTAGCCAGCAGCATCTGCTGGTTCGCTTATACTTGGTCGAATGACCCAAGCAGCCCAAAGTAGCATATGTGGAAGATGTTGATCATCAACTTGAACTTGGGCAAAAACCATGCTCTTTTCAACGTAGGAGCGACGGGAGCGTCTTTTTCCATCATTCTTCTCATCACATCCTCTACAAATAGAGGATTCAGCTCTATTTAGAGAAGCTCACCCCTGTGAGGTAGTTTAAAAACCCTTCGGACGATCTTGATGACGTCAATATCGAATTGGTGGTAGGTGGACGTGGACTCTTCTCTGGTCTCCACAGTGACTGTCTCTAGGAGCTTGACGGAAGCTTCATCATGGCAGAGAGTAGAGTAAAACTCTACAATCTATTCATCGATATAGAATCGGGGCTGATGATTCAAGAAATATTTTAACCCTTGGTTCCTGTGGATGTTGAGGACCTCAAGGGCATCCTTATTGGAGATTTCAGAAAAAGAAATGGTTAGATCATGGTTTACTTGTGAGAGTGCAACCTTGTTTTTATGAGGTTTAAGTGCCATTTTATAAACTATTGAAATGTTTTGAAGGTTCTGAGAATAAACTTGTTTGAATAATTTTGAATGCAGAAAAATGGCAGTTTCAAAGATATGATTGTGTGAAAGTGATGATCATTTATAGAAATAATTTATATAAGCTTGTAAATGTCATTGTTCACGCACGCATTGTTTGAAAAACTTTGTCTTGAAGATTCTATATTGATGATTTTGCTTCTCAATACTAAAAGATCTAAATTATTTCAATAATTAGTCATTCCTTGCTTAATGGTTAATTGCGTTTTATAGTTAATACTAAAAAAGTTATGCAGTCACACAAGCATGAAAGACAATCATGTATATCTATAGCTAGCAACAAGATTTTGAAACTTCATTTTCTAAGGGATCCCTTTTATCTTTTTGGCCTTAAAATATCAGGGCCGACCGTGATATAGCTGCTCACTTTGCAACAAAGTAGCATCAAAGCGTAGGTTTGTTTGGAGACAAAAAGCTTGTAAGACATTATAGAATGGAACACCATTTCTCCATCACCCATTACGATCTTTAGATCAATTTTTTTAAGTAATTGCGTTGTTGTTAACATAGAAGAGACCAAATACTTTAATTAATTAGAAAAACCATGTCTTAAAAGTTCAACCCAATGTTTAGCCCAAACTATAAATCATAAAAGCCAATTATCCATTTAATGAATAGTCCATTTAATTGATTTAAGATTCATTTTTTTCTTAATCAAAGCTAGAATCTAATAAAAGTTAATGGCATATTGTCCAAATTAATTTAAAACTTGTTCAAAATTGGAATTCCATTTGTGATTAATAGCAACCCTTAATTTAATTAACCGAAAGCCCAATCTTTAATAACAAGTCAAAAACATAATTAATTAGTAGCATTTTTAATAACACGTCAAAAATATAATTAATTAGTAGCATTTTAAATCCCATTATTTAAAAAATAATTGGAGGTCTAAAGACTGAAACCTTATTAATTTGCAAGCCTAAAAAATTTATCTACATGTAAGCCACTGTTTAATTTAGTTAGCGGGTCAGCAATACTGTTAGAGCTCGTTTGGTAGATATGTTTAGATATATCAAGATAGATAAAAATAAGATATGTTTTATAGATAATGTTAGATTGATATCGTATTTTAGTGTTTGGTAGATAAGATATAAAAATATAGATAATAAACCTTGTTTGTTTGGTACATTAGGTAAAACTATAGATAAAGATTAGCTATGACAAAAGTAACTTTATGACAAATAAAAAATGACAAAAAAATCCTAACACTTGATTTCTACCATATAGTACTATCTGCTATTAGATACACACTTTCTTCTCCAACCACAGAGGCTTTTATGCGCAAAAGAGCTGAAAATGGGCCGTCCACTCTGAAGCTGCAAGAAGATCGAAAGCTTCATTCTGTTCTTCAGTTCGATGAGTTCTACGCATGAAGGTTAGCTTCTACTGTATATTCCCAAAATCAGCAACTTTGGAAAACAAGGGTTCATCTAATAGTTGAAATACATGAGATATTTTGGGTTTAATTTGCTATCTAGGTGTTCGATCTTCTGATGCTGTCTTGAATGAGCAAAATTAGGAGGTGATTTGTACTATCTGAGGATGGTGTGTATATTTTTTCTCACGTTTATGTATGGGCGCGTTTATGTAGTTTGCAATATCTCGATTCTTATGTAAAATAACGAAAAAAAATTAAGATGAGTTGTGCACAATGGTATGAATTGTATGTATGGTGTTATTCCTTTGATAATTAATCTTTCATCATGGCTTCACAATTGAGAACAGTGGTATGAATTCTCGCAATGGTGGTGGTGTGCCATCTAATATGGCAGCGTGTATATTAGTGTTAAAAAATAGAGGAGTGAGTGATGGAAGGTGATAATTTACACATATGAACAAATGCACGTTTTTACACCAACATACCTTTGGTTTTCACACCTATAATGTCATAACCACATTACTCCATGGGTTGCTTAGTTATTGTGGAACATATTTGATGATTAATATTGTACCTCGGAATCTAAATCTATATAAAATCTTAGGCTGTAGAACCCTTTGCTCCTTTAAGTTGCTTTCAAGCACACTAGCAGAAGTAAAAATTGTGTGTGTGTGTGTTGGCCTAGTGGTAGAGTGGTTAATGTCTGAGGTCAAAGGTCTCGGGTTCGAGTCCACCGTGACGCAGCCTTTAAAATTTCTGTATTAAATTACCAAAAAAAAAAGCAGAAGTAAAAATTTGAGAAGAAAATAGAGGCGACAATATTATGAAGTTTTGTCACAGTCTTGCATTGAAATATTAGTTCTTGAAGCCCATCAACTTTGACTAATATGTTAAGATGATGTAGAGTAAAAGTTATAGAATCATGAACGAAATTCTTCGATTTTCACAAGGTGATCCACAGAAGTATAAAGTCTTCCTCTTGTTTTTCTTAGAATGATTAGTAGTTTAGATGGTGTCGAGAAACATTATCTAGCTAACTATTGCTTGCTTTATCTTTCACTGTAATTGTTGGTTGTTGTGGGCAAGATAGCAGCCACGAAATCCTTCATCCAGTGTGTGATGAGTATATAGATGCTGCTTAATGTGGGAGAAGCTAGTTGGTTTAGGATGCTATTCCAGCTGGCAGCCACACTTTCTTCAATTTCCAATCATGGTTTTTATGGTTAATACAAATAGAGGATCAACTTTTTGATGTGACTTCATATTCATCAAATCTTTTTTCTTGCTTTCCAGATCCAGATGTTCTAAGATTAGGAAAAATCAAATGTCCCATTTGTGTTTCCCAATCCGGTATTCTTTGTGGTTCTAAATTACACTTTTCTTTTCTTTTCTTCTGTTAGCAGGAAGCATTTTGATACCATGTGGACTAGTTTGGCACTCTCCAAAAATAAGTAATGTGTAATTTGCAATATAAAAATGTATATATTGGGAGCTGTATTTGAATTCAAATTACGTTTATGTATGTGGCTAACACTATGAACTATTGGATGGTTTGGCATTATTATCTTACTAGTTTCCATATCGTTTATCTGGGCACATTATGTTCTGGTAGTTTAAACGTGTTCTTTGGAGTATGAATCTGCAACCTTGTGATGCAATAGAAATTTTAGACGAAGTTCTAAATTATGAGCTCGAAATCCTCTATGAGTTGAGATCTTCTATTCTTGAAACTATTACTTTATGTTTTAGTTTTCTGCATGAACAAGTTCTATGTCATATGCATCTGGAAGTAGGTTTAATCAATTTGTCCTATGAATATTGGGTGGGTTCCAATATAAAGGTAAATTTATCAATTCATGATCATTAACTTCAATAAAATTTTAGCAAACAAGTGTAAATAGTATACAAAAGATAAAGGTAAAATTTTCGTATCTCCTATCTTATGGACAAATAAATTAATCATGTGACATGGGAAACCCTCGTACAGGAAAACTCAGTATGAACTCCAAAAAAACATTGTTGCCAGATTATTGTTTATCTTTAAAATGAGTTAATTGTAAGTGTTAGCAATTGGCTGCTGTAGTAGTCACCGTGGATGTCATTGTAAGTGTTAACAATTTGCCTCGATAGGAGTCATTTTGGACATCTCCGTAAGTGTTAACAATTTGTCATAGTACGTAGCAGTCTCTATAGATTTAATCGTAAGTGTAACATTTTAGCCAGTAGCAGTCACCGTGGACGACATAGCAAGTGTTAGCAATTTGTCAAGGTAATAGTCACCATGGGCATTTGTATAGGGTTAACTAATTGTAATGATTTTATTACATGGTATAAAAACAGGTAGCAGCGACATGGGTCGTTCGACAGTCAATAAAACTGATAAGACAAGACGCAGTTGGTCGCAGAAAGAGGAAGAGATCATTCTCGCAGCTATGAAAGAACTTGTTGCTCAATGGTGGAAATCCAACAATGGGTTTAGAGCTGGCTATTTGAACAAGTTGGAAGACGCTATGAAAAAAGAATTTCTCGGTACGAACTTAAAGGGGATGCCTCATATCAACTCCAAGCTTAGTACTTGGAAGAAGAATTACTATTCTCTTTCCCAAATGCTTAGTAGAAGTGGTGTTGGCTTCAATTTGAAAGGGACTCACATGATTGACTGTGACAACGATCAATGGGATCAAATCGTCAAGATTTGCATTTTATTGATATGAATTCTGTTAGGGATTGGATGCCAAATATATGTCACCACGTCAAAGTGTTTTTTCCGAACCTTATGAATCTGCCATCAGGAAGCCAGAATGCTGCATATATGCGATTATATCATGCCACTGCACTTACTTATAACATGTGCCTTGCATTTAATGACTATATACAAGATCACACCTTAATATCAGTTGGTCTGTTTTAAATATTTGACATAAGCTCAGAATTGTTGTTATGTTTTTCAATCCATTTGATTTGAGAGGTTACTTACATCGTCTTGTTTTTCTCAGAGTGATAATAATGCGCGACTGATGCGTTATAAGTCATGGCCTTTTTTAGATGATTGGAAAGAAATATTCGGTATGGACAGAGCGACCGGAGATAGTGCCGAGGATGTTATGGAAGCGGTTAATGATTTATTACAAGAGGAAAACTTAGCAGAAAGGGGGCATAGCGGGTGATTATCACGTAAATGTAGAAGATTTTTTCGAAAATGAAGCAAAGGAAAATAGCTTCTCCCAGAGTCAGAAAGACGATCAGGTTCCAAGACATTCGGGTAAAAAACGCAAGGCGGTTGAAGGCCTACAAGGTGTGATTTACTGGGTGAAATTAGCCGCAACACAAATGCCAGACTAGAAAATTTGGCTAGTCGAATCGGATATGAGTTTGATTTAGGCAAAGCCAGAAAAGAGGTGTTCGATCTTTTGGGTAATATCCCCGGGCTGTCACTAGATGACAAGTTTGATGTTTGTGAGATTCTTGCTGAGAAGGTGGAACGTCTTGAAATCTTCATGGGGCTGCCTGATTCCGCTAGACCACAATATGTGATGCGTCTTCTGAAATCTAAGGGGACATAGGTTAGTTGATATTTCTGCTGAAATTGGATAAACTTTTTGCAAAATGTATTATTCTACCTATGTTTTGTTGCAAAAATAGCTTAGATCTCTTGGTGAATCTATATGGGTATTTTATTTTGGTGTTCTGCATTTGTAAAAACAACATAGTCTCAAAACATGTGCAAGGTTCAAGTTGGGTAGATTGATTGATGTCCACTCTATGTTTTCATTTACAGGTTTGATATAGATGTAGTAGCATATAAATGTTATTTTTCCATACATTTTCGAAATGTGAAGATGTGGCTTGTTACACTGGTAGCATATCACAAGATAAAATTTTTACAAACTGTAATGTGTTCAATTCAATCTGCTAAAAAATTTATCTTGTGATATGCTACCAGAATATTAATGTTTCACGTGATGCATATCACAAACTGTAATGTGTTCAATTCAATCTGCATTAGTTAAATTGACCACCGTGACGCAGCCTTTAAAATTATAGTGGCCAAAGGTCTCGGGTTTGAGTCCACCGTGACGCAGCCTTTAAAATTTCTGTATTAATTGACCAAAAAAAAATATTCTTGTGATCAGAAACATCTTTGCATATGGAAAACTGAACTGATGGACATAGAATTCACCCACTATAATTCACCTACTTGACGCCTATGATGAGCGGCCGGGGAGGGGGAATGGGGAAGATCAAGCCGACTAAGAGGGTGTTTGGCTGAGCTTATAAGCTTCCCAAAACAGCTTATGTTTATTTTTAAGTTTGAAAAACAGCTTATAAGCTGTTTTGGGGAGCTTATAAGCTCAGCCAAACACCCTCTAACTCACAGCCGATAGCAAGAAGTGTGCTGAGGTTGTACTGAGATTGATGCAAGCTCTCTGCTTTGTGATTATTTATCTGCTTTTGTGATTTGAGTTTTACAAAGGCAAAATTTTCGGAACAAGACGATTCAATGTATATGGTGATGGGCACTCGGGTCGGGTCCCATTTTGCAAATCATTTATATCTTGTTGTATCAAAGACACGTTAATTATGTGTATTATTGTAAGCATGGCATCAAATATTAGTTTGAAAAACATAAAATGAAATATTAGTGAGTGAGGTGGTGAATTGAATTTTTGGAGTTGAGATGCTAATGATTGTTCGCTTGTAGGCAATTATTATTGAGCTGGTTTGTGAAGGATAATTCATTGTTGTTACTCGTTATCATCGGAACAAAGCAAAGTGGGTAATCCACCAAAAACACATGACAATACCCAGGTCGACACAAAACTTTCAAAATGGACAGAAAAAATTCATTTTTTTTTTGGCAGCCTTAACCCAAAAAAAATGTATTCTTTGTAAATAATTTGACTTGGTACACAGGAAATGTCACGTGGACAGCAACTAAGGTTCTAGCCGATGTATAATCAGGGCATATAATGGCATTCTATATTTCTTGACTACATAATTTTAATATTAAATTATAAAATATGCATACAACAGAGTCCAAATTCAATACATGCCAAATTCCATACAACAGAGTCCAAATTCCATACAACATAATACAACAACATAGATAGACTAGTAGTTCATAATGTTGGAGAAATATCCAAGTCAAAATACAACAATCTTCTCCATTTTGGCATACATAGCAAGGAGGAGTTAAGGAGGTCAATGTGTTTCAAAGACACTTTAAAGTAATTTACCAAGGATCACTCCAAACAAAATCAAAACGATTGACATGAAGATAAAAGCAATATGCATTTCAAAGTCACTCCTGAAACGAGTCGGATCGATATCTCTTTCTATTAGATTATTTTGTGGTTGACTGGTAGATGAATGAGCGGAGCTTGCCTTAGGCTTTTTTGTGTATACCTGGTTCAAAACATAATTGGGAATCATACCTCTCGGATCGTTTTGGTGATAATCATCACACCATAAGAAAGAACTCTCGTGTTTTATATTAGCCGGACACTTGTAATAATAGCGACCTGAACGCATGGCATCCTTTCCAGCACACTTAAGTATCATCTTCCCTCTTCCACATCGACATTCATGAACAAGGTTCATATCTGTATGAAAAAGATATATATTCCTATTATAATGAAATAGCAAACAAATGTGTTAAAATGCACGTACATCCACATTATCGAAAAACACAAAATTCCCAACATGGAGAAAACACACAAATATCTTCCAAGATATTAGAGTATATATCAAATAGAAGTCATTTGCTCAACAGTGTACAACAATATATTCTATAAAAACAAACATTATATATTAAACTGTAGGGAAATCTTAGTTTAACCCTCTCCCGATGATCTATCTTGGATGTTTAATTTACCATACATTGATTATATGCCTAGCATGCACCTATATACTTAATTGCAACACGTAGGAGTTTTTCTCGTGTTTACCTGCGAATCTGTCGGGGAAGAAATGATCAAGACTCGTGCTTTGATTTTCTGGACTGTGTCCCGATTGCCTAAACTCCAATGTCGAGTGAGGACAATCTATGGAGAGTGCTATAGAAATTCCCAGAGGGACTCTACTAGGAAGTGTTCGAATTTCTCCAAGCTTAAAGGCCTTGATGGGCCAGCCCAGGGATCAAATGCAAGGAATAAAGATGGGCCTCAAATAAATTAATTATCTTATGTTTAGTCCAGAACATAAATTAATTCATAAACATTTATTCATGCCATTAGAGAATAAATGCTGACATACCCCTTTATTTCCGAAGTTGAGTCGGGCTTGCACTTAGACTTTACGAATCCCGTATTTAAGATATCAGACGTCCATTAATTATTTACTGATTGATCGCTTAAAATAATTAATATCTTTAATTCCTTAAGTAGTATCACTCAACCTTATTATTGTACTTGAGATAACTCAACTGCGGGGTTTAGTACAATAAACATTTTGAGCTACTTAAGGGGCGTCATCATCCTAGCGGATACGGTGACTCGACACGTGTAACTAGCATGACATCAAGCACCGCCACCACCAAGATACGAGAGAATCTTGGGTTAACTCATGTAACCTCACCCATAGCAAGTGAAAGTGATGGTCAAGAACTCATACTCACCTAAAACCTTATCGAGATTTAGATCAACGTAAAGTCACCGAGATCTAGGTTCTTCACGACGGTCGAGAGAAGAACTCATCTCATTTGTGATCCATCAATACGTCGAGACGCACCGGCATAGACAAGCAACCAAGTCAAGTCACTTCTTATCTATATCGCACCTATACCGACAACTCGTCCTCAAGTTGTCTCGGTTGTGATACTTTTATATCTCATTAAGCTTCGACCAATCATACGGACTTCGTGATCTACAACACACCTGTATGATCTAACTTATATATGAGATAAAAGGACATACATATGCAATCAAGTAAACAATTCAGATAGGAGATTGTAATAGTGGTAACAGAAACATTGTATACAAGCTCAACCAAAACGCGCCCAAGATACAAATCCAACAATCTCCCACTTATACTAAAGCAAACTTTTAGTATACAATGTGTCTCTACTAGCTATTACAAACAACACCATCACTTTGCTTCTCCCACTTATAAAAAGTTTCCTTTCTAAGTGGGTGCCATCTTCTGCAATCCAAGTCCGGAATATGCTCATCTTAGACTTTTGCGGCGAGCTCTTCGTGAATGGGTCACCTAGGTTATCCCATGATGCCAATCTTTTCAATCAAGACGCGTCTCCTCGTCTAACGATTTCTCGTATGACATGGTACTTCTCTCTATGTGTTTCGTTGCCTTGTGGCTCTCGTGGTTCCTTTGAGTTTGCCATCGCACCGAGTTATCACAATAAACTATGATACTCTTGGGCAAACCGGTACCACATCTAGATCCATGAGGTAGTTCTTGAACCATACAACCTCTTTAGCGACCTCGAGCGGCTACATATTCGGCTTCCATGGTAGAGTCCGCAATGCATCGCTGCTTTGCACTCCGCAAGGATCGACTCCTCCTCCCAAGGTAAACACATAGCCGGTAGACTTTTCCTCATCACGGTCGACTTGGAACCGAGTGCAGAATAACCCAAAGGCATTAGACTATCTCGCATGGTAAACTAGCCTATAATCTCGAGTCCTTTCGGTACTTGAGTATATGCTTTACCTCGATCCAATGAGTTTGTCGGTTTAGGCGATATCAGCTACTATGCCTACCGCATAGCGATATCGGCCTTGTGCATAACATTGCATACATGAGACTTCCTACGACCAAGCGTAAGGAACTTGTCTCATTTCCTCTATCTCATTTGCGGTCATGGGTGATTGCTCCTTGAGATAAATGAGCGCCATGCACGAAGGTAGCAATCCTTTCTTGGCGGTCCGCATACTAAAACGAGTAATCACAAGTATCAATGTAAGGCGCTGAGATAAGCTCAACATTTTCCTCTTGCGATCTCGGTAAACCTTGATCCCAAGAATGTGTTGATCTCTAAGTCTTTCATTTGAAACCGATCGAATAACCAACTCTTTACATCGATAACAACTTCACATTGTAGCAGTAGAAGGATGTCATCTACGTAAAGTGCAAGAAATACCACATCACCGTTGACATCTAAGCGATACACACAACTTTCGCTAGGCAACCTGGGTAAATCCATAGGACTTTAACACCTCATCAAAGCGTAAGTTCGGGATCGTGAAGCTTGCTTAAATCCATAAATGGACTTCTTAAGCTTCCATACTAGATGTTCTTCACCCTTCACCACATAATCTTGGGTTCTTTGCATATAGATGTCTCTACCTTCTTCAAGGTAACCGTTTAGAAAAGCGATTTTCACATCCATTTTCCAAACCTCAAGGTTTAAGTGGGCTGCTATGGCCAAAAGAATTCTGATGGACTTGAGCATTGCTAAAGTGAAAAGGTCTCATCGAAATCGATGCCCTCAATACGAGTGTACCCTTTCGCCACAAGCACGGCTTTAAAAGTCGAAACCTCTCCATCCGAATCTCTTCCTCTTGTATACCCACTTACTACCTATGGCTTCCTTGCCATCCGGTAGATGTGTCTTTCGTATATATCCATAGTGTTATGGACTCAATTTCTAAGTCCATAGCGGTGTGCCATGATCTTGCATCAATGTCTTGTATCGCCTTTGTATGTCCATGGGTCGATATTGCTGCTGCTTCACGGGACTAAATCCGAAGATTTACCCACGAACATAAATCGCTCGGGTTGACGAACAACCCTCCCACTACGATGAGGCGCTCATCGCACAATAGCAGCGGTGGGTGCGGTAACTTGTGGTTCTCTATCTTGCACAACTTCTTCGGATAGGAGCCACTTATGCGGCCGGTATCTCGATGGAACTCGACCCACTTCAATTTCATGAAGTATCTGGTGTCGATCCCTCCACTAGACACGGCATCTTGTACCTTTGGCTTAATCGGTGGCGGAATACGATCATCTTCTAATTCTTGAAGAATGATTTCAACTTTGGATTTATGGTTTTTCATATAAATCTCTTCTAAGAATCGGGCATTAGTGCTAATAATGACCTTCTGATCCTTAGGACTATAGAAATAACCACCATTCGTCCCTCTAGGATAGCTAATAAACAGTCTTGCATCGGATCTAGCCTCCAACTTATCGGCCTTCTTGTTCAAAGACATGTCGGATCGCCCATATCTTATGTGGTTTAAACTAGGCTTGCGCCCAAACCACAACTCGAAATGGGACTTTTCGACTGACTTGGATGGTACTAGATTTAACAAGTATGCCGCTGTTTCTAAGGCATATCCCCAGAACGAAATAGGCAACGTTGCATAACTCATCATCGATCTAACCATTTATAAAGAGTCCTATTTCTTCGCTCGACACACCATTTTGTTGTGGTGTGCCGGTGTAGTGGTGGGAGGTAATCCCACCCGCACCAAATAGTCCATAAACTTCGTTCGAGGTATTCGCCACCGCGATCGGATCATGATGACTTGAAACTTTACCAAGCTTCGCTCCACTTCGTCTTAAATTCTTTGAATTTCTCAAAGCATTCAGACTTGCGGTGAAGCAGGTATATGTATCCATACCTTGAGTAATCGTCAATGAAAGTGACAAAATACTCGTACCCTCCACGAGCTTGTGTGGACATAGGTCCACACAGGTCAGAATGGACTAACTCCAACACTTCTTTGGCACTATAACCCTTCGCTTTGAAGGGTCTGGTGGACATCTTTTCTTCTATACAGGATTCACAGTGATGGGGGCAGATAGCGTGAGATCACCCAACTCCATTCTTAGCCGGTCTTTGGATCATATTTAGATTGATGTGACCTAATCTAAGATGCCAGAGAAATGTGGCGTCATCTTGTGAAGAAAACACTCTCTTTTTAAGGTTTGATGTAGATGCAACATAATTAAAGGTATTATGTTTGGCAGAAATAGTATAAAGCGAATTATATAAAGTGACACCACGAGATAACCGTCATTTCTTATGATAGAAACACCACTATCAAAAACAATGAATATCCATGAATAAATAGTTTCGAAACTGAAATAAGATTTCGCCGAAACTCCGGCACATATAAAACGTCTTTTAATACTAAAATTGTCCTATCAAAACATAAAGTAACATCTCCATCGCAACGGCCTCGACTTTCGTCGCGTTGCCATGGAGATCGTTATCTCGTCATCATCTGACTCCCTTGTCGCGGGAACCCCGCAGGTGTAACAAACATGATCGATCGCACCCGTATCTACTATCCATGAATGAGTAGAACAAGTCGCTAAACATGTTTCCGTTACTAAAGCAAATGGCGTACCTTGAGCCTTGAGCATATGACACTTGGCTTTCCAATGCCCAGTCTTGCCGCACTTGAAGCACTTGTCCATCTCCTTTGGCTTTTTCAAGCCTCCGGTGGCTGACATGTTCTTGCTCCCACTACTCCCACTGGTTCCTTTGCCTCTACCAAATTTGGTGCCCTTTTCTTCTTCCATTTTCAACGGAAAATTTGGGCCCCTAGATGTGCTAGCAGGGCATGTGCTCCTTTGCCCATGACTCCTTTCATGCCACGAGATCATTAAGCAACTGACTAAGTGTATACTCGGTCTTGCTCATGATCGCGTTCACATGAAAATTCTCAAAAGACTTGGACAGTGTGTTGAGGATGATATCGACCTTGGCTTCGCCATCAATATCTCATCCTAACTGATCAAGACTATCCATGAGATGAGTCATGTGGGAGACATGTTCATGGACCGAACTTCATTCTTTCATCTTACACGTCAAGATTTCTCTCATTGTGTGGAAGCGGATTGTCCGATCCGATTGCCCAAAATTACTCTCGAGACTTGACCATATTTCAGTCGCGTCTACCATCGACTGATGTTGCAGCTGCAAGCCTTTAGACATTGTAGTCATCATATAACATTTGGCCATATTTTTTGACTTATGCCAAAGTCTGCTTGACTCTCGCTACTCATAGTCGATGCGTCAGTAAGGGCATCGGGTTTAGGAGTAGTGAGAACAAACATGTATTCTTCAGTGATAAGAACATATTCCATGTTTCGTTTGTAATACCCCGCCCTTTTTAAGCTTCTGTTTTGCATGACACGTTTTTGAGAAAGGTCAAAGGTTGACTTTTGTTTGGTGATCGACCATCACGAAACCTCGAGGCGTTGTGAAGAGTGTCTTATGAATTCATAGACACTAAGTATGCGTGTTTTCGACCACCCATGAAGGTTTGGCACTCAGGGAAGTTATCAAAAATCGGACTTTTCATTGGTCTTTAAAAGCATATCTTGTTTATAGTAATTGTGTCCCGTATTTTATTTAGTGTCCATGGGTACCAAGTTTGCTAAATTTGAGTCCGTTTGCAAAAGTTGCGTCGGTTTTACGTTTTCGAAAAGGGCGCTTGCAATGACTGCTGTGACCCGCTTTTCCTATAAATAGGAGGCTAGGGCCTTCATTTTCAACGTTCATTTCCTTCGCTCTCTGTGTTTACGGAAGAGCCGAGCAGCTCGAGTGCTGTGCTGGCTGGAGGAGTGGGGATCGGCCGGGAGGCTGTGGCGGCGCCATTCTTGTTGCCGCCGAGCCACCACCGCCGATCAACCACCCCGGCAACCCGTTTTCTGTTTTGTCCTTTTCTTGTTTTGATTCCGCTTTTAGTAGATCGTATAGCATAGAACTCGGGATTCTAAAGGGACGGCGAGAAAACGCGGAGGCCGGTCATTTCGACCAAACCGCCGCCGCCGCCAAGGCGCCGCCGTGAGCCTTGTTGGCCGCCATTTGGTGGCCGACGGGCCACCACAGCTACTGGTCCTTTAGGTTTTGAGTTCGGGCTATGCATTCTACTAAAGTACCGATTCGTTTTATGTTTTTCGCGTTTACGCATATCGGGACGTTTTCGTTGCTTGAGTTTTCTAAAGGAAGTACATGCCCGGTTATCCATTTTCAACGTCGTTTTCATTCCATGTTCGCGTTATGCATATTGCTTATGTTTCCATTTTCATGCATCGATTTTGGATGGTTTATCCTAGATCCGAGGATAGGCATCGATTTTGAAGCTTCTTGTTGCTAAGATTTGAGTCGACTTACATGCATGCATATTTTGAAAGTACCCTATTATAGGTCTTGATGCCACGAATATATTTCCTTACGCATCGAGTTGATTTGAAAACCGGAGAGTGCGAATGTGGGTTCGAGAAAGTCGAAAACCCTAATTTTGCTACGATCGTCGTTTGGATCACGTTGTTGCTTTGCTTTGTGGGAAGTGACCCCAAAGGTTGTTCCGTCTTGTTGCGTGATACCTACCGGGCGATCGGTGAAGTCATCGGATCCGTAGATATCTCCGGTTGGCGTTTAAATCATTCGGGTTGGGTTATATATGCTTATTTTGAGTTATTTACTCGATATTTCAAAATAAAACATATACGCCGTAAAATGTTTTGTGAAATTATTATCGTTCTCCGATCCAAGATATGGTTCTATCATGGTTGTGCACGGATCTCTATTGCGTGGGTTGATCACCATCTTGAGTATTGATCATAAGGATAGACCCGAACACGTGGTTATGGTTTCGGGGATAGACCCGAAAGTCCACACGAAATGGTAATGAGGTGGTTATGGTTACGACGGGATTTGACCCTCAAGTCCACACCGAGTTAGCCGTTGGATACGTTCGGGCGTGGGCCATTGGATATGTTCGGGCCGAATGAATGACATGTGATGGGGTGGCGGGATACGCCCGAGCCGTGGTTCATGGTTCTATGATGGGAGTATGATAATAACGGATCGGTATCGAAAAATGAAAATCTATTTTGCTTACTTAGAAGTGGATTTACGTTTTAAAACCTTCTAAGGTAAGTGCTCTAAACACGACCTCATGATTCTTTTGATTTATGATAAAACCCGGTGAGTGCGCTAGTACTCACCCCAAACTCTTTTCAAATCTTTTCACGAGATGGAGAAAATTTGGACGGCAACGCCGAGGGGTGGGCTGGGTTCTTCATGCTATGCTTCAGCGATGTTGTGTTATATCGCATTTTGATATTGATGTATTCTTGTCCTTATTTGCTTTACGATTGGGAACAAGATTTGTTATATTATTCTGCGTGAGTCTCGATATGAGCATGCTACGTGGTTGACGGTCTAGTTGACGGGATGTAATGCTATTTTGCTTTCTTGCATTACTTATAATAAACCAAGATCATGTTTTACGAGGTTATGATATCGATATTATTACATTGGTGGATTGTTTGTGCACCCCTCCCCGAGGATATGTCCTAGTTATAGAGGAGATGCCGCCCGATTTCATGGTCACATCTTCTTATCGTGTATGTTATATGTATCCCCTTCTTCCCCGTTTCTTAACCCCCACCCCTAATCACACCCCGGCATCCGTGCCTTCCCTCGGGAATTGGGCGTGACATCGTTTCCACTCGATAAAATTTGGACCGGATAGAGGATTTTGTGCGAGCATATTGATAATCGATGTAAGAGACATATCTGAAAAGTAATGTAAACACATAAGCATACGATCGCACATAATTCGTAACAATAATATTGTAACCTTTTGATAAAAAAATATTAATTGAAACCTCCAATCGCCCAAGGAATCCCACATGCAAGCCACGCGTGTGGACGTTTACACATGAACCCCTCGACCAAACTAAAATATACCTTTTAGTCGTTTAATTTCAATCTATGTCAACTTATCCTTATGACAAATGAAATTAATGATTGGACCTTACTAGACCACATCACTATCACAAGAAGGGACTTCGCGGTAAGTTGTACTTGAGGTGATGTCTAAGCAATGACCACAATTTTAACAACAGAAAATGAATTCTTAGAATTGGCATACTCACTAGGACCATACCGCTTCCAATCCAAATTCCTTTGTTATCTCATTTTAAATCTATCTCTAGAGAACTTATGAAAATCGCATATGCAAGCCATGCGTGTGGACGTTTACACATGAAACTCCCACACTCAATAGATTAAAATGTTTTATTTAGAAATCTCGTCTAACAAACTTATGACAAACAATGCAAGCAAGCCACGTGTGGACCTTTACTCACAAAGCGTATCACTTTGTTTAGAGATCAAAAAGTGGAGGTCTTGCTTAGTCTTTTGTTTCAAAAGGTTTGTCCATACAGATCACGTAATCTAGCATGCTTTTCTATAGAACTCGACATGTAAAACATGCTCATGAGAATTCTAAAATATGCTTGAAAAGCAGGATAAACCTAGCATGCTTACTATGATCCAATCACGAAAACATATTACATGTTTATCTACGTAATTAAACATACATAGCATGTTTCTGCATAATTTAAACATCAACGACATGCTTTGAACGATAAAAATAAAATAAATTCGTTCATCGCGGCCCACTCGTGGATCCTGTGATTTCTACCTAATTTATTACATAAATTTGCAAAGTCTGATCTTCAAAATCTTAAACAGACCTCGCGTGCAGGCACGGACCGGTCGTCAAAAGCGGATTTGGGCCAAAAATTTGAAAACGGGCCGGATCATTGGATCGGAAATTTAGAACCGGGTCAAAAAATCATGTTCGGGTCGAAAAATCGGGTCTGGGCCGAAAACAGGCCGGGTCGGCCCAAGATGAGCTGGGCCGTGCGCAATAGGGCACAGCCCACACGAACGCCTAACAGCATTCGCCGCACAACCCTCTCGTCTCCAGCCGAGGAATGCCTCACGTCGTCGCCCAGTCGTGCAGCCTCGCTCGACGTTGCCCAGCCGTCGCTCGCCCGGACGCTACCGAGAAAGCTCGCCCAGGTCTGCCGAGAAGTCCACGCCGAGTCTGCCGAGAAAATCATGCACGACTCGTGAACTGTCGGCCGAGACCTGGCCGAGCATCGACGTCACCGAAGCGCCGAGCCTCGCCGAGAATCAGACGCACATCTCATGCTGTTGGCGAGTCTCATCAGCGCGACCGCCGAGAATCGTCGCCGAGACCCACCGAAGCTGCCAAGAATTTCGTGTGCGCGCTGATGGGCCCTACCGCCGAGCGTTGCCGCACGTTTAGGTTTCCGCACGTACGCCGCGCGCGGCTCGCCGAAGGCCGCCGAGAGACGCTGAGGTTTCCCGCGCGATAAACGCGCACCTCACCTGCGTCTGCCGAGATCCACCAAGCGTGCACGCTCAGCGCCGAGGCGTGCCGAGGCATCCACGCGTGAACCGCGTGCCCGGTTGCCGAGCCGTGCCGCCCAGCCTCACCGAAACCCATCCAGGCGCTTCCGGGCGAGGCGTGCGAGCCACGCCCGACCCGCGCCCGAAGCTGCCGATGGACGCCGAGACCCGCCGACCACCCCGTCACGCTGCTCGCCGAGAAAAATGCACACCGCCGAGGCGTCTTTGCGAGCACCGAGCATGTTCATGTGCCGTCGCCCGCTCACTCTCGGCCGTGCGTCCGGTTTTTCGGTGTGTCTCTCGTTATCTCGTTCTTCGTGCTTTTGTCTTCGTTCTTCTTTTACAGATAAGATTTACAAGAAAAAATCTAATCTAACCACGGATTTTCTCGTGGTGAAAAACAAAAACCCGACAAAAATAAAACGAGCCACGATGAACGACAAATTCACAATTAATTAATTGCGCACGTTATAATCAAACGTGAATTAATCCAACAGAGCCAAGATACTGAACCTGGCTCGGATACCAATTGTAGGGAAATCTTAGTTTAACCCTCTCCCGAGGATCTATCATGGATGTTTAATTCACCATACATTGATTATATGCCTAGCATGCACCTATATAATTAATTACAACATGTAGGAGTTTTTCTCGTGTTTACCTGCGAATCTGTTGGGGAAGAAAGGATCAAGACTAGTGTTTTGATCTTCTGGACTGTGTCCCGATTGCCTAAACTCCAATGCCGAGTGAGGACAATCTATGGAGAGTGCTATAGAAATTCCCAGAGGGACTCTACTAGGAAGTGTTCGAATTTCTCCAAGCTTAAAGGCCTTGATGGGCCAGCCTAGGGATCAAATGCAAGGAATAAAGATGAACCTCAAATAAATTAATTATCTTATGTTGAAGATGAACATAAATTAATTCATAAACATTTATTCATGCCACTAGAGAATAAATGCTGACTTACCCCTTTATTTCCGAAGTTGAGTCGGGCTTGCACTTAGACTTTACGAATCCCCGTATTTAAGATATCGTACGTCCATTAATTACTACGCTGCTCGATTGCTTAAAATAATTAATATCTTTAATTCCTTAAGTAGTATCACTCAACCTTATTATTGTACTTGAGATAACTCAACCTGCGGGGTTTAGTACAATAAACATTTGAGCTCCTTAGGGAAGTCATCATCCTAAGCGGATACGGTGACTCGACACGTGTAACTAGCATTACATACAAGACCGCCACCACCCAAGATGCAGAGAATCTTGGGTTAACTCATGTAACCCTCACCCATAGCAAGTCAAAGTGATGGTCAGCAACTCATACTCACCTAATACCTTATCGAGATTTAGATCAACGTAAAGTTACCGAGATCTAGGTTCTTCACGACGGTCGATAGAAGAACTCATCTCACCGTGATCCATCAATACGTCGAGACGCATTACCGGCATGACAAGCAACCAAGTCAAGTCACTTCTTATCTATACCGCAGCTATACCGACAACTCGTCCTCAAGTTGTCTCAGCTGTGATACTTTTTATATCTCATTAAGGTTGACCAATCATACAGACTTCTGTGATCTACAACACATTGTATGATCTAACTTATATATGAGATAAAGGGACATACATATGAAATCAAGTAAACAATTCAGATAGGAGATTGTAATAGTGGTAACAGGAAACATTGTATATAAGCTCAATCAAAACATCTTCCAGTATACAAATCCAACATAAACTAGAAGTCCTAAGGTGATGTATTAAATCAGGTCTGCCACATGGCTTGTGCTATTGAATCTCTAGTTTGACTCCACTCAGAAGTTGATTCAACTGCTTCAACAAAATCTTCATCTTTGTTTGGTTCAAGATTGTTGTCATTTGGAAGAGTGTCAATGAGTTGTTCAATAGGATCAAAAACCTTCTCAGACCGAATGAAATTATGTAGCAAAAACAAGCCATTATAAGCCTAGTTTGAACCTTCACCGGATAATACATAGCACTTCTAAAGATTCCCGACCGCATCTTCATGATGCTAAATGCACGTTCAATGATATTTCGGGCTTTAGTGTGCCTCATGTTAAACATTTACTCAGTATTTTGAGGCCTTGCACTATCTGGACCCCATTCCTTCAAGTGGTACCTCACACCTTTGTATGGAGATAAAAAAGCCTTCATTATTTGCGTATCCATTATCACACAAATAGTAATTCCCTATCAATTCAAAAAAAAACATAAATTACACATAGAAGTGTACACAGATGCTCTTCAAGGAAAAAAAGGCCAACTCTAATAAAAACAAATAGTTTGTACCCCTTAGAACTTTCAAACCGTGCACCCTGTTCACTGCATCTCGTAATACCCTAGAATCAGCGGTTGATCCCTCCCATCCAGGTAGGACATAAACAAACTTCAAATTTCGATCACATACCGCTAAAGTATTTGTGCAAATTTGTCCCTTTCGTGTCCTATACCTGGGCTTATGCACATTGTGCACCATAATAGGAATGTAAGTGCTCTCTAATGCTCCTAGGCAGCCCTAAAACACAAGGATTAACAAAGAATTAATGCAGCAAAAAATCTCCTAACCTCAACGTTTATTATTTAATTTAGATTAAATTAGAAGATTAGAACTTTTATTATACCTTAAACCACTTCCATCTTGGATCAATGCAATCCTCCGGTACAGGAGTGGGTTTGACCAATAATATTCCATGTAGCTTTAAAATAGCTTTTAAAACAACATGAACATAGTAGGAGATTGTTTGGCCTGACCTCCAGAAGTCAAATTTAACAATCCTATTTTTCTTGTGATGTGCAAGAATAACCATGAGCATTGCCACTTGCTCTTCAACACTAACATATTTTCCGTCGCTCAAACCTCCTATCTCTCGCAATAATAGACAAAGTCTACCAAAAGTGTTGCGATCCATTCGAAGATTTAGAATGCAATCTGTATCACTAACTCCTACCATTCTTTGCAGGTGTTTAACCTGATCTGGAATCCTATTAATCATACAATATGGCTCGCCTATTGAGCTACGCTTTCGTTTCCTTGTTGTCATCCTAACTAGGAGGTCAATTATAAAAAATATATCGAGTAGGTATTGATGCAAGATCTCTTCTATCAATAGGTAAATGGATGCACATCTATCCACGTTATGCGGCATGTTAAAGATTTCAGCAGCGAAGCGGTTCTGCATATAATCACACAATGTTATGTCTTATCGAGTGAAGATTACTATATTAGACATGATATGGTAAGTCGAAACATAAGTCAACTAAGATTGTTGTTATAGTGTTTTGAAGTGAACAAGTTTTGATAGCACATAAACCAATCTACTTGCATATACCGAAGTCGAAAACTACTTGCTCGCAAAAACAGCACAAACGATAGAATGAAGATTTCCTTTGATCCCACTGAATTCAAACAAGGGGGTTCAACTTTGATTAAACAGTAATATCTAAATCGTAATCCTAGTTAATCCAAAAGGGTTGAATTATTTTTCTTATAATGGTCTCATATAGTTATTAATTTGACCCAACACTTATAGGTCCAAAATGTAAATAAAAGCCCAATAGTTACTTATTACCTCCAAAACAGTGATGAAGTTAAGTGTGCTGACAAATACATAGGAACAGACTACCAACTCAACAATAATTCACACGTATTAAGAGATTAATTTCCGTACAGAGCCAACGGTTTTTAATAGAGTGGTCCTTTACCTAAGTACTTTTTAAGGTTGGTTGAATCTGTTTGGAGAAGCATGATTGCTTTAAAGAAATTCATTCTGGCATAATCCGAATATATTATTACCTCCAAAACTGTATGACCTGAGACAAAACCACGGTCTGTGTTTGCCCTAATTCATAATTCTGGTATTATTTACATCTTTACTGTTCTTTAACTTAAATTCTAAACATTCATGACTAAGCCAAGCACAGAAACCTTCATGTAGCAACACTACCACCTGCAATAGTCATCTTAATCTATATAATACAAGTCCAAAAAACTAAGGTGCCTGCACTACCTATGCGTGATAATACACACTGGAAGAAAAGAGAAGCAGCATAAATTGCACAATAGAGCAGATATAACTGACATCAAGCAACTTTTCAACTTGAAAACATCACAAGAAAATCAAATGCACTAACTACATCAGATATCAACCCAAAGATGACCTACATTATACATGGAATCTTTGTGACACATGGTTATGTGTAATATCCCGTAATTTTAATATTGAATTACGATAGTAAATTTCGTAATTAGTATTATTAATTCAATAATTAAAATCTTAATTAGTCAACTCTTGACTTTGACCAAGCATAATTGGATAATTTCTGTGTGAGATTCACCGATGCTTAGTGAATTAAGGAATATAATCTTCAATATTCCTTGAACGTAATTTTCTAACGCCGAATAGATTAAATCGATTCGTCTTACAATATTATTAAGCGCTTAAGTTTAATTTGAAATTCCTATTATTATAGGAATAAATAAAGTTGTAACAAACTTTATTTTGAACATTTTGAGATAATTAAACTATGAGAATTTAGAGACATTTCAAGCGTTTACGTTTAGAGATAATCACGATAACTTTAGTAAACGATCTCGAATTATAAAATTCAAATTCCTATAGTTATATTATTATATAAGAGCATTATTTATCATTAAATAATGCTAGAAAATTTAAAGAATAGAATGTACCCTATTTTGAGATTTTGAAATATTATATTTCGAAATTAGGGTTTTAAAACCCAAATTATTTTAAATACTTTTCTTTGATTAAATTTATTATCTAAGACATATAATATGTCACATAATTATGTAATAGCTATTTTATACAAGGAAATAAAATATTTGGAATTACCTTAGTGATTTTCGAAAGTTAGGGTTTCCTAAGCATAATTTAATTTTTATTCTTATTCAATTAATAATGTATGATAATTATTATATTATTATGATGTCATTAAGAATAAAATGAGGTGTATTACAAGTTGCACAAGTGGGATCACACTTGTGCCAAAAGTGGCGTAAATTTTGGTGGATTTTGTATGATTTTATGTACAAAATATCATCCTACAATTAATGAAGCCTATGATTATAATATTATCATGTGTTGGGTGTAAAGTTGAGGTAATTAGCTAATAAAACAAATCATTCTAAGCTCATTAATTGTAGGAGCCGAAATGGTTGAAAAATGGTTGAAAAATATTTAATTTCATACTATATAATAGGGACACTTGTTGGAGTTGAAATTTATGACTTTTCAAAAGCTACTTTATAATATGATAATAATATATTATATGTATCCTAGGAAAATAAAATAAAATAAAATCCTAGTCTAAATAATTGAAGCATGGCCGAGAATGTCACACATGTGACATTATGTGATAAAATCTTTTACTCTTGATAATTATAATACTCCCTCCGTCCCGGCTGGCTTGGGGCGTTTCTTTTGGGCACGGGAATTAAGGAGAGAGTGTTTAGTGTTTAAAGTGTATTGGTAATAAAGTGGTTTATGTGTTAAGTATATATATATTTTGTATTTTATTTTATTTTATATTTAAATTTATTTATTTACTTAATAAATTTATTTTAAATTATCCTTAATTTAATTAGCATATTAAAATTAATTTAATTTTTTAGTTAATTAATTTAATTTAATTATTTTAAATTAGCATATTAAAATAAATTAATTTAATTTTTAAAATAAATTAATTTCTTTAATTTATTTTATTTTAAAAAATAAATAAATTAATTAATTTTTAAATACATTAATAAATTAAATTATTTTAGTTAAAATTAGCATATTAAAATAAATTAATTTTTTAATTTAATTTAATTTTTAAATTAAATAAATAAATAAATTTTTTAATAAATAAATAAATTTTTAGTTAAAATTAGCATATTAAAATAAATTAATTTTTTAATTTAATTTATTTTTAAATTAAATAATTAAATTAATTTTTAAAATAAATAAATAAATTTTTAGTTAAAATTAGCATATTGAAATAAATTAATTTTTTAATTTAATTTATTTTTAAATTAATTAATTTTTAAGTTAAAATTAGCATATTAAAATAAATTAATTTAATTTAATTAGTCGATAATCAACCCAATTAATTAGCTATTAATTGCAATTAAAATCCCATATTTTTTGTTAATTATTTCCATTTATAGAAATGACTCAAGCTAGTTGGGACGGCTTAAAATGGTATACGACTCAATTTAGTTGGGACGGAGGGAGTACAATTTATTAATTAAATGATAATATAATATAATAAAGTATATAATATAAGAATAAAACAAAATCAATCTTAATATACTAAGCTTGGCGACACACACATAGAGTGCACAATGTGATGATTTAATTAAATTAGGATACAATGTATTTAATTAAGGATAAGATGACTTGGTGATGAGTTATACATGATAAGATCAAATTTTGTCTCGCGAGAGGAGGTGCCGATTTTGTTGAAAAAATTTGGCAAGTGTATTAGATATTATTTCATGTAATTATTATGCTACAACTTGTAAATGTACATAAATATGAGGAGCACAACACTCTCCCATTTACAACCCTAAACTACCGAAACCATAGTGAAAAATTTGAGAGAGTTCATCGATATCAATCCCAAATCTTAGACAAATAAGCCTTACCGATTAAAACTGCACCGATTAAAGGTTAGAAATCTTACGATCTTATTATACATGCTTGAATTTTCAATTTCGTCTGTTAAATTTTAAGTTATGATCTTAGTTTATATGTATTGTTTTCGAAAATTTTAGATATCATGCTAATATGTTTAGATATTATGTTTATACTATGTTATTAAGCATGTATATTAATTATATCATGAAATTAAGCATGGTATTAAATTATTTATGTGGACCAAAACTTAGGGTACTATATGTTGATGATTATGATTTTTAATTGTTGATTTGAGTATGAAATCATGATCTAGGGTATTAATTATGCTTATATGAATTTATGTAGAATTTTTGAAAAACTATAGCCTATAATTTTATAAATACCGAAAATATATGTATATGATAAAATGTTGTGATATAATTCATATTTAAGTGTTATAATAGCATATTAAGTGTGTAGATTCATAATATATGGTTGTGAGAATTTATTGAAATTTATAAAATTATTTGGACCTAAGTTGAAATTTTGAATATGACTTAGGTAAACTTCATTCAATAATTCATAATAAATAACAATTATGTTATAGTAAGCATAATTGAGGGTGATTAATTGTTATATGAATTTATCAAATTTTTAAAATCAATTGCTTGGTTTATTGTGAAAACCGAAAACCTTATGTTAAAATACTAAGGTGTATAAATTTTATTTGACTAAGGTAATTACATATTATTAATCATATGATAAAATAGTGTGACATGTGAATTTATAGGAATTTTTTCACAAGCCTAAGCTATTTAATTCATAATAGCCGAAAACTTTATATTATGTGTATTAATGTTATAAATTTATTTTTTCATGTATAATTACATAATATGATCTAAAATAATGTTTTAGACATAGTATGATTTTATAGGAATTTTTGGAAAAAGAATTGCACATAAAATGATAAGAATTTCATAAATAGTTGGAAAAGTCAAAATGTTGACTTTTTGTTGACCAAAGTCAAAATTGTTGACTTTTGGTTGACTTGGTCAAAATAGTTGACCAAAATCGTTGACCAAGGTCAACGAACACGCAATTCGATAATACGTTATCTATGTGACGTAGTACGTTTAGTAACAATGTAACTTACGTTACGTAAGTACATTAAAACGTACATAATATACTAAAAGGATAGAATAACTCTTATAAGTTAAGAAAATTCATAATCGACATCAATTGATTAGGGAACGTCAAAATAAGTCCGACGTTAGCCTTATTTGATACGTAGAGCGTTATAGACTATGTTCGTCTCATCAAGCGTGACCGACGTACTAAAATAATTCTTACGTTAAGGTGATCGTGGACGAGGCATTGACGTAGGAAAATGAGACCATAGTATAAAGACTACGTATACTGAGGTGGGCTTTACTCGAAAACCCTTTATTTACGACGCTTTCGAAAAGTATTTATTTACAAGCTTTCGGTTGAGAAATGATTATGAACCGTTATTGATTACATGCCCAAAATATTTATGTTTTAACGTATGTATCCTATCATGTTGTTGGGCGAGCCAACTATGAATGTGAATCGATTATCGGGTAGCTCCCAATTTTATAATCGATATCGGATCACAGTCGGATCGATGAATTCACAGCTAGGGTTAACGTGTACACCGGTGTGTGACTATGAGCCGTTAGCAACATCTTGACGGTCATAGATCTAGTCGGATCGAGAATCCCGACTATGTGATTGTGAGCCGTTAGCAACATCTTGACGGTCGCGGCGTCGGTGAAGCGAGGCCTACTTCTACGGCGTGAGATCGATTATGAACAGTTATGTAAATGATACGGATCATACGAATCCGAAAATGCTGGCGAGCGAATCTTTTGAGAAATGATAAAGTGTTTTAGTATTCACGAGTTATTTTAACTAAAACCCCCGTGTTATACTAATGGGCGATGTAATTAAATGAAATTATTTTCGCATGAGTCCACTAAGTGCAATCTTGTACTTAGCCTCGCATGTTTGTTTTAAATGTGCGAGTTGAAATGATAGGATGGACAAGTGTTGGCGATGGAATTTTTGTCGCTAATAGTTCACCTGGATGATATCGTCATATATGCATTCACATGCTTTCATGCTCAAAACACTTTATTATATTTTGGATATTTCTTATGTTACCTCCGGATCGGTTGAATCCTTTTGTTGATGATCTGTTGGTCTAGTTTGTATGAAATCGTTGTGTGTTTATCTATAAAAGTTTGAAGTCTCGAAAGATTGTTGGTCATTATGTTCTTAATCCCTGCTTATTAGTAACAGTCCCGTTAATCCGTACTTAAGGGTTGGCGGGCTGTTACAGTTGGTATCAGAGCAGGTCGTCCTTTGAACCCAAAAACCTTCTTTCAAAAGTTAAGTCTAGATTGAGTCACTAGACTTCTAGAGATCAGCTGACTGTGCTCAACACTCCATCACATCAAGCTCAACCGAGAAAGAGGTAAATTATTTTCTCAGTTTTGATATTGAAAGTTGAAACAGTTGAACTTGAAAGTTTTGAAAATGAGATTGAATTCATATTTTGAAAACAGTGAAAGTCATGAAAGTTTTGGAACGTATTCCGAAAAGAAATTTTCAGTGTTATGAGAAAATTTGACAATTTTATGTCAAAAGTGATATGATAATGAGTTATCAGTGATGTGAGACAGAGTTTACGGAGAATGAGAAACAGTTGGCATGATAATGTCAAAAGTGATGTTTGAGTTACTGAAAGCATGAATACAGAAGTTATGTTATGATTTTTGAAATATTTAGTCAAAATTTTACAGTTCATTTTGAAAATGGGTATGTTATTCCCAAAAGAACATAGATGCTCTAAGAAGCATGCTCACTTCTTGAACATAGAAGTACGAATTAGGGAAACCTTATCCCTTTTTACGAGAACAATAGCGAAGCATTGATTTACGAATGAACGAAAAGATAGTTGAAAACAAACTCGAGTTTTCAACGAAAGGCTGACGAAAGCAAGAGGAAGGATCAAAGGTGCAAGACGCATGGGTTCGATATGGACCATGGAAAGCGGAACAAATCGTGAAAAGAAAACTTGTACGAAGCGGAGCATGAGCTCGCAATCGTCCGGAAAGGAGTGATTCTCGGCGCACGAGCGCGCAGGCAGAAAACTGCACTGCACAGTGTTTTTGTTTTAATTCGTTCTTATTCGTTTGAACTCCGTTTTGCAAACGGTTTTCGCTCACGTACTCTTATCGCAACGATCTTCATTTCATATGAAGGACAGAAATCCTGAATCTTTCTCCAGAATTAGTGAGGAACAGTTGAAGTTAGACTGAAAATTTTGCTAAGAATTAAAGAACTTAGAAAGTTGAAAGTAGAGATCCCATAAGTGAAATTATGATGTGGGATGAACATAGGAACTTTGATGTAAACATTTATCTGCTTATCAGATGTGTTTGCTTTATCTGCTTAACAGATATATTCTATTCTTTTATCTGCTTATCAGATATAGATCGACTTACGCTAGTATTATCTGTGATAGATGGCCAGTCGTTACTACTCACCGAGATGAAGGACGATGCCGAGGGTTACACCAGGAGGAGTACTTGAAGCCTATCGCACTTACAGTATGAGTTGGGGCGACAGTTTAGGTGAGTTTCTGATGAGTTATCTGCGATTATGGATGGATGCCCCCGAGTACGGTGTGACGGGATATGACGGCATCAAGCGGTTACTCACTCGATTGCCAGTTGATTGGGAAGACTATGCAAAAGAAATATCGGGCGATTATATCTATCGTGCGGGCATTGACTACGACTTAATTGGAGATCTACCGAGGTTCCTCAGCCATCTTATCTATGTCTACAAAGGTGTGCGTGGCTGCACCAAGAGGGCCTATCTCGCCACCGCGGAGTACACTTGGCGAGACGACACGCCGGAATGGTTATACACAGAGGTCCCTCGAGTGGTCAACCCCGCGGTACCAGATGAGATGGGAGCAGGACATCGACCGGCGCATGTGACGAGAGCATCGCGACCTAGGTCGTGGGAGTTCAGTTCTTCCACCGATGACATTTGGACATCCGACGCGACCATCACCACTAGTTCCACCACCAATGACGGCACCTTATCACGAGGGACATACATGAAAGCACATGATCATCGGGAAGGTTATGTTCCTATCGTGATGTGTATGCCATAGGGGATGAGAGCCGGACCATCTCGTAGGCGTGCTCGAGAGGAAAGCTCGGAGGAGGAATCGAAGAGGACCGGAAGAAGAAGAAGATCCGAGGAGGATCAAGCGAGGACTAAGCTGCAAGGGAGAACCATGGAGACGTGAATAGAAACATGGATGAAAGCGGATATTAGTATCTGAGTAGTATGTAGTATGTAGTATGTAGTAATGATGTTAACAAACAATATAGAAGCATAGGATTTTAAGGCGCCTTATGACCAAGATGTAGTTGTGATGGTATACATAGTGCGGTGTGCACTTAGCTTCCTTTTAAGCAATGACATGTATCAGAATAGTCCTTTTTAAGGCAAAATTTTCCACATATATATATATATACATGATGACCTAGATGGGCTTTTATGAACATCAAGTTGTGCGAAAAGAATGATGGTTGTTTAAGTTGTTTTATGATACGATTTTATAAAGATGTTATGTATAATCAATCGCAATGAATATTACTCGAATACTAACTACGTTTTATTAACGAATGCCGCCCATACGTGCACCTCGGCGGGAAGTGAGGCGGGGTAGAGGAGAGGCGGGCGAGGCGAATACCCGGTGAAAGTGAAGAGATCCGGTACACCCCACCTCCACCGACCGTAGGGTTGAGGAGTTATTTTAAGACAGAACCCGCCTCCTTCAATGGCAAGGAAGCCACGAGGATGCCGAGCAGTGGGTCGGGGCTATCGAGCAATTTTCGACTTTCTTGTTGTACTACGCAAGAAAGGTTATCTTCGTAATATTTCAACTCACCGGACGGTGACTTGGTGGGAGGCGAGAAAGACACCGACCGGAACAAATGGAATACTTTACAGTGCGACTTAAGCGGAAATGTATGATAAGTACATTCCCAAAAGCTATCGGAAGAAAAGGAGTTGAATTTTTCACCTTGAAGCAGAGACAAGATGTCGGTCATTTGAAGTACGACCGCTTGTTTACGTGATATGTCTAGATCGCCCGGTTTAGTGAATCGACATGAAAATATCGAGAAAAATTGGCAGGGCGAGACATGAGATAAGGATGTCATTTGGCGGTCGTGGCGACTTAACTTATACGGAGGCTCTTAGTCGGGCATTGACATAGAGGCTGCAATGCCCGAAGGGAAACCTGCACCTACTCGGTCTCGTAATGACGGTGATAAAGAAAACGCATAAATGGGAAGGAAGTTCTAACAACAACAATTTCAACCGAGGAGGCTTTAATAACACAACAAGAGGCCATGGCAGAATAACATGGCTCCGCAAGGGCAAGGCTGGAGGAGACCCATATTTACTCCACCTACCCAAGAAATGTTGGATTTGTATCGAAAGCAGTTTGGTTGAGCTTGTATACAATGTTTCTGTTACCACTATTACAATCTCTATCATTTTGAATACTTGATTGCATATATCGTGTCCCTTATCTCGTATATAAGTTAGATCATACGGTGTGTGAAGATCACGTAAGTCGTATGATTGGTCGCTTAATGAGATATAAAAGTTTCATGGTGAGACAACTTGAGGACGAGTTGTCGGTATAGGCTGCGGTATAGATAAGAAGTGACTTGACTTGGTTACTTGTCTATCTTTGATGCGTCTCGACGTATTGAAGGATCACATTGAGATGTGTTCTTCTATCGACCGTCGTGAAAAACCAAGATCTCGGTGACTTACGATGATCTAAACCTCGATAAGGTATTAGGTGAGTATGAGTCGACCATCACTTTGACTTGTTATGGGTGAGGGTTATATGTTCTAACCCAATATTCTCGCGTCTTGGGTGATGGCGGTGCTTGTATGTCACGCTAGTTATCTCAGACGAGTCACCGTATCCGTTTAGGATGATAACGCCCCTTAAGGAGCTCAAAGGTTTATTGTACTAAACCTGCGAGGTTGAGTTAGCTCAAGTACAATAATAAGGTTGAGTGGTACTACTTATGAATTAAAGATATTAATTATTTTAAGCAATGATTGCTATAAATAATTAATGGACGTTCGATATCTTAAATACGGGGATTCGTAATGTCTAAGTGCAAGCCCGACTCACCTTCGGTAATAAAGGGGTAAGTCGGCATTTATTCTCTAGTGGCATGAATAATGGTTTTTAATTTATTTATGTTCTGGGCTGAACATAAGATAATTAATTTATTTGAGGCTCATCTTTATTCCTTGCATTTGATCCACAGCCCATTTGGCCCGTAGCCCGTAGTGAAATCGCCCCTATATGCTCTCTAAGGATAGATTTTATTCTCTTTATCCTATAAGGATATTATTATATTTATGGGATATGCATGGATCCTTTCCTTATGGGATTATGGTAATGCATTATAAATATAAGGTAAGAGATAAAGTCTAGGTTAATCCTCAATTATCTACAAGCATATTTTCGAGAATCTCATAGTTCTCTTGAGAGGATTTTTCGAAAATTGTGTGAGAGAAAGAGGGTGATTTTCCGAAGCATTCTCCATAGATCGTCCTCACTCGGCGTTGGAGATTGGGCGGCGGGATACGAGCCAGGAAGGTCAAAGCACGAGTCGATCCGTTCGATCCATTCATCTCGTTCCATCGACCTCTTCGGATCCAAAGGTAAACACGAAAACCCTACGTGTTGCAATTAATTAAATAGACGCATCTAGGTTTATAATCAATGTATGGTGAATTAAATATCCAAGATAGATCCTCGGGCGAAAATTTAGACATATGTCGTCCCTACAATTGGTATCGAGCACGGGATCGAATCTTGGCTCTGTTGGATTAATTCACGTTTGATTATTACGTGCGTTTAATTAATTGTGGATCTGCCGTTCATCGTGGCTCGTTTTTGTTTTTGTTGGGTTTTGTTTTTCACCACGAGAAAATCCGTGGTTAGATTAGATTTTTTGTAAATCTTATCTGTAAAAGAAGAACGAAGACGAAAGCACGAAAAACGAGACGACGAAGAATCGTCGGGAAAAACCGGACGACGAGCGACCCCGGCGCCGTCGCGCGTCCTCAGCGGCATCGGCGGACGAGGCGTCTTGAGGCGGACGGGGCAGTCTTGGCGCGCATTGCTCGGCGGCGAAGTGCGCGCGCCGACAAACCTCGGCGGACGGCGGCAGAGCCTTTGGCGGCGCCAGACGCGTCGCTGCGGGTAGCGGGCATCGGCGGGCGTCGCGGGGCGCGTTTATCGCGGGAAACCTCGGCGCTCTGTCCGCTCTGCGAAACCGGAAACCTCAACAAGGTCTCGGCGCAGGCGCGGCGCTCGGCGGAGACGCTGAGGCAGCGCGGGTGCCCTCGGCGGGCGCGCGCGCGATCGTTCTCGGCGGCGCGGCCGGCGGCGCGCGCGCTGCGTCGCGGAAACCTCAAAGCGTTCTCGGCGGGGGCACGCGACGGGCGACGCGAGTGCGCGAATCTCGCGTGGCCTCGGCGGCGCTCGGCGGCCTCGGCATGAGATTCGCAGAAACCTCAAAGTTGTCGAAGTTTTCGGCGGGGTGGGGGCGACGACGCGGTCTTTGGCGCGCGCATGGTCATGTGCCTCAGCGAGCGGCCCGCCCTGTTTCGACCCGACCGGTTTCGCCCGCACCCGTTTTCGGCCCAGATCCGGTTTTCGACCGGTTAAGCCCGTTCCTTTATTCAAGCCCGAATCCGGTTTTGGTGAATCCGGTCGTGCCCGCACGCGAGACCCGTCAAGTTTAATTGCATGCTTTGCTATTCTATGTAATAGATTAGGTAAGAAAGTGCATGTTCACGAGTGGGCCCACGATGAGCGTTTTACTTTATTTTTATCGTTCATTGCATGTCGTGGATGTTTAAATTATCGAGCATGCTATGTATGTTTAAATTACGTTGACAAACCATTAAGTGTTTCACGTGTTTAAGTGCGCATAGTAAGCATGCTAGTTTTGTCGCGTTTTCAAGCATTTTTAGAATTCATGAGCATGTTTTACATGTTGAGTTCTATGACAAGCATGCGAGGATTACGTGATCTCGCATGGACAAACCTTTTGAATAAAAAGACTAAGCAAGCAACCCGACAAATTAATTTTTTCAAATTAAAATGTCAAGACCTCCACCTTTTGATCTCTAAACAAAGTGAGACGATTGTGAGTGGCGATCACCCGCGTGGCTTGCTTGCCTTGTTTATCATAAGTTTGTTAGATGAGATTTCTAAATAAAACATTTTAAATCTATTGAGAGTGGGAGTTTCATGTATGGCGCCCACACGCGTGGCTTGCATGTGCGATTTTCATAAGTTCTCTAGAGATAGATATAAAATGAGATAACAAAAGAATTTGAATTGGGCGGTATGGTCCGAGTGAGTATGCCAATTCTAAGAATTCATTTTCATCGTTAAAAATGTGATCATTGCTTAGACATCACCTCAAGTACAACTTCCCATGAAGTCCCTTCTTGCGATAGTGATGTGGTCTAGTAAGGTCCAATCGTTAATTTCATTTGTCATAAGGATAAGTTGACATGGATTGAAATTAAGCGACTAAAAGGTATATTTTAGTGCAGTCGGGGGTTCATGTATGGCGCCCCACGCATGGCTTGCGTGTGGGATTCCTTGGGCGATTGGAGGTTTCAATTAATATTGTTTTATCAAAAGGTTACAATATTATTATTACGAATTATTTGCGATCGTATGCTTATGTGTTTACATTATCGTTTGAGATATGTATCTTACTCCGATTATCAATATGCTCGCACAAAATCCGATATCGGTCCAAATTTTATCGAGTGGAAGCGAAACATGGAATATGTTCTTATCATTTGAAGAACACATGTTTGTTCTCACTACTCCTAAACCCGATGCCCTTATACGACGATCGACTAATGAGCAATGAGAGTCAGCGGACTTTGGAATAAGTCAAACAATATGGTTAAATGCTATATGATGACAACTATGTCCAAAGGCTTGCGGTACTGACATCGATCGATGGTAGGCGCGACCGATATTTGGTCAAGTCTCGAGAGTAAGTTTGGGCGATCGGATCGGACGATCGACTTCACACAATGAGAGAAATCTTGGCGTGTAAGATGGAAGAAGGAAGTTTGGTCCATGAACATGTCTCCCACATGACTCGTCTCGTGGATAGTCTTGATCGGTTGGGAGGAGGTATTGGCGGCCAAGGTCGATATCATCCTCAATACACCGCCCAAGTCTTTTGAGAACTTTCGCGTGAATGCGATCATGAGCAAGACCGAGTTTACACTTAGTCGGTTGCTTAATGATCTCGTTCTTTGCGGAAGGAGTTATGGGAAAGGAGCACATGCTCTTGCTAGCACATCTAAGGGCCCAAAATTTTCATTGCAAAATGGAAAAGAAAAAGGGTACCAAAGGTGGAAGAAGCGAGGCAAGCGGTGGGAGTAATGGGAACAAGAACGTGGTTGCCACCGGAGGCTTGAAGAAGCGAAGGAGAGGCGCAAGTGCTTGAGTGCGGTGGGCCCGGGCATTGGAAGGCCAAGTGCCCTATGCTCGAGGCTCGAGTCGTCGTTTGCTTTAATGCTTGAAACATGTTTAGCGACTTGTTCTACCCGTTCTTGGGTAGTAGATCTGGCAATCGATCATGTTTGTTACACCTGCAGGAGTTCCTGCGGACAAGGGAGCTGTTTGATGGCGAGATAACGATCTCCACGGGCAACGCAGCGAAAGTCGAGGCCGTTGCGGTTGGAGATGTTACTTTATGTTTTGAGAAAGCAGCTTTAGTTTTAAAAGACGTTTTATATGTGCCGGATTTTCGGTAGGAACCTTGTTTACATTTCAAATTATTTACTCATGGATATTACATTATTTTTGATAGTGGTGTTTCTATCATAAGAAATGACGAAGTTATCGTGTTGCACGTTATATAATTCGCTTTATACTATTTACGCCAAACATAATACCTATAACTATGTTGCATCTTCATCAAACCCTAAAAGAGAAAGTTTTCTTCACAAGATGAAACCACTTTTCTCTCGGCATCTTAGATTAGGTCACATCAATCTAAATAGGATCCAAAGGCGGCTAAGAATGGGCGTTGGGTAACCTAACAGATTACTCCATTCCCGATCTGCGAATCTGTATAGAAGGTAAGATGTCGACCGGACCCTTCAAAGCGAAGGGTTATAGAGCCAAAGAAATGTTGGAGTTAGTCCATTTCGACTTGTGTGGACCGATGTCCACACAAGCTCGTGGAGGAATGCAGTATTTTGTCACTTTCATTGACGATTACTCGAAGGTACGGATACGTATACCGCTTCATCGCAAGTCCGAATGCTTTGAGAAATTCAAAGAGTTTAAGGCGGAAGTGGAGACGAAGCTAGGTAAGAGTATCAAGTCATCTGCGCTCGATCGCGGTGGCGAATACCTCGAGAACGAGTTTATGGACTATCTAGTGGAGTGTGGGATTACCTCCCAACAAGACTTCACGGGCACACCACAAACAAAATGGTGTGTCGAGCGAAGAAATATGACTCTTTTGGAAATGGTTAGATCTATGATGAGTTATGCTACATTACCTATTTCGTTCGGGGTATGCCTTAGAGGGGGCGGCATACTTGCTAAATCTAGTATCGTCAAAGTCGATCGAAAAGACCCTTTCGAGTTGTGGTTTGGGCGCAATCCTAGTTTAAGCCACATAAGGATATGGGGCGATCCGACACGTGTTGAACAAGAAGGTCGACAAGTTGGAGGCTAGATCCGAAGCAAGGTCGTTTATGGCTATCCTAGAGGAGCGAAGGTGGTTTATTCTATAGTCCTAAGGATCGACGGTCATTATTAGCACTAATGCTCGATTCTTAGAAGAGGACTACATGAAAATCATAAACCAAAGTTGAAATCATTCTTCAAGAATTAGAAGATGATCGTATTCCACCACCGATTAGGCGAAGGTGCGAGATGTCGAGTCAGTGGGCGGATCGACACGGATACTTCAAGAAATTGAAGTGGGTCGAGTTCCTTTGGAGATACCGACCGCATGAGTGGTACCTACCCGACAAGTTGTGCAAGATAGAGAACCACAAGTTTCGCACCCACCGTTGCCATAGTGCAGCGAGAACCTCGTCGTAGTGGGAGGTTGTTCGTCAACCCGAGCGATTTATGTTCGTGGGTGAATCTTGGATTTAGTCGAGTGAAACGAGCAGCAATAATCGACCCATGGACATACAAGGAGGAGGCGATACAAGATATTGATGCAAGATCATGGCACACCGCTATGGACTTAGAAATGGAGTCCATAACGGCTATGGATGTATATGAAAGACACCTCTACCGGATGGCGAGGAAGCCGTAGGTAGTAAGTGGATATCAAAGGAAGAGATTCGATGGAGAGGTTTCGCTTTTAAAGCCGGGCTGGCGAAAGCGGTACTCTCATCGAGGGAATCGATTTCGATGAGACTTTTTCGCACTGTAGCAATGCTCAAGTCCATCGAATTCTCCGCCATAGCACCCCACTTGAACACAGAGGTTTGGCAAATGGATGTCAAAACCGCTTTTCTAAGCAGTTACCTTGAGGAAGGTAGAGACATCTATATGCAAGAACCGAAGGTTATGTGGTGAAGGGTGAAGAGCATCTAGTATGGAAGCTTAAGTCCATTTATGGACTTAAGCGAGCTTCGATCATGGAACTTACGCTTTGACGAGGTGGTCAAGTCCCATGGATTTACCCGGTTGCCTAGCGAGAGTTGTGTGTATCGTTTAGATGTCAACGGTGATGTGGTTTTTCTTGCACTTTATGTAGATGACATTCTTCTAGTTGGCAACAACGTGAAGTCATATCGGGCGTAAAGAGTTGGTTATCCGATCGATTTCAAATGAAAGACTTAGGAGACGCGCGTACATTCTTGGGATCAAGGTTTACCGAGATCGCAAGAAGAAAATGTTGAGCTTATCTCGGGCGTCTTACATCGATCCGTGATTACTGTTTTAGTACGAGACCGCCAAGAAAGGATTGCTACCTTCGGACATGGCGTTCCTTTATCTAAGACGCACGACCCATGACCGCAAAGGAGATAGAGGAAATGAGGCAAGTTCTCACGCCTAGCCGTAGGAAGTCTCATGTACGCAATGCTATGCACGAGGCCCGATATACGCATCACGGTAGCATAGTAGCTAGATATCGATCTAACCTCGACAAGCTCATTGGATTGCGAGAAGCATATACTCGAAGCACCGAAAAGGACTCGAGATTATAGGCTAGTTTACCATGCGAGATAGTCTAATGCCTTTGGGTTATCTGAGACTCGGATTTCAAGCCGGCCGTGATGAGAAAAAGTCGACCTCGGGCTATGTGTTTACCTTGGGTGGTGGAGCCGATATCTGGCGGAGTGCAAAGCGGCGATGCATTGCGGACTCTACCATGAAAGCCGAATATGTAGCGGCGGAGGCTTCTAATGAGGTTGTATGGTTCAAGAACCACCTCGTGGATCTAGATGTGGTACTGGTTTGCCCAAGAGTATCATAGTTTCATCGTGATAACTCGTGCGGTGCGATGGCAAACTCGAAGGAACCACGGACCCACAAGACGACCAAACACATAGAGAGAAAGTACCATGTCATACGAGAAATCGTTAGGCGGTGGCGTCTTGATTGAGAAGATTGATCGACGGATAACCTAGCGGATCCATTCACGAAGAGCACCGCCGCAAAAGTCTACGATGGACACGTTAGAGGACTTGGATTGCGCTGATGGCACCCACTTAGAAAGGAAACTTTTGTATAAGTGGGAGAAGCAAAGTGATGGTTGTTTGTAATAGCTAGTAGAGACACATTGTATACTAAAAGTTTGCTTTAGTATAAGTGGGAGATTGTTGGATTTGTATCTTGAAAGCGGTTTGGTTGAGCTTGTATACAATGTTTCTATTACCACTATTACAATCTCCTATCTGTTTTGAATACTTGATTGCATATATCGTGTCCCTTATCTCATATATAAGTTAGATCATACGGTGTGTAGAAGATCACGAGTGCGTATGATTGGTCAAGTTTAATGAGATATAAAAGTTTCACTGGTGAGACAACTTGAGGACGAGTTGTCGGTATAGATAGTCATGTATAGATAAGAAGTGACTTGACTTGGTTACTTGTCTATGGTGATGCGTCTCGGCGTATTGAAGGATCACATTGAGATGTGTTCTTCTATCGACCGTCGTGAAGAACCAAGATCTCGGTGTTGACGATAATCTAAACCTCGATAAGGTATTAGGTGAGTATGAAAGGTTGACCATCACTTTGACTTGTTATGGGTGAGGTTATATGTTCTAACCCAATATTCTCCGTCTTGGGTGATGGCGGTGCTTGTATGTCACGCTAGTTATCTCAGTCAGTCACCGTATCCGTTTAGGATGATAACGTCCTTAAGGAGCTCAAAGGTTTATTGTACTAAACCCTGCAGTTGAGTTAGCTCAAGTACAATAATAAGGTTGAGTGGTACTACTTAAGGAATTAAAGATATTAATTATTTTAAGCGATGATTGCTATAAATAATTAATGGACGTTCGATATCTTAAATACGGGATTCGTAATGTCTAAGTGCAAGCCCGACTCACCCGGTAATAAAGGGTAAGTCAACATTTATTCTCTAGTGGCATGAATAAATGTTTATAAATTAATTTATGTTAAAATTTGAACATAAGATAATTAATTTATTTGAGGCTCATCTTTATTCCTTGCATTTGATCCTGGGTGGCCCGTCCAGGCCGTAGCTTCAAAGTGAAATCGGCGCCTATATGCTCTCTAAGGATAGATTTTATTCTCTTTATCCTATAAGGATATTATTATATTTATGGGATATGCATGGATCCTTTCCTTATGGGATTATGGTAATGCATTATAAATATAAGGTAAGAGATAAAGTCTAGTTAATCCTCAATTATCTACAAGCATATTTTCGAGAATCTCATAGTTCTCTTGAGAGGATTTTTCAAAATTGTGTGAGAGAAAGAGGGTGATTTTGAAGCATTCTCCATAGATCGCCCTCACTCGACGTTGGAGATTGGGCAACCGGGATACATCAGGAAGGTCAAAGCACGAGTCCGATCCGTTCGATCCATTCATCTCGTTCCATCGACCTCTTGGATCAAAGGTAAACGAGAAAACCCTACGTGTTGCAATTAATTAAATAGGCGATGCTAGGTTTATAATCAATGTATGGTGAATTAAATATCCAAGATAGATCCCGGGTAGGGCTAAACATATGTCGTCCCTACAAGAAATAGTGAGGATTCCGCCATGCAGAAATGTAACAAAAGGCACGCGGGGTGTATGGTGGAAATCTCGTTTCTTATAAGTGTGGCGAAGGGCCACTATGCAAATGAATGCCCTGGATTCGTCGGATAACTATGGGAGGCCGAATCAAACAGCCCTACCCAACCATTAAAGCGATTCGGACTAACCCCGACCACAAGAAGAAGCGATAAAGAACAAGCAGAGCGAAAGAAAGAAGCAAGCAGCAGCGGAATATATATCAGCGAGGCAAGCACCTCGTCGGCGCAGCCAAGACAGCCGAGCCTATGCACTACATAAGGCGTCGAGCGAGCGAACCGAGGTAACCTAGCGGGTATGGGATTACTTTGCAATATACCTATTATACATTCGACACGGTGCTCGCGATTCTTTCATTTCAAAAGCATGCGTTGATATGTTAGAACTTAACCACGAGGAAACAAATCAGAAATGAGAATCTCATCACCTATAGGAGGTATTATGGCCGTTACGTGCTTGCTCGAACTTAGAGTTGAACTTAGGCTCATTAAGGTTCTAGCAAATAACTCGAACGTAATACCTATGGGGATGTAGATATAATCCTAGGAATGGATTGGTTGGCGAAAACCATTCCACGATCTTATCTGAGGAGAGAAGAATTTCGATGCAACCACCGGAAAAGAAGCTACGAACTTTATGGGATTAGTATGGGAAAGAAAATCCCGATAATATCCGCTGGCCCAAGCGAGGAGAATGATGAACAAGAAGGAATGTCGACATTCCTTGTGTATCTAAATGGAGAGGAAAAGCGAGAAACAAGGGTCGAAGATGTAGAAATTGTTGGGAATTTCCGACGTCTTTCGACACATTACGGGACTACCCTCGACATGTGACTAGAGTTCACATTGATCGGGAGGGATCGGCTCGATATCAAAGCCCATGAATGGCACCGAGGAACTCAAGAGTTGAAAATCCAAATTCAAGAGTTATTGGACTTGGGTTTTATTAGGCGAGTGTTTCACCATGGGGAGAGCTGTCTATTTGTCAAGAAAAAGGATGGTTCGTTAAGAATGTGCATTGATTATCGAGAATTAAACAAATTGGCGCCAAGAACAAATATCCGCTTAGAGGATAGACGATTTGTTCGATCGGTTGAGAGTGCAGCGTATTCTCGAAAATCGATCTTAAGTCAAGCTACCATCAACTAAAAGTGCGACCGGAGGATATATCTAAGGCGGCATTCGAACAAGGTATGGCCACTACGAGTTTGTAGTAGTGCCGTTCGGACTAACAATGCACCGCCGTGTTTATGGATCTTATGAATAGAGTGTTCCATCCATACTTGGATAAGTTTGTCTTAGTCTTCATAGATGATATTCTCATCTATTCAAAGAACGAAGAGGAACATAGGAACACTTGAGAGCGATGTTCTGAGACCTACGAGCCGAACAACTTTATGCTAAATTCAAAGCAAGTGTGAATTTTGGCTTAAAAAGTAATATTCCTTGGACACATTGTGTCGTGGAAGGAATAAAAGTTGATCCGCAAAGGTCGAGGCCGTATAAGGATGGAAAACACCGACCACTCGAGAATGAAACCGGAGTTTCGGGATTAGGTGGTTACTATAGGAGATTCATTGAAGGATTTTCCAAGATAGCAAGGCCAATGACACGACTACTCAGAAGGGATTAAATTCACATGGAGTGATGAGTGTGAGGAAAGTTTCCAAACATTAAAAGAGAAACTGACTAGTGCACCGGTGTTAGCTGTCCCAGATTCGAATAAAGAATATGTTATCTATACCGATGCTTCCAAAATGGACTTGGTTGCGTATTGATGCAAGAGGGAAGGTAATAGCTACGATTGAGACAACTTAGGCCACATGAGTTAAACTACCCGACTCATGACACAGGCTGGCGCAAATGTGGTTCACGCTTAAAGATTTGGAGACATCATCTCTACGGAGTAAGATGTGAAATCTTCTTGACCACAAAGTTTAAAATACTTTTCGAGCAAAAGATGCGAACATGAGACAAAGGAGATGGCTCGAACTAGTAAAAGACTACGATCGTGGCATAAACTATCATCCGGGAAAAGCTAATGTAGTAGCGGATGCCTTAAGTCGTAAAGGTCGATCAAAGCTTGGATGTCTCTTGACAAAGGAAGGAAAACTCATTGAAGAGTTTGAGAAAATGTCGATAGAGATAGTCGAACCACCAAAGACAATCGGGGATAATGTTGCTACACTTACTACGATGTCTGATTTAAGGAATAAAATCATAGAAGAACAAAGAAAGGATGAGGAACTAGAAAAGATAAGGGTTAAAGTGAGAATGGGAGAACAGAAAGGTTTCAAAGAAGCATCTGATAACGCTATATTGTTGAAGAGAGGCTATGCATTCCAAACAATGACGAGCTTAGGAATGAAATCATGAGTGAAGCTCATGATACTCCTTATACCGCCCATCCGAGCGGTACAAAATGTACCAAGACCTACGAGGAAAGTTACGGTGGGAAGGAATGAAGAGATATAGCCTCGTTCGTTTAACGTTGTCTTACTTGTCAACAAGTAAAGGCATTACATCAAAGGCCGTATGGAAAGTCGCAACCTTTGGAAATACCGAATGGAAATGGGATGACATAGCTATGGATTTTGTAACGGGTTTACCAAAGTCACAAAAGGAAACAACGCTATATGGGTAGTAGTGGATCGCTTTACAAAATGTGCTCATTTCCTACCAATTGAATCACCTATGGATCCGACAAGTTAGCTCGACTATATGTGAAGGAAATTGTGCGTTTGCATGGAATACGAAATCTATCACATCGATAGAGATTGAAGTTTACTTCGAGATTTTGGGTAAGCTTACAAAGGAATTAGGAGCAGTGAATTTCAAAGACACTTTTCATCCACGGATCGATGGCCAATCGTAACGAACGATCCAAACGCTAGAGGATATGTTGAGAGCGGTAGTATTGGATCGAGGCGCAACTTGGGAACAAGTTATACCGCTTATTGAGTTCGCCTATTAATAATAGTTATCGAGCGACAATCAACATGGCCCCATATGAAGCATTGTATGGAAGAAAATGTCGATCACCACTTTCTTGGGATGAAGTGGGTGAAAGGAAAATTTTAGGGCACGATATGGTGGAAGAAATGATTGAAATTGTTAGCACGATAAGACAAAGAATAAAGGAAGCTCGGGATGGCGAAATCATATGCCGATACAGTGAGATCCGAGCTAGAATTTGAGTGTGGAGATAAGGTTTTCCTTAAAACCTCTCCGCGTCTAAAGCGCATTGTAAGATTTGGGGTAAAGGGAAAGTTGAAACCACGATTTATAGGACCTTACGAGATCCTTGAGAAAATCGGTCCCGTAGCTTATAGACTAGCATTACCACCGAGTTTGGGTAATGTTCATAATGTGTTTCACGTGTCTCAACCGAGGAAATACGTGTATGACCGAAACACGTAATACATCGTGACGACGTGGTCTTAAATCACGATATGAGCTACGAAGAGGAACACGTGGCTATTTTGGACCGAAGGTTCAACGGTTGAGAAATAAATCGATCCGTTAGTAAAAGTCCTATGGAGGCACCACGGACAGGAAGAAGCTACGTGGGAACTCGAGGACGCGATGAAAGAGCGATACCCCGAACTCTTATGAGGTATGCAAATTTCGAGGACGAAATTTATTTTAAGGGGGGTAAAATGTAATATCCCGTAATTTTAATATTGAATTACGATAGTAAATTTCGTAATTAGTATTATTAATTCAATAATTAAAATCTTAATTAGTCAACTCTTGACTTTGACCAAGCATAATTGGATAATTTACGTGTGAGATTCGCGATGCTTAGTGAATTAAGGAATATAATCTTCAATGTTCCTTGAACGTAATTTTCTAACGTCGAATAGATTAAATCGATTCGTCTTACAATATTATTAAGCGGTTAAGTTTAATTTGAAATTCCTATTATTATAGGAATAAATAAAGTTGTAACAAACTTTATTTTGAACATTTTTAGATAATTAAACTATGAGAATTTAGAGACATTTCAAACGTTTACGTTTAGAGATAATCGATAACTTTGTAAACGATCTCGAATTATAAAATTCAAATTCCTATAGTTATATTATTATATAAGAGCATTATTTATCATTAAATAATGCTAGAAAATTAAATAATAGAATGTACCCTATTTTGAGATTTTGAAATATTATATTTCAAATTAGGGTTTTTAAAACCCAAATTATTTTAAATACTTTTCTATGATTAAATTTATTATCTAAGACATATAATATGTCACATAATTATGTAATAGCTATTTTATACAAGGAAATAAAATATTTGGAATTACCTTAGTGATTTTCGAAAGTTAGGGTTTCTTAAGCATAATTTAATTTTTATTCTTATTCAATTAATAATGTATGATAATTATTATATTATTATGATGTCATTAAGAATAAAATGAGGTGTATTACAAGTTGCACAAGTGGGATCACACTTGTGCTAAAAGTGGTAATAAATTTTGGTGGATTTTGTATGATTTTATGTACAAAATATCATCCTACAATTAATGAAGCCTATGATTATAATCTTATCATGTATTGGGTGTAAAGTTGAGGTAATTAGCTAATAAAACAAATCATCCTAAGCTCATTAATTGTAGGAGCCGAAATGGTTGAAAAATGGTTGAAAAATATTTAATTTCATACTATATAATAGGGACACTTGTTGGAGTTGAAATTTTGACTTTTCAAAAGCCTACTTTATAATATGATAATAATATATTATATGTATCCTAGGAAAATAAAATAAAATAAAATCTAGTCTAAATAATTGAAGCATGGCGAGAATGTCACATGTGACATTATGTGATAAAATCTTTTACTCTTGATAATTATAATACAATTTATTAATTAAATGATAATATAATATAATATAATAAAGTATATAATATAAGAATAAAACAAAAATCAATCTTAATATACTAAGCTTGGGCGACACACACACATAGAGTGCACAATGTGATGATTTAATTAAATTAGGATACAATGTATTTAATTAAGGATAAGATGACTTGGTGATGAGTTATACATGATAAGATCAAATTTTTGTCTCACACCAAGAGGAGGTGCCGATTTTGTTGAAAAAAATTTGGCAAGTGTATTAGATATTATTTCATGTAATTATTATGCTACAACTTGTAAATGTCTATAAATATGAGGAGAGCACAACACTCTCCCATTTACAACCCTAAACTACCGAAACCATAGTGAAAAATTTGAGAGAGTTCATCCAATATCAATCCCAAATCTTAGACAAATAAGCCTTACCGATTAAAATCCGTACCGATTAAAAGGTTAGAAATCTTACGATCTTCGTATACATGCTTGAATTTTCGAATTTCGTCCGTTAAATTTTAAGTTATGATCTTAGTTTATATGTATTGTTTTCGAAAATTTTAGATATCATGCTAATATGTTTAGATATTATGTTTATACTATGTTATTAAGCATGTATATTAATTATATCATGAAATTAAGCATGGTATTAAATTATTTATGTGGACCGAAAACTTAGGGGTACTATATGTTGATGATTATGATTTTTAATTGTTGATTTGAGTATGAAATCATGATCTAGGGTATTAATTATGCTTATATGAATTTATGTAGAATTTTTGGAAAACTATAGCCTATAATTTTATAAATACCGAAAATATATGTATATGATAAAATGTTGTGATATAATTCATATTTAAGTGTTATAATAGCATATTAAGTGTGTAGATTCATAATATATGGTTGTGAGAATTTATTGAAATTTATAAAAATTATTTGGACCTAAGTTGAAATTTTCGAATATGACTTAGGTAAACTTTATTCAATAATTCATAATAAATAACAATTATGTTATAGTAAGCATAATTGATGGTGATTAATTGTTATATGAATTTATTGGAATTTTTAAAAATCAATTGCTTGGTTTATTGTGAAAACCGAAAACCTTATGTTAAAATACTAAGGTGTATAAATTTTATTTGACTAAGGTAATTACATATTATTAATCACATGATAAAATAGTGTGACATGTGAAGTTATAGGAATTTTTTCACAAGCCTAAGCTATTTAATTCATAATAGCCGAAAACTTTATATTATGTGTATTAATGTTATAAATTTATTTTGTCATGTATAATTACATAATATGATCTAAAATAATGTTTTAGACATAGTATGATTTTATAGGAATTTTTGGAACAAGAATTGCACATAAAATGATAAGAATTTCATAAATAGTTGGAAAAATCAAAATGTTGACTTTTTGTTGACCAAAGTCAAAATTGTTGACTTTTGGTTGACTTGGTCAAAATAGTTGACCAAAATCGTTGACCAAGGTCAACGAACACATGATCGATAATCGTGATCATGTGACGAAGACGCGTTTAGTAATAATGTAACTTACGTTACGTAAGTACATTAAAACGCACATAATATACTAAAAGGATAGAATACCTCTTATAAGTTAAGAAAATTCATAATCGACATCAATTGATTAGGGAGCGTCGAAATAAGTCCGGCGTTAGCCTTATTTGACACGTAGAACGTTATAGACTATGTTCGCCTCATCAAACGCGACCGACGCACTAAAATAATTCTTACGTTAAGGTGATACGTGGACGAGGCATTGGCGTGGAAAAGCGAGACCATAGTATAAAGACTGCACGATCTGAGGTGGGCTTTACTCGAAAACCCTTTATTTACGACGCTTTCTTGAAAGTATTTATTTACAAGCTTTCGGTTGAGAAATGATTATGAGCTGTTATTGATTACACGCCCAAAATATTTATGTTTTAACGATGTATCCTATCATGTTGTTGGGCGAGCCAACTATGAATGTGAATCGGTTATTGGGTAGCTCCCAATTTTATAATCGATATCGGATCACAGTGGGATCGCGAATTCACAGCTAGGGTTAACGTGTACACCAAGATGTGTGTTGTGAGTAGTTAGCAACATCTTGACGGTCGTAGATCTAGTCGGACGCGAGAATCCCGACTATGTGATTGTGAGCCGTTAGCAACATCTTCTACGGTCGCGGTGCTCAGAGAAGGAGGCTACTTACGGCGTGAGATCAATTATGAGCAGTTATGTAAATGATACGGATCATACGAATCGAGAAAATGCCCGCCGGCGAATCTTTTGAGAAATGATAAAGTGTTTTAGTATTCACGAGTTATTTTAACTAAAACCCTCGTGTTATACTAACGGGCGATGTAATTAAATGAAATTATTTTGGCATGAGTCCACTAAGTGCAATCTTGTCTTCACCGCATGTTTGTTTTAAATGTGCAGGTTGAGGCTGTGATGGGATGGACAAGTGTTGAGCAATCGGAGTTTTGTCGCTAATAGTTCACCTTGGATGTATATCGTCATATATGCATTCACACGCTCACTGCTCAAAACACTTTATTATATTTTGAATATTTCTTATGTTACCTCCAGATCAGTTGAATCCTTTTGTTGATGATCTGTTGATCTAGTTTGTATGAAATCGTTGTGTGTTTATCTATAAAAGTTTGAAGTCTCGAAAGGTTGTTGGTCATTATGTTCTTAATCCCTGCTTATTAGTAACAGTCCCGTTAATCCGTACTTAAGGGTTGGCGGGCTGTTACATTATGATAATCAAGACTCCCTTTCATCAGTTGTGCAACAAACTCAGGTTTATATTTACAAAAAAATTTAATGTTAGTTCATTCCTTTGTAGTTATATAATATGATGGAAACAAGAACTCTAATATTTATGCTGTACTTTTTTTTAAAGATTATTATGCCGTATTTACTAACAAATAAATGAGATTCTACTTTCCTAGATCAGAAATTTTAGGAGTAACCTAGATTCATACAAACATTTAGATCAAGGCATCACATAATTAAACACAACTAAGATATATTAACAAAGCTTCTAATTCCCAAGATCACGAATAATATTCATCAGATCACTAACAAATGTAGATAAGATTACGTTAATCGAGCTAAACTCAAGAACAGAATAACATCCAATATTTGCCACGGATAGTAAACTGTTTTCACACCAAAACTACAACAAAAATGAAAGAGAATTACAAACATTACCAAGAAACACCACTCATTTGCCACGGATAGTAAAGTGTTTTCACAAATGTTCTCACAAAGGAAAGAGAATTACAAACATTACCAACAAAAAGTAAACTGTTTTTCACAAATATAAGTCACTCCAATACTATGCCACGGATAGAAGAACAACTGCTTCAACAAAATTCTGACTCAATTAATAAATGACTACCGAAAGAACAAGCACCAAGAACAGTATATCAGAATCCAGAAGACGCAAAAAATTAAATTTGCAATATATTGAATAACCCCTGCATTAATCGCGCAAAATGTTCTGTAATGAGGAAAGCTTTCTTTTACCTCATTCAGCTAGGGTTCGTCAACAGTGAGCTATCGAAATTATCCACACAAAACAACGAAGAGAAGCACATCCATGGTACACATTGTTTCCAGCATAAAACAAAAAATTGATGTTAGAAACGTCAGTAACAAGGAGGTGGAAGATTGCAAAAAAGGAAAATTGCGAAATCTGGTAATTTTTTACGAACCGGTGGTGTACAGGTTCAAGATCCAAACCAGGTTAGTATTGGATATGAGGCTTCGACATGATGCGCCTTCTCGAAAGGGCTTGACAATGGTGTTGAGAACCAGATTTCGATTGTCAGGCGTGGGCTTCGATTTGGATTTCTCGCAAGTCTTCACTCCAGATCTTGGTTTCAAATACGCAGGGTTTGGGAAAGCTTCGAACGACCCTCTCTCAAAGAGGGTAGATTTGTCTCAGCAGCCACAAATGTGTTTCACTGTGTAACTCTGGATATGCAATCTGATCTTTCAATTAAGTTAGCGATACAAAAACAGAATAGTGTTTTAACTACGGACTGGGACACAAAAACGGGCCTATGAGTGTACAAATGTAGGATACCAAATAACAAGTTGAAACATGATAACATTGTAATCTGGGCCTTATAAGGGCTACCAAACGAGCTCTTACTCTCTAGAAGCCCATTTCTCTAATTCTCACAAAGCCAAGTTTCTCATATCCTAAAAGCCCAAAATCAATAATAAAATGATAAGCCCATCTTCATCTCACTCACTCTCTCTCTCAATCAGTGCCGTTTATCTTAGGGATATCATTCATCTTTACCAAACTCTAATAGAACGGGTTTGGATAAATATGAAAAGAGTTTGAGGTGAGTTTGGCTGTTTGGGTAATAAAATAGGTAGGGGTGTGCATCGGTCGGTCGGTTCGACCCGTCCGATCAAAATTTTTAAAACCGAAAACCGAACCGAAAATATTTTTTTAAATCGAACCGAACCGATTTATAGTTTCGGACCGACCGAAAATCGAACCGAAAAAACCGATCGATTTCGGTCGGACCGAAAAACCGACCGAAACATATATTATATATATATTTTTAAATAAACATATTTTAATCCTAATTATTATATAAAATATATAAATATATAAAAATAATATTTTTCGGTTCGGTTCGGTTCGGTTACCGATCGAACCTAAAATATAAAACCGAAAATCGAACTGAAAACCAATTTTTTCAAAAACCGAACCGACCGAAACCGATCGGTTCGGTAGATTTTTTCGATTCGGTTCGTGCACACCCCTAAAAATAGGTATCTATGATGAGTCTTAGATGCGTTTGACAAATCATCTATAAGTATTCACTATACGAACCCTATATATATAAGGGTGAGCTATTGTAAAAACTTTATTATTGTACAAACGTGAAAACAATGCATTCTCTTTGAAAGTTTATGCATTAATCACAAAAATTATTGTACTAAAAAATTGAATTTTTGCATGCATCTCATGGGATTTGGACCCAGGTGATGAACTTATCTATCAAAGTGATGCATTCAAGTAGATTTTCGTGATCGAACGAGTGAAATCGATTCTTAAGTTCTCACTTTAAATAAGATTTGTATTTGAATCTTCATATATATATATATATATATATATATATATATATATAGAGAGAGAGAGAGAGAGGTTGAAATAAACCATTTTAAATTGTGAATATGAGAACCAAATGAATCCGTTGTGAAAGTGATGAATCCAGTCGGAAAATTACCGAATCCATAATGTCCGAAATTTTTGTCTAGGTTTGAATCCTATGAAAGAAAAAATTCTATTTTTTAGATTGATAACTTTTCCGACATATTCATCAACTTTCACATTAATTCATCATTTTTTGGTTCGATGTTCACACTTTAAAATGATTCTCACATTAACTACATATATATATATATATATATATATATATATATATATATATATATATATATATAGATGTGTGTGTGTGAGTGTGAAGATTCAAATAAAACCTTATTTAAAATGAAAACGTGAGAACTATTTTCAATCGGATCTACGGTGATGTATCACTTTGCTAGATGAATACATTGTGCACCACCTAGATTCGATTCCTATATGAAACAAAAATTTAATTTTTTAGTGCAGTAATTTTTATGAAAAATACATTGTTCTCATGTTTGTATGATAATAAAAGTTTTTTACAATAACTCACCTATATATATATATATATATATATCTATATAAATGAGATCAAATACAAAACAATCTTAAAGTATAAAATAAGAACCATTTTCAGCTCTTGATTCATGAAGGTTTACGGTGAATTCATCACCTTATTAATTTATGGATTCAAATGCCTGGATTCGAATCCCATGAGGGGTGATTTTTTTTTTTTCTGAATTCAGACACTTATACGACTAATTTAGACGCTTTCACGTAGAACTAAGATGATTTCAGAAGTTCGCAGTTTATAGGTTAGTGATGATTTTTACAAGGGTAAAAATCAGTTTATGTCCAAAAGTTTTATGTTTTTTCACTTAAAGTTCCAAAGTAAGTATATTATTATTTTGGTCTCTAATGTTTCAAAAAAAAATACTTAATGTCCCGTCGATCAATTTTCGACGTACAAACGCTTACGTGGCTGCCAGAATTTCAAGCTGGAATCCACTTCATTATAAAAATAAAATAAAAACGTGAAAAAGCTTATTTAAAACGATATCGTTTTATTTCTTCCTTTATATTGGCGTGAAAAAGAAATGGAACGACGTCGTTTTGGATGAGTATTTTATGTTTTTATTTAATTTTTATATTGACATGGAGTCCAAAGATGTTCCGCAATCACATAGCGTTAATGCGTCGAAAATTGATCGAGAGGACATTAAGTGAAATTCTACAAGCGTTATGGACCAAAATAATAATATGCTTAGGTTGGGATATTAAGTCAAAAATCGTGAAACATTTGGACATTAACTGATATTTACCCTTTCTTAAATTCAAATTCATTTAGAATTTATTTATTTATACATGTCACAACCCGACTCGGCTAACCCCGAATTACTGCCTTGTCGGACCGCGAACTTGGGGTTGGATTAAAGAAGCAGGGAAAGAAATGGGGATCTTAGTGTTGATTTCTAAGCCAAATCATTGGTAAGGAAACATGAGTAAATGCGGAAGCATATATGATATCAAGGTCGATTCAAAGAGTTTGACTATATAGTAGTTGATTATGTAATCACTACTAGAATATTCAAAAGTTCAACATGTAACTAGAATTCAAAAGAGTTTAAAGAATTTGCGTGAGAATAAGCGTGTGAGATATGCATATGAAGATGCATTCTCAAGGTGAACCAAAAGATGTTCCATTTTCATCGACAAAAGAAATCCGCTCAACGCCGCTCCGCTTCATCACTTTCAACTCGCACATCAAAAGCGAATATGCGAGGCTAAATACAAAGTACTTAGTGGGCACATGCGAAACATTTTATATTTTCTTCACGAAATTGTCTGATAGTCACCTGAGTAGCATAAGGGTTTTGGTTTGAAAGGCCTCAGGCTTACTAAACATTTATCATTTTCCCAAAGTCGGTGATCGGTCGTTTTTCACGATGTATAATCCAAATCGGCTATGGAGCGATCGAAGGAGGCCTCCTTTATCCGAACATACGATCGACCGCAATGGTTCAAAGGCTAAGTGTACCTGATCTAGCTGGCGTCAACCAAGTGGGACCCGGTCGAAATATCTCATGTTGGCCCAACCAACCAGAATGTATATATACAAAACAATAAATATTTTGGCGACAATATCATATTTAAACATTTGCAGTTCAAGAAAGCAATAAAGCATAAGAAATAAATGATTTTCATAAAATCACATTTTGTTTAGATAAGAATGCCCACATCAAGATTTGACCTTCTTGAAGTACCTGCTAGCGATCCTTTGTCGTTTTCATTTACGTCCACACTGGACCTTGTCAACGTAAGAAATATAATTTAGTACGTCATTCGCTTCTTTCGAGAAGTATCGCTAAGATTCAACGAACTCGATATCTTTTAAGTCTTAGAGTTTCTGGGTTTTAGGATTTTCGTTATCGATATGACTCAATTAACGATTTATATATCGTATGTTAGGTTCGTCTCGCCATGACGATAGATGACACTTCGTCGTTGCATTCTTCCCTTCCATCGATGTTTCTCCACTTCGTTTCGTATAATTTATGAATCATAAGTTTATAACTAATCTTCGTCATTTGTTAATGCTTATCAACGATTTCGAGTTCCAATACCTCATTCATTACTATCATTTCCTTATCGCGTTTCTCGCCTCACACGTCTCACATATTCTAACAGAGAAACATATACTAATACTACACAATCAATAAATATTTCTCTTAATTCAATCATAATCTAACATTTTATAAATTAAAGTTACTTAAATAATATTTCTCAAGCATCTACTTGACACAATCAGGTCATGAACAAATTCAAATCTTTAATTTAATTAAGTAAATATCTCTAATTAAAACTTAATTAAATGGATCAAATTAAAAGTTCAATAATATTTGATTAATCAATCAAATTAATTTAATTCATCTTAAATATCCACTAATTAGGATTGAATTCCAATCACACCTTTTTAGCAATTTACTTAAGGTTCATCTTATTACATAAATAAATCACTTAGAAAGAATAATTCTCAAATTATCCCTTAACATAATTAATTAATTATGTTATTCAATTTCTAAAACAATTAGACTTTATTTAATTATTAAATTGGTTTCACCTCTCGATTTAATTATAAGAACTAGATTAGTCCAACCAGTAATTATCAATTCAATCTAATGAATTTAAATAACTCAATCTAAATATTTGGTATTTAGATTATTATTTAATTAATTAAGAATTAATCTTAATATTTAATTACTAGAATTAAAACTCATATTTAATTAATATAGAATTAATTCAATACTTAATTTAATTTAATGGATCATAGAAATAGATAATTTAAGTCCATTATCAATTTAAATTTCTTAGCCCAATATTTAAAATAACTCTAAACCCACTTTAAATTTTAGTAAAGTCAATATCAATTTAATTCAATAGTCCATCTTTCATTTAATTAAAAGCCCATAGCTCATTTTATTATTTCGGCCCAAACATATAAAATAAAACTAAGTCCAAAACAATATATTTAACCCATAACCCATCTCTTTTCTTTTTCTTTCGGCCCATCTCTTTTCTTTTTATCCTCGGCCCATCTAACATTGGCCCAACACCATTTTAATTGCGGCCCATATCACAAAATTTTCAGCCCATATAGTTAAACATAAACAAAGCCCATCCCCATTGAATTTTCGACCCAACGACATAAGGCCCAAACCCAACAAACAAAGAAAGAAAAATAAAACCCTAGCAGCCCATTTTCATAGGAATAATAAATAAATAAATAATAAAGGAAACCCTAGCCCCTCATTCACACCCCTCTCTCGTCTCTCACACTCACGCGGCGCACACACACAGAGAGACGCCCTCTTTGCCGCCGCCTTCGTCGGCGAGCCTTGCCGTCGCCGCGACCACATATTTTCTCTTTCATCTTCTTTCTCTCATTGCACTCTTGTGCGATAAGTGCCTCTCCCGTCTCCGGTGGACGATCGCCGTCGTCGACCTCCATCGCGACTCCGTCCACGACCCATTTCCCTTCCATCATTCTCTCTCTGCTCTCACACACACACACACACGTAAATCTCTATCTCTATATATATATATCTCTCTATATATATATATATATATCTCTCTCTCGTTTCTCTTTCGCACAATAGATACACACGCGCACTCTATTTCTCTCTCGGTGAATCTGCCATTGCCGTCTCCAATTCTGACACCACCACCGTCGTCAAGGCCACATCATCCACTCTCCGCCTGACGCCGCGTCACCAATGCCCAGCCACCGCCGCTGTCTCTGCACAGCCATCGCGTACAGCATCGCCGTGTGTAGAGCCGCCGGCTAGCTGTGCCACCGTGCTCTAACCCGGGGGCTTCCTCCGCGTCGTCTCCACTCAGCTACCGCCCTAAAACTCTTTGTCTTAGTCGCTGTCGATGGGCCATGTAGCCCCTGCTTCTGCTGCTGGCGTCGTTGGTTAATGGCCGAGCCTTATATAGCTCGATCCAAACACTACAGTTCTAGGTTCAAATGCATCTCTACCGTTCTCAAGTTTTCTTCGTTCGATTTCCTTATGTATCTAGTTCGTATAATTGTATATGTAAGTTCACAATTCAGTATATGAACGATTGTTGATTAAAGAAGCACAGTAGGTAGTTCTGGAAATTTTGCTATTATTATGTCAACATTTTTTTGTAGATTATGATAAGGAATTTGTACTTAACATGCTTCTGGTATTTCTCATAGCAATTGAATGCATAAAAAAAATGTAGTTGGATGAATTTGAGTGATATAGAACTTGTATGCAGTAGGTGTGCTCTTTGCTAATTTTCTGATATTGGTTGAGAACAAAAAGATGCTGAAAATGAAAGTTACAAGTAGTATGAGTTTGTTGTTTTGCTATTCTGTTGAATTTGAATGAGAGAAGGTTGAGAAATGTTTACCTCAAGAGTTGGTCGAAGGAGGAAAAACTCTCATCATCATATTTTTTTTGAAATGAAGATCAATGTAGGAATGAGGAAATTATGTGAATGTTGAATGGTTTTACAAGGTACAAAACTATAGGGTTGCTAGAGTGTAGGATGTGATAGGTGATGGTAAGGTTTGGAAGGTGGAGTAAAGTAGGGAAAAGTGGAAGATTTTGGAGGATTTGAAATTATGTGGTTTGACTAGACAATTTATCCAGTATAAAATATCTTACTCGATTTATAACTGTATTCGTTCTCCGATATTCGTTTAAATTTTTCTCATTTGAAATAAAATCGAAACGTCGACGATTATAAATTTTAAAAATCGCTCTAATTTCAAATCTATATTTAGGTAAATAAATTAATAAATCAAAGTTTTAATTTCATGGGGTATTACAATACATATTTTAAATTCAATTGAAAAAGTAATTTAACTAAATATATCCATTCCAAACTCGTATAATATATCTATTAGTTACCCATTTGAACCTATTTAAATTTATAAAATATCATATATAGATTATAATAATTGTACACTCATCTCAATAAAAAGTCGAACACTACAAGTAAATATGAATAATAATTAATAGAAATATAGAAATTAAAATTAAATTGCAAGTACAAATTATAAACTTTACAATCTAACATTAATCTGTTATATCCAAAACAATATTATAAATAAATAAAAAGCGTATTTATAAATATGATATTTTAACTTCTCTGATACTCTCCCAATCTTCTCATATAATCATTTGTAATTACATTAGAAAAGAAAAATATAATTAAATTTAAAAATATTATAAAATTTTAATATCATTAGTTAATATATATATATATATATATATATATATATATATATATATATAGAGAGAGAGAGAGAAAAGCAGCGAATAAGGTTGAAATGTGAGGCCGTGACAACCATTTTCAATCATTTGATAGCGAAGATCTCGTGCGTCACTTATTTGGATGAATGCATATCACGTGGATTTGAATCCCATGAAGGATGTAAATTCTATGTTTTGGGTATAATAACTTGTCGATGGATGCATCAACTTTCATAGTAAATGCATCAACTTTTACAGTTCTCACGATAATAATTTTTTTATTAATCTCCTATATATATATATATATATATATATATATATATATATATATATATATATATAACATGAGTGGTTATTGTAAAAGGGTAAATATCAAGCATATTGTTATTTTGGTCCCTAACATTTCAAGAAAATTTACTTAATGTCCTACCAATCAATTTCGGGCATACAAATGCTTACGTGGCTGCCGAAATTTCATGGTGGACTCCACTTCAATATAAAAATTAAATAAAAACATAAAAAAAACTAATCCAAAACGACGTCGTTCCATTTCTTTTTCACGCCAATATAAAGGAAGAAATAGAACGACGTCGTTTCAGATAAGTTTTTTTACATTTTTATTTTATTTTTATAATGATGTTGAGTCCAGCATGAAATTCTGACAGTCACGTAGGCGTTTGTAAGTTGTAAATTGATTGACGGGATATTGAGTAAAATCTTTTAAAATTTTAGGGATCAAAATAACAGTATACTTACGTTGGGATATTAAATGAAAAATGTGAAATTTTGGGAAATAAACTAATATTTACCTTTTAAGAAATACTTAAAAAGTGATCCGAACTATTGTCATTTCTAGTTTCTCCTCCACTTTCTTTCATTATCTCTTCTTTGTGGGTCCGCTCCATATCTCCCTTTCTATCCTTTTTCCTCTCTCTTTTCAATTTTATGTTTTCCCACCTTGTTATAATTTTTGTTTATTTTAGTTTTCTTGGATTAGATTTTCTGGTCTAACTTTAATTTTAAAGTTTATGTTTTTATTATTACACGGTATATATATATATATATATTGATAGATATGGCCCAATTGTCGCCCAAGCATCGGGCCAATCTGAGTAAAGCGGCGTCGAGCTCGGCTGGACAAGTTCGGCTCAAGAAGACCCTAAAACCGGTGGGAGCAGCAGAAGGCTCGGCCATATCTAAAGAATCATAATTCGAGAAGGGATAGGATTAAGATCCTATCAAGATCTCGAATCTAGTTAGAAGACCTCGGATTTAAGATCTAGGTGCGAATAATTGTGTATAAATAGAGGCTAGATTAGGCGAAATAGATCATCCACACTCTTTGTAATCGCTTACACATTGATACGATTACTCTCTCTTGCCCGTGGACGTAGATCTAATTTAAAGATCGAACCACGTAAATCCACTGTGTTCATCTCGTATTTATTTCCTAACGAAATTAAGATCGATCCTTTGGCGCCGTCTGTGGGAGCGAAAAATTTGTGTTTTCGATCAACTTTCATTTCTGAGGAATCAATCACGATGATGTATACCGAAGTCACACATCGAGTCGCCGCCGGCAACGCGGCAACAACGGCGGTCGGACACGCCGAGCTCGGCTTGGAAAAGCCGGTCTGGAATCGACCACGGAGGCATGTCCTGACCTCGACGAACAGGGAATCCCGTCCTGCATGAAGCGGGATCACAAGCGAAGGAGATCGCGGCGGCAACCAAGGAGAACCTCCCGCCTCGGATAAACCTTGCGACGCCGTCGAGGGTTTCTCGAGAAAACAAGGAGAGTTTCCTCAATACCTCGGCGTGGTCGGTCGGCCGCGTCGAAAAGGAACACGAAGCCTCGTCTAAACACGAGGCACCACGGCGAGGTGGATCACGGTCATCCGAATCATGGCGCTAAAACCTCCGCGCAAGTCGGGCTCAAGCCGACCGGAGGAGGACGAGCAGCAGCGGAAAGGGCGTCGCGACCGCGGCGAGGCCAGCCTTACTACCAAAGGAGTTCGATCGGCGAACCCGCCTCGCTCTCGGAGGCGGTTTTGGCAGTGCGGGAGGATAGTCACCCGTTCTCAAGCGAAATACTCGACACCGCTCCCGGACAAATATCGAGTGTCGAGCATCACCCCTATAACGGATTGAGGGACCATGAGAACTTTCTCTCGAGTTCGATACAATATGATCAACCAACGCCTCGGCACAATTCATATGTGCAAGCTCTTCCGGAGTTACTAGTCGACAACGCCACGGTGGTTCGATAGTCTACCTCACAGGAGCATTGGTTCTACCGCGATCTAATGAAGGCCTTCCATGAAGGTTCTTCCGGAGGCCGAGTCAAAATGACGGCATATCTCCTCACTTTGAGGCAAGACCAAGCGAGTCCATCGAGGGACTTTATGACCGTGTTGATAAAGAAAGCACGAAGGTCATGAGACGTAAACGACCTCCTTCTCATCTCGGCCTTTCGAGCGGCATCCGGCCGGGGTTTTATATAAAGAGATCGTCAATCACGAGCCCCGTCTCGCCACGGAGCTATGGCGCATAGCCGATCGGTTCGCCAAGGCGACGAGGCTGATAGAATGAAGCGGCGAGAAAAGGCGGATCCTCGAGAAAGGAAGAAGAAGAAGGGCGAGAAGATCGTAGCGAAAGGCCGAAGCGCGCTTGGAAAGAATCGCCGCCCATAAAGTCGAGGCTCGGACCGCGCAACACCTCGAGCGACCTCAATACCTTTCCTTTGGCGAAGCAAGGGCGTAAATCTACGAACTCCACATGGATAAGTTCGAGAAACCTCGACCAATGACGGTGGGTCAAAACGAACAAAGGACAATCTTGCTCCTTCCATGAAGATTACAGACGCAAGCAGAGGAGTGTCGAGACCTCATGGAGGATATCGAGGTGTTAATGCAGGACGGGGTCTGAGAAAATACAAAGGTCATGACCAAGCAGTTTGGGCGATCGAGGCCCTCAGCGAAGCGAGAAAAGGAGAGCGGACAAGAAGAATTGTGCCCAACAAGAAGACAAAAGCGGTAAAGGCGAAGAAGAGGCGGCGAACCGCAATATGACTGAGTCATCTCCACCATTGGGGCTCTCGCGGAGTCACGAAGTCCTCCTCGAAAGTCGAGCCGAAGTCCACATACCGTGAACCGGTCGATAAGAGGCTTAGAAGGACGGCGATCACCTTCTCCGAAGGCGACCCGTACTGCGATAGTGCCCTACCGGGATGCGCTGGTAATCGAGCGATGGTCGCAAACAAGTTGGTGAAGCGTATACATCGGCAAAGTGGCGCATCGGTGGCATCCTTTTAAGGAATGCTTCGATAAGTTAGGGGTAGAGGAGGCGCCTCGCGCGAGCACCGCTGCCGCTCGAAGCTTCGTTCGGGAGGAAACACGCCGGGGAAGGATAATCGAGCTACACATCACGGTGGGCAAAGCTCAGACAAGCTCCACCAAGGTGGTACATTTCTTCGTAGTGAAGGCTACTCGCGTATAACATCATCTTTGGGCGAGATTGGTTGAGCATTGTAAAGCGGTATGCTCAACATACCACGACGATGAAGATCCCACAAAGGGGTGTAGCCGTGATCAGGGGATCGAGGCGAGCCGAGGAATGCCTACAAGTCTCCTACGAGTGCGGGGCTCAACCCGGACCCACAAGCATAACAACTAAAGAAACCCGAGGGTTGGAAGTAAAGAGACAACGCCTATCTCGGCACCCGATGGAAGAGGTCACGCTATCTGAGCGAGCCACTCAAGGTCGTCAAGATTGGATTACCGAGGGCATCCGAATTGAGAGAGCAGGTTATCCGACTCACGAGGGAATTCAGAGGCGTATTTGCTTGGTCGCCGACATGGACCGGTCTCCCGGGTATCATCACCCATAAGCTAAACATCGATCCGAGCACAAAACCAGTTCGTGAATAAGCAATTTTGCGGTGAGCGGAACCAAGTCATCCACGACGAGGTAAATCAATTGCTAAAAGCTCGCATATTGTTCGAAGTTAAATATCCGGCGTGGATATGACCGGTGATGGTGAAGAAAGGATGAGGGGATGGCGAATGTGCATTGACTTCTGCGACCTCAATAAACATTGCCCAAAGGATTGCTACCCCTTCCCAACATCGATAAGAAGGTCGACGCATTGGTCGGGTTGAAGTCTTGATTTCTGGACCTATATAAAGGGTATCATCAAGTCTTGATGGACGACGAAGATCTTGCCAAGGCGGCCTTCATTCTGAGACTTGGTCTTCGCATACGAGGTTAATGCCATTCGGACTTAAGAATGCGGGAGCTACCTATCAAAGAATGGTAGACAAAATATTCCGACCTACATAGGTCGAAATGTAGAGGTGTCGTCGACGACATCGTAGTAAAAGCATGAAAGAAGCCGCATGTGTCGCCGATCTCGGATCGTCCTCGACTACTACGAAAAAGTCGACCTCAAGTGAACCCCGTAAATGCACGCGTTTGCGGTTCGGTCAGGAAAATTCTTAGGATGCTAGGTTTCACAAGAAGGGTTAAAGCTTGACCCGTCAAGGTTCAAACCATTCTAGAAATGAAGATGCGAAGACCATTCACGGCGTACATAAACCGACCGGGTCGCATAGCCGCACTAAGCCGCTTTCTCAAAGGCCGCGGACAAGCGACTACCCTTCTTCAAGGTGCTCAAAAGGCTCAGGAGTTCTCACGGAATGATACACATAAGTCCGCTTATGAAGATCTCAAAACTACCTCGCCAAACTTCCTACTCTGTCCGTTAGAAAGAAGGAGGTTCTTTCCTATACCTCGCCGGCCGGACGAAACAATAAGTCTGATCTTAGTGCGAGAAGAAGGACGTCGGCTCGGTATACTTCATCACCGAGCATTGAAGGCCCGAAACAAGGTATCAACCTTTGGAGAAGCTCTCCCAAGCATTAGTAAATCTGCAGGAGACTAAATCCATACTTCCATGCATATCTCATACAAGTCCTCATCGACCATCCACTTCGCAGTGTTGGCGAAGCCGGAAGCTTCGAGGAGGGTGCGAGTGGGCAATTGAGCTGGGCGAACATGATATATCTTTTGCCCGTCAAGCCATCAAAGGTCGAGCTCAGCGAGACTTTCTTGCCGAGGCTCACTTCACCGAGAAACCAAGCCCCGAGTCCGTGTCGACAAAGCCGAAGCGAACGGTGGAGAAAACACGGAGGATTCTTTGGCAAGTCTACGTTGACGGGCTTGGGAAAAACAGTAGCGGAGTGGCATCTTGCCTTGGACGGATGGCAAGAGATCACGTGACGCACGGTTCTCGTCAAAATCGAACAACGAAGTAGAGTATGAGGCCTTGATCGCAGGACTTCGCCTAGCTCAAAGTCTTGATCTGACGGTAAAGTTCATAGTGACTCTCAAGTCGTCGTAAGCCACATGTTGGGAAGTGCGAGGCAAAAGGCGATGGGATGAAGAAATACCTCGAGAGAGCCAAAGCTACAACAAAATTTCTCCCACTTCCGGATCATTCGCATCGAGGGGCAAAGCAGGCGGTGACATCTTAAGCAAATTGGCCTCGTCGTCAACAAGCCCACCAAGTGAGGAAGTTCAAAACCGAAGCATAGATGATGCTAATGAAGGGCGAAGTCGACATAGTCTCGACGAAGAGCTAATTGGATGACTCCTATTCGAGAATACACGGAGAAAGCGAGCGCCCCATGATAAGCTCGAGGCCGGGAGGATCTGAACAAATCTTTGCGATATGTACTAGGCGGGGAGTTCTCTACAGAAATCATACCTCCGGCCTCTCCTAAGATGCTTGGGTCCGAACCGAGCCGATTACATACTACGGGAAGTACACGAAGGATCATGCGGAAGTCACGTGGGACCCGAGCCTTGTCAAAGAAAGTCATGCGATGGGGATACTATTGGCCGACAATGTTCGAAGACTCACTCAACCTTGTGAAAAGGTGTCCGAAGTGTCAAATTCACGGGAACGTGCCAAGGCTACCGCAGACCGACCTCGCCTCCGTATAAAGCCCTTGGCCATTTATGCGATGGGGATCGACATCGTGAGCCGCTTTCTCGCAAGCGCGGGCAACTTCAATTCCTGATTGTCGCGATTGACTACTTCACGAAGTGGGTAGAAGCTGAACCCTTGGCGAAGATCACAAGCAAAAACGCCCTCAACCCGTCTGGAAGAACATAGTATGTCGATTCGGCGTCCTCATATCCTTCTTTCGGATAATGGGACACAATTCAGCGATAAGATATTCAAAGATTGGTGTCGAGCTTGGATCCAACAAAGTTCACCTCGATCGCCCATCCTCAAGCAAATGGTCGGATCAAGTCACCAGCGGGACGATTATGAAGGGTCTCAAAACCCGTCTTGGACCGAGCTAAGGGTCTGGGTGGAAAATTTACCACAAGTCTTATGGTCATACCGAACAACACCTCGGACGGCGAACGGAGAAACGCCCTCTGATCGGCATATGGAACCAAGCGGTGATCCTGCGGAAATCGGAATCTGAGAGCCCCACGCATTCACTTCTCATAGAAGCAAATGGGGAAAATCTACGAACCGATCTAGATATGCTCGAAGAAAGAGAGACCTCGCCTACATTAAGGAAGCTCGGTACAAACAACAAGTAGCTCGGTATTACAACCCCGTGTCAAGTTCCGGCAGGTTCGAGTAGGCGACCTCGTGCTCGAAATAATGAAGTCGATAAAAGTTGTAAAGCTCGGCAAGCTGGAAGCCACATGGGAAGGACCTTACCGGTCGAAGAAGTCCTCGGAAAAGGAGCCTATAAGCTCGCCCATTTGTCGGTGAGCAAATACCCAACACATGGCACATCATTCATTTGAAGAGATATTTTGCATAAGTGTCGAAAGTTGAGTCTTGTTCGTCTTTGAGTCCTGTTAGGTCGGGTCCAGTCTTGTCGTCTTGTTCTATTACCTCTTATCAATAAAAATCTTTTCTTTCTCTATCTATTTTTGTCTTGCATGTTTTCATTTGTCACTTATGCACATAACTCTTTAAAAATACCTCTTCGAGGACGAACAATACCCCGACGGAGACGGACTACCTTCGTTTAATCTGACGAAGACGAACTTCAAACGCGTAAGGGACCACCCTCCCGATAAAACTTGGCAAAGCAGAACCCATACCTTCGTGCGAGGAAGGATACCTCGTTTATTTCGAGGACGGATACCTTCGTGCGAGGCGAATACTCTCGTTTGTTTGAGGAAGCTTCGTATGAGGACGGATACCTCGTTTATTTCAAGACGGATACCTTCATACGAGACGAACTACCTCGTTTATTTCGAGGAAGATTTGTACGAGGACGGATACCTTCGTTTATTTCGAGGACGGATACCTTCGTGACGAAGACAAACTACCTTGGTTTACGCAAGAACGAGCTATCTTCGCCTAAACAAAGGCGACCTACCTTCTTATTGGTTATGGTAATTGTAGACAAGTGCTCTCGAAGAGTTAACATAAAAGCAAAAATAATTTTTTCAATTATACATTTTATACATCACGAGGCGAAGAGGGTCGGGAGGCGGGAAAAGCTTAGCCAATCCCTAGAAAATCGGGATTCAACAGAGTATCTATGCTAATCCTACCTCACCTCCCCGATCTACGCTATGAGCCCCCGCCTCGACCTCGGCCACTTGACGATGCAGCCACCGCTAGATCGACCTCGGCTGCGATCGATGGCCGGCCGGCTCCTTGAGGATCCACGTCGCTCTTGGGCCATAGCGCCTTTCTTGAGGTCGCCACTCCGGATCGTCAAAATTCGAGCATTTAGTGTAGTCCGGCAGGCGGAGAAGCCCGCGAGAAGAAGAGCCTCTGCATCCGATCGAGCGATTCTTGAGCTGTGGTTGTCGAGCAACGACGGTCTTGTATATGCCTCCGAGCCTTTTTAATTCAAATGACCGCTCGTGAGCTGCCGAGATTTTTGCCGTACTCACGCTGTACCTCGAAAGCAAATGCGGCCTCAACAACCTTAGCTTCTACCTCGGGAATGGTCATCCCACCACTTGGTGGATGACTTCTCACTCGGCATGCTCCCACTCACTGTTTTAGCCTCCTCCTGGCAATTTCGAACTTCTCCTCCAGCTCAAAGGCGAGCTAGAGCTCGTCACAGCTCTCTGGCGACTCATATACTTAATACGGCCTCCACCGCACATGGCCTAGCTGTCCGCTACGGGAGGAGTTCGACCTCTTTCAATTCAAGAGCATGCGACAAGTCTTCGATTTGGTTCAACCAACGGGAAGCATCAAGCATTTTAGGGAAAGTCGAGTAAAAGATAAGTTTCTTCACATAAACTTGTGATTTTATTATGCCTTGATGAGTAAACAAATGTCTGGTACATTGAAAAAAAAAAAAAGGGGATCAAGCGGCCCTCCGGAAGCTTCAGCTCATCTACCACGGTCGCCTCACGAGCTTGGGAAGCCTCGACCTCATCCGCCCTAACCCGGCTTCCTCGGGAACTCCCGGTCTCGGCGCCTTTAAAGCCTCATTGCTACCTTCCCGACCCCGTCGATAGATCGACAATTAAAGCATCGATCGGGGATCTCGGCCCATGCAGGCGGGCCCGGATCGACTCGCCGTCACAGAGTCTGGGACGAAGCCGAGCTCTGCAAAGACGGGTAGTTCGCCCGGACCGGGACGAGGACCTCAACATAGGCCGCCGCATAGCATCTTCTCTGTCTCCTCATACCCATACTTGGACTTATCCATTCAGGTAATCCTCGGCGACTTCTTCGATGGCATCCAAGCGGCGCTTATTTAAGACCTCGGCCACGTCGAGACCATCCGGGAGAAGCCCGCAGACAGAGCGACCTCTCCGCAAAGCACGAAGCATTTTCCCCTGCGAGCTCGCCACGTCGTACTCCCGACGGCGAGCTTCCTCCACCTCGGCCCTCATCGAGGCATCCTCGGCCTCCGCCGCCCTGGTTCTCGCCGCCTCCACCACCTCGGCTACCTTCACCGCCTCAACAGCCGCCGCGTCCGCCGCCCTCTGTTTGACTAGGTCCCGGATCTTTGCCTCGGCATCACAAATATCTTGAACGAGGAGATTCTTCTTCTCCTCCATCTCACGAGCATACCGGGCAACCCCGTCAAACTGCGTAACGGCGCCTTTCAAGTAGCCCGTTATAAGATCTGATATCTTGGTCATCTCGGCAGACATGCCCGCTGCCACCTTCGCCACCTCGGCCGAAACATCCTCGGCCCCCTATACAAAGACCAATCAGGTCAGAAGAACACATTCTTTATATTACTTCACAAAATATAAGAATAGGTACGCTACCTCGGGAAAGGTACGAGGCGGTCGCTGGGGACTGACGATCACACATTCCGGGTCGGCCTCAACCGAAGTCTCAGGAATTGCATGCTTCAGCTTCTTCAAGCGCTTAAGTGGCTGCGGTGAAGGGGATTTCGAAGCCTCCCCGCTCATTTCAGGCATGTCCTGAACATCCTTCAAAGTCAAGGACGGAGCTCGACATCGAGCTCGATGCCTTTCTTCTTCTTTTCCCTGAACAAGTTCACTACAAATACAACAAGTCAGGCATAGGCACGGATAATCATAAAAAAAAAAAAAAAAAAAGGGAGGGGCCTCACCCTTCACCGACTCCACCTCGGTGGCAGGATCATAAGGGCTAAGCCCCGCAATGCAAGCTCGGCCTCAGAAAGACCTCATCCACGAGACCTACTTTGTCCAAGGCTCCTCCGTGCCACCGTCAATCTCGTCAACAATCACATCAGCGATCTTCTCCGATCGCCACATGAACTCAAAGGATCCCTCGAACCGACGGAATAAAACTTCTTCTGCCAGTTCGAGATCTTCGATTTTATCTTCGCTTTGAATTTGCGACGGGGTGATAAATAATACCACCCCGAGCCACCCTTCGATTTGCAAAAACCGGAGAACAAGCCCCAAAGTGAAAGGAAAATTATGCCGATGGGCATAGACACCTAGCCCACGGATGCCGGAAAGAATTTGGCGTAAGTTGGGCAGTGATATGCCGAACATCTGTTGAAGTTCGACATATACACGAGGATAAGGAAGACGAAGACCAACCGAGGTCGTCTTCAGACACGGTGACAAACCTTCTTGGAGGGCACAAGCCCTATTCTCTCGGACGGGGCAACATACACAACATCGGAAGAAATATAGTATTGGGAGACAATCTCCTTTATATCGGAGATTGTTAAGATAGAAGAAAAGAAGACACTTTACCAAAATCCCGCGAGAGGAACATGCAAAACCGTAATCCGACGATGCACGCATAAAATACGACCTCGAAGATTTACTAGAAGAAGAAGTAGCCATAACTTATTTTTGGTTTATCGAAGATGATGGTGATGAACTCCGAGACAACAATGGCGACGGTTATCGCTTTTTTCGAATATCAAAAGTTTGAAAGTCGAAATTTTGAAATAGCAAAGTGATATGAAATGGCTTATCAAGGAAGATATTCCCCTTATGCGCTTTATCGGAATCCAACCGCCACATTAAATCGCATTAAATGCGTATCACGTGTCCCGTACTCGACGACGGTAGAAAAATCCGTGTTCGGCCTCGCTAACGCCTCATCGGGTGAAGCCGTGACGGAAGATCTCGCTTAACGCCTCGTCGGTGAAGTCGGTCGAGAGGACCTCGGCTAACGCCCGTCGGGTGAAGCAGACGAAGACCCCGCTTAACGCCCGTCGGTGAAGTCGATCGAGAGGACCTCGGCTTAACGCCTCGTCAGGTGAAGCCAGACAGAAGACCTCGGCTTAACGCCTCGCCAGGTGAAGTCAGCCAGGAGACCTCGGTTTAACGCCTCGTCAGGTGAAGCCAAACAGAAAACCTCGACTTAACGCCTCGGCAAGACATAGTAACAGCGCACACGACCTCGGCAGATGCCTCTGCAAACGCGGCATTCGATATATGACTTCGGAAACATTGACACACACCAAGTCAGATTGTTCGCGCCCCACCTCAACATAAACAACCCCAAACCAACACGACCTCAACCTGCGTCTTTTTTTTTTTGGGGGTTGTGATAGGATATGGCCCAACCGCTGTGCCCAAGCATCGTGCCCAATACAAGTAAAGCGGCGTCAAGCTCGGCACGGACAAGTTCGCCCAAGAAGACCCCTAAAACCGGTGGGAGCGAAGGCTCGGCCATATCTAAAAGAATCCTAATTCCGTAGGGATAGGATTAAGATCCTATCCAAGATCTCGAATCCTAGTTAGAGAAGACCTCGGATTTAAGATCTAGGTCTAAATAATTGTATATAAATAGAGGTTAGATTAGGCGAAATAGATCATCTACACTCTTTGTAATCGCTTCTTACACATTCAATACACGAATACTCTCTCTTGCCCCGTGGACGTAGATCTAATTTAAAGATCGAACCACGTAAATCCCTTGTGTTCATCTCGTATTTATTTCCCTAACAAAATTAAGATCGATCATATATATATATATATATATATTAAATTAATTAATAATTTTGCACGGAGAAAACAAGAAGGATGAAATGAATTACTTTTCCAGCCCAATTAATGATTTTTGTAGTTCTGCTGCAGAGGATTGTTGTCTTGGGAGATGTTGGTAATAGAGCAAATACCACATTATGCAAAGTTTGAATTAATTGCTTAGTGAATATCATATCATTTTTATTTTCAATGAAAATCAATGATATTTCTTCGTAAATATAAGGTAGAACTCACGAAATTCTTTCGTTTGTTAATATTACGATAAATAATGGATAGTTGATATAAACGCCCACAAAATTCTATGATCAAATATTATCTATAATAATCCACAAAGAGCATGGTGTTCCTAAGATTTGGATCTAGCCTTAAAAGAATCCAATATTTCTTGTGCTCTACAAGGGCACTGAATCTTTGACTATATAAGTCTATAAATAAATAAACAAATAACTATAAACTCTATGAATAAAAAATGATAGTAATGTTACTCTACGAATCCAACGTAAATATATTTGAAAATACCTGTTATAGTGAATGTCTCACGAGCTGCACATGCATATGTTCATTGTTCAGTTATAAATAAACAAAGAGATAACCATCATTTCTTATAGGGGAGATAACCAACATCAGCATAAGGGTTTATCCAAGTTCATAAATGTTCATGTTTATTGAGCACGGTGGCAATTTCAAATAATGCAAATCAACAAATATAATTCTTATTTTATCTCCAAATTAAAGTCCATTTTGAAACTTTCATTTTCATTTTAATTATTTAAGTTTCTTTAAAAGTAGCACATTTCTGAAACTTACAATTATGACCCGAAGTTTTGGAAATTTTGAAAATGTTAGTAGCTACGTTTCGAAGAACAGAATTAAGAATTCAAACGATGAGAATTTGAAAATTCAAGAAGAATTCTTCTTGCATATCTTTAGAATCAAGCTATATAAATATAAATAAATAATTATATATATATAAGGGTTGGTTATAGAGGGAACTACCTCTTAAATAAGAATTAATAATCACCGTTAGATTGAATAAAATTGGAAGATTTATGATTATTTAATGAAAAAAATAGTTAATTCCCTAAATTTTCGCTATTTGAATATTTCATATTCAATTCTTCGTTATTTTTGTAATTCATGTAATCGTAGTTCTTGTGTATGTTATCACATTCCAATTAATTTTTATGTTCATGAAATTTATGATGTTGTGCATGTAATCATAGTGATTGTGCATATGAGAACAGTTACGTAAATGAATATATAAAATCCCTTAATTATAGGGTTAAACGGTTATTTTTAAAATCTGTGGATAATAAAAGATTTATAATTAATCATGATCATTAGATTATAAAAAATGGATGGACCATATTAGTTTTTAGTTCTAAAAAAAGTTAGAGTTCTCATTTGATCAACTCCCTATATATATATATATATATATATATATATATATATGTGATTTGGATTACGTAGAAATACAAATATTGATGAAAGTTAGGAATAAATCATAGCTCTTAATCATGCTAAATCGATTGACCATATTATATCTGTAAGTGCTGTCATTCTTAAATAGTTGTGTTACGATTTATTTATGTGGGAGAATTAATGAGGACATATTAGTATTTTTAATTTTATATGTATCTATTATTTTCTATTATTATGGGATTGATATCCTTTAATATGGATTCAGACTATAATGCATTGTTGTTGCACACGATTATCAGTCTGTTGCACAATTTTCATATAAACTTTGCATTACTATATATATCTTGTTAATTTATAGATATGGTTTCTATTTGATTTGTTCGACATTGCACTCTTCATCATTTACTTAGCAAGTATACAACAACCCACTGTATAATATATCATGTTAATTTTTTTATATTAATATGTGTTGTATCATTATTGGTCAAAATCTTTGCACAATATTCATGATAGTTTAGCAGTGAAATACAAATAATATTTGGCACTAATAAATAATTTTGGTGTTGAAAATAAAGAAAACTATATCGAATATCACAACAAATTGATCCTTAATACTTTCATAATCTAAGATATTAAATCTCATAATAAAAGGGATTGACAGTTCAAAATAACCATCAAATAACTATTATATCATCGATGATTATTCTGTAGGCATAAATCGTTGCACAACTAGCTTAAAGATGTCCATCAATTTATCAAGATCAAAGACTGATATTAATTCTTATTTCTCACCAATATATGCATCCTACATTAACCAACCCATATATATATATATAGAGAGAGAGAGAGAGGAGGGATCAAATAGTACCCGAGCCCCAGATAGTATGTAGTACTCAATCTCATCCACTCGTCTCATAGATCCTATGGTTGAGATTTTTTCAGACTTTTTAAGCTTAAATTCACTGATTTTCGTAAAAGTAAGGGTAGATTAGTAATTTGATTTGTTATGTGATTGCGAAAACAAAAATGCATGCATTTGAACATAATAATGCATTCAAATGAATAAAAAATGCATGCATTTGAACATAATAATGCATGCGGTTCAAGCTCACGCCCGACGGCGGGCGCGCACTAACAGGCGCCGTGCTCGCGCCAGCAGGCGCTCATGCTCGGCTCACGCCGCCGCTGGCCCGCATTTTACGCTTTGTTAAACGCATTGACATGTTTTGATCAATGCATGGACGTGCTTTGTTCGATGCATGGACATGCTTTGTTCAACGATGTTTGTGTTTTGTGGCAAATGCGGTTTATGCTTTATTCAATGCATTGTCATATTTTGTTCAATGCGGTTTCATGTTTTGTTCAATGCATTTTATGGTTTCGACGTAAAATCTCTCATTCATTCTTCTATGTCAATTAGTCGTCTCTTTCGTTGATTACCGCGAATTCACCGTGAAACACCGCCATAGCCATCATATTTCTCGATTCTTCAATCATCTATCAAATTTATCTTCTATTTTTCTCAAAATTCATCAATTTTGTTCTCAATTTTTTCTTCTTTTTTTCTTTCAAAATCTATTGTTTGTTGTTGTTTGTTTATATTGTTGATGTTATTTGGTGCCGCCGCCGCCGCCATCGTCATCGTTATTGCTGCCGCTTGGCCGCCTCCCAAGGCCGTCCGCTGCCACCAAGGAGGAGAAGAAAGGTTGATTTGATTTGTTCCCATTTTGCCCATTGCGAAAATTAAAAAAAGGAAAGAAAGGAGCGCCACGTGTCGACTGTGGTGCGCCACGTGTTCAAAATGTGGTCAGATTGAGTCTACATACTATCGGGGGCCAATCTACTACTTTAACCCATATATATATATATATATATATATATATATATATATATATATATATATATATGAAAATTCCATATTGTGTCGTAAGGTTTGACCTTTTATCGATAATGTTACACTTTTAGTTTTTAGCAATTTTGCTCCAAATATGTTAGTTGTTATCCATCCGAGTTAATGGGGATAAAAAGATTTAGTAATTTTAAATAACAAGAATCGAATCATGTTTATTTTAGTTATTATTATTATCCTTTAGTTTGAGGTTGTGGGTATTAAGATTCGTTTCGAGTCGGATAAAAGGGACGGATACCACTTATCTATACTAGTCGGATAATTTTTAGCAAATCGGAACACAATGTTTCTACATTTCTTCATCGATGTCATGAGTAGAGCTGGCAAAATTAACCTAGCCCAACGCGTCGATCAGGGGTACCCGAAAATAAGGTTAGGCTAGGCTCATAAGATAGAGGTCCGAAAAAAATCGGACCTAAAAGTTCCCTCGAGTTTTGTTAGTGTAATACTTATTATCTTTTAAGTATCATAATATAACACTTAATAGGATGTATAAGTATCCTATTATCTTTTATGTAGTATATCACGCTATCTAATATGATAGTTACATGAATTTCTTCAAATATCATACTATAATAATTAATAGGACGTGTAAAAGTGTCTTATCACTTTATCGGCGGGCTAAGCCCGATAGCGCGGATATGGTTGGACCGGGCTCCAAAATTTTGGACATGATAACACTGTGGGGGTGGACCGACCCGAGCCGCATAGTATCAAAGCTCGATGGCTCGATCGACCGTCCATTTTGCCATCTCTAGTCACAAAGAACGGATTCTGACATCATAAAATCTACGGGTCATGCCATCTATATGGCATTGTATGTCTCATGAATTTTTCGATACTGAAATTTGATCAACATTATTAATTCTTTTTAAAACATAGTGTATATATTTACCAAAAATTAAAAAGAGTGAAAATATTATTGAAAAGAATATCAAATGATACGAGAAATTCGATCATTTCCCTATATATAATAACTCATCTAATGTTTTATAGTTATGCTACTTGCATAATTTTGAATTACCTAAATAATTAAATGTTTCATTTAATTATTGAAGTTCGATACTATTATTGATTAACTATTATCGACTACAAAAGTAGACCTACAATTATCTCTTTGTGACTATTGTTTAATATTATAATTTATTGTATTAATTCAGCGTCAACTTATGATATAAAATTATACGTTCATTACGAATAGACGACACGTTTTATCCACCGCAAATGCCACCGCAAATGCCACAATGGGAGTCAAGACCCGCTTAGCATGGTTACTTATGATTTCATATACTTTATGTGCTAGAATGAATATTTAATTTAATTTAGCTTCATATTGTCAAATAGTGTTGACAATCTTAATAAGTTAATATTTTAAAACAGGTAAGAAAAATGAAAAATAAACACGACGAGAAATACCTAGTTCCAAACTAAATCATAAACGATTTTAAAATATTACCAACAGAATTCCATTAAAGGGTTATCTGACACATTAAAGTCTCATTAAAATAACTAACTCCGCCAGAATCTTTAAATTGTACACAAATTTTTTAAATTAATTTGTCCATAAAAGATTCCATATTATCCCTAACCTGGATTTCCCTCTGATTCATTATCCTCTCAAATTACCAAAAACTAAAAAACAAGTTTTAAAAGAAATCAAAAACAAAAACTGCTATAAAGATTATAACCCATTCGTCGCTCCTCTATTTTTTCTGGTTGCGATAAACCATTATCTTCACCCTCTTTCTCTGCACCATGCTACTCGCTTCTCAACTCTCACAATAACCCTCTCATTCTCTCTCCTTTCTCTCTCTCTCTCTCTCTCTCTCTCTGAAAGAGAACACCGCCAAATATCGAACAAAAACTACTACCTATATTTGCGCAAGTCTCTCTGCATTTGAAGAAATTGTTTCACACATGCAGATTTTGGTTGATTTTCTGATTGTAACCTCTGTTCTCGGATTTCATAAGGCTTTTCACAAGTTTATTCTCGGCGGTGTCGTTTTGATGGATTGCGTCTCCTGTTTGAAGCATTTAACCCTGGATTTTGAACTGGGATGTGGGGTTTTCCTGTTTGGGAGAATAAAAGAGGTTTACAGAATCTTAGGGCTTTTTTTATTGTTCGGATTAGGGCTCAAATTTTTATTCTTCAATAATTTCCGCAGCGGTTTAGTTCGATTTCTGTGCGGTTTGGGTGGGAAATCAGGGAATTTGGAAATTGAATTTTGCTCAAAAAATATTCTTGATGGAAAATTCAGTTCCCCTGTGCCCTTCATCGATAAAATAGAGATGGAGAAGATAGAAAATTTGAAGTCCAAAGTTGAATCTGATTCTGATGACGAATTTGATGCTAAGAATAATGATGATGGTGATGAAAAAGAGTGTAAAGATGAAGATGTTGAATCAGATATCACAAAGTTGAGGGAATTGCTGAAGATTGAGCATCAAAAGGTGAATGCTGTTCGTGCAGAGCTGGCGAAGGAGAGGGCCGCGGCGGCCACTGCGGCCGAGGAGGCAATGGCGATGATTCTGCGGCTGCAGAGTGAGAAAAGCTTGCTTGAAATGGAGTGGAGCCAGTACAGAAGACTGGCTGAGGAGAAGCAAATCCACGATCAACAAGTGATCCGGTCGTTGCAGTGGCTTGTGTGGCAGCACGAGTTCAAGAGAAGCCTACTCGAAGCCGATGATGATGATGATGATGAGCCTCAGCCAGCAACACCTTGCAGGCACAAGTTGAAGGAGGAGGATTGTTTCAATGGTAACATTTTGGATGCTCTTGAAAATGTGCTATATAGCTCGCGTGATTCGGATTGCTTATTGTCGCCTTTGTAGATTCTTGTTCTTGGACAGTTCTTTTTGTTGCTTAGATTCTTGCATTTGTGTAATGGAGGGATCATAAACTGAATATACTAAAAGTAAAAGCAGTTTGTTGAGGAAGATCTTGTGATGAAATAGAGAAAGAACATAATCATAAATATCTAATGGTCCCCCACAGCTTTTTTCTTGCTCATTGGAAAAAAGACAATCTTTTGTGTGCTATTAGTGGAGTTTAGGATGTTTGTGGTCCTAATTCTTCACCAAACAGTGTTCCTTTTTCCAGATAATTTGGCTATCTTGGGATTGTTGCATTTGCAAATTGCTAGCTAGTAATCATTTCTTGGCCAATTGCTTCAGTAATAACTAGTTGAAAACACAAAACTCTTGTGATTTTTCATGCTTATTCAATTATATGTGAAGAAATGAAATCCTGGTTTAAACTGATGATCATCTTGTGCTGAAGATAGCACAAGAAAGAAAACAGGATAACAATAAAATAGGTATGTTGTAGTGAACTTTTTCTTGAAACCATGACTGCAACTTGCTCTTGAGAGTCGTGGATCTTTGAATCTTTCGAAGCTCTACTTTCTTGATTTCTGTGTACTGCTGTAGAATTGAATATCGGGAACAAATTTAGTAAGCATCCATGTGTCTGCTGACTCTGCTCAAGCTAATAACAACAAAAATATGATTGGTATCTAACGCCTCTTAGGATTGTATATCTTCCTTTTCGCCTGAGATTTTGTATACAACACTTCGTAATCTGGCATCAGATCTTGTTGGTTTACAAGCTTTCATTAGATTGTATCATGATTATACTAGTTTTTACTGCTGCCATTGTAGAATAGTGTGTCTGGTTTCCTTGGCCCATATCTTGTTTGAAACTTGAGCCATGAGAAATATCAGACATAGTTGAACCATGAGTTCCTTGTGAAATAATACAAAAGAGTATTTCTTTTTTTCTCTGTAATTTTGAGAATAATTGATTGGAGAGAAGGAGAGATTGTATATTTGCTGTTCCGCATTGAATGTGAGCTTGTTGAAGCATTGAACGGATGATGCACCAATATATAGGAGACATACCTGCTGCATTTATGTGGCAGTTATAGCCTAAGACATGAGCATTAAATTTTGAGATATTATTATTTTAATTCCCACCATACCTTGTTCCAAAAGAGGAAGCTCTTTTCCGGAGCCCTACACCTCAGTCCAATAAGAATGTGAATAGGTAAATCACGATAACTCAACGATTAAGAATCTAAGAGCACTTTGTCTAGTGTCCACAAGGAGCCACCCTAAAAAAGATGAAACTCTTATACTGCGGCTACTAGGATTCGATCTTTGATTCTTGTTCTAAATCTGCTAGCTCTTACCTACTGAGCTAAGTCCATGTGGACAATTCCCACAATACCTCTTTCTCTAAATGAGAAGAAAAACGAAAAGAAAAAAATGAGATGAGACTTTATATATGTTACTATAGACAAGTTTGTATTTATGCAAATTCTGATTTTACATATAATATTCTTATTTATTTTAGTTAATTTATAAGGATAATTTAGTAATTTAATATATATATATATATATATATATATATATATATATATATATATATATACTCTTCATCCACGATAAGAATATCATAATTGTCTTATTTAGATCCACAAAATTGTATCAATTTTTTTTGAACACTATTATTTATTTCAATCTTGCAACTATTCATTATTTATCAAAAATTCATTTATATTCTCATAGCCTGACATATGGTAGAACATTTTTGTAGCAATTATGTGAAAACTCGTATCGTCTACGACTGATACACTTATTTTTGGACGGGGTAATATAATTTATTTATTTTAATATAAAATGAGACTCCTCTTGCATATAAAACTCTTCAAAAATATAATAAAATTTATATATATATATATATATATATATATATATATAAAGTTATTGCATTCTGAAATATTGATGAATAATATTGTCTTTTATCGAACTCAATGGTACATTAGTTTTATACGTAAAGTGCATAAACTTTATATATAAAGTGCATTGATTTTAGATTTTATGAAAAAATAAATTTTTATTATAATTCGATCCTATATATATATATATATATATATATATATATATATATATAATGTTATTTAAATTAATACATTTTGCAAAAATCTCTCTCTATATATATATATATAATGTTATTTAAATTAATACATTTTGCAAAATCTCTCTCTCCTCCGGTGCTTATGATTCAGCGTATTTTTTCGAAACATAAAATAGGTAAGATATGAGTTTGTCTTTGTAGACAGTAGCACCATATATTAACGAGCTTTGACAAAATGAACCAGGTGAAACTGAACAACATAGCTTCAATTCATAAACATTACACATGATGCAAAAAAACTTGATGTGATTTCTCATACTATAGTTCGAGCCCAACGGGTAAGTTGGGCCCAAAAAGCAAGCTCCAAGGCCCGAGCCCCCTCCACCCCCGTGCGTGTGTGTGCGCTTACATGTTCACTCACTGGTGCACATAGTTATTACAATCAATTCTATAATAATTTAAATACAAGCATACTATATGCTTATATATTTCACTTTCAAGTGACTAATTTTAATTAATTATTTCTCACTCATCCAAACTCGATCTTGACTAAATAAATATGGATAATGCTATATATATATATATATATATATATATATATATATATATATATATAATAACTTTATAATTTGACTAAATTTGTTTATGTGAATCGATTTTGATTGAATCGATTTTCGTTAATTAATGTATTTTAATGTTTGAACTAATTAACTCTTTAGATAATTTTAATGGAAACTATAAGCAAAATCTACATAAAAGAATTAATCAATTAATGAATATCAATCATTTACCAAATCATCCAACAAATCATGTACCAAAATAATCACATCTCATCATCTTGTTAGGAACCCGTTTGGTGATGGTGTTCATTTCTTAAGTTTCTCAAATTTTTCTTTTTATTACTATATTTTATTCCACAAAAAACAATAGAAAATAGAGTACCAAATTAAATAGCATATATATGTCATATTGTAAGTCTTCATTTTCATTTTTTTTAAATGTTTGTTTGTGTTTAGTTTCAAAACTAAAATTTTGCATCTTATTGTTCATTGAAATCCTTAGGAGAAAATGGTCAACTCTATGCATGCTGTAGGATTTTCAGTTTATTAATTGATCATCTGCATATACGTGTTTTTATGTGCACTAGCGAATATTATATTTCATGAATTTTGTTTATTGAAAATATTTGCAATATATATATATATATATATATATATATATATATATATATATCGAATTATCTACCAAATAAATAAAGATGCACAACTAAATCGGGTAATATTAAAAAATTAAACTATTGTTTAAAATAAATATTGGCAACATCACTTTATGCGTTCACGTGTGAAGTACAACGTAATGTATTAATACTATTTCTCATTCATTCTTAATAATAGTATAACGTAGTGGATAAATTATCAGAATTGATTGTTAATGATAGTATTAATTCACTAAAATTATGGAATATAAATATGTAATTAATTTGGAAAGAGGAAAAGAAATTTGTATCCAAAAAGTCAACTATTACAAAAATAAATGTAAGTGTATATGAGTCTATTAGTAAATTTCGATTAATACATATAAATAAGTGTAAATAACTAATTTACATATATATTGTATTTTTACATAATAGCCATCTATATCTTAAGACATATATGTCTAATAAGTATTTCCCAATAAATATACCACGATTATCTATTCCAAAGGTAGAATGACCACATACTATTTAATTCTTCAAAAATTAAATATTTAGTCAAAAGAAAATAGCTTGAACGAGGCGCATTAAATGTAATTATCTGAGTGTTCATTTATAATGAAATTAATTATACAATAACTTACTTATTATTTGTAACTAGATTTGTCACTCATGTGCGATACATGGTAATTGCTATAGTGAAATCTATAAATAAAATATAATCATAAATAAAATAATTATAAAGTATAATATCTAAATATGAAACTTAGAGTATTGCAATTATGCAACATTCATATGCATTATAAAAAAAATATGGTAGTACGTTAACAAAATAAAAACTTTATAAGCAAGTTTTTGTGTCCATTTGTGATAATACAAATGCCATCAGACTCATGTTGATGGCAAAACTAACATGCACCGACATTGAAGCAAACTACCCTTTTTATTTAACCTTTGAAATCAAGATGATAAATCACTTTTTCATCGCCTTGTATTACTTAAGTTGACCATTAATCACGAAATATAGGAAAGTTCCACATAGTTTAACTAATTTAAAGATAAAATCAATAGTAAATGTATATACATACATAGACATAATAAAAAAATGATAGATATTATTCTTAAAAAATAAATCATGACATTGAATCCTAAACTATTTTCATTTTCACAAAAATGCTATAAATTATTAATAATACCAATTAAAATCAAACTATCGAGATTTTGACAAAAATACTACAAGGTTCAATTTCCGGTTTTGAAATTTCTATGTGGCTCGTCAGATGCCACATGGAATTAAAATTAAATTCTATATAATTAGTTGGCCATAAATTTTAAAATATATTTGGTTTAAATTTTAAAATTATAATTTGATAAAATAATAACAATTACTTCCATAATTAATACTCCATCCGTCCCATTATTGTTGGCACGTTTTTCTTTTTGGGTTTGTCTATTAAATTGGTCCGTTTCAAAAAGGAACACATTTTACACTAAAAGACTTTAATTTCGTGTCACCCACTACTTTACACACAAAACACAACTCATTAATCTAGGCGTAAAAAAGAAAGGAGCATCATTATTAGGACGGAGGGAGTATTATATAATTATAATTAAAATGAAATTGCATAATTAAAACTGAAAAAAAGGAAGAACAAGAAAGGGAACTCTATTTGAAGGGCAAAAAATTTAAGAACAAAGGAATTAAAACAAAAAAAACATTTCAAACAAAACACGACATAAATCGATTGGGAAATGAATTTTTAAAAAGTAAATTTTTTAATGAGAAAACTAACCTCAAACTTTAAATAAAAATAATTTTCTCATTCCAAGTACATTTTTAACATATCATTTATTAAATAAAGCTCTTGTCATGATCTTCAATTTGATAAGCGTATTAAATATTTTATCATTAGTTAAATTATTGAATTTTTGAAAATAAAAAAATTTAAGAAGGAGGAGAAAAATAAATAAAAGTTGGAAAGTTTTTGTCTTAACTATGTGTTTTGATTAAATCCCAAAACTCGTTGATGATTGTCATACTGATGTAACATAATGTTACTCACATGTTAGAGAGTTAGCCTTTTTGGTTACATGTTTTAGCAGAAGAACTACTAGTATTGGATATGTCCAATCTTGATGAAGTTCAGCGAAGATGAAGTCAGTCGTACTAATAAGAATATAAATACCGGTATTACTAAAGATAAGCATTGCTGAAGATCGCATACTAAAGACTGAAGTCAAGCGGAGTGAAGACTGATGTACAACGATAAGTATGAATAGAGTTACTGAAGAGTGAAACAAGACTGCAAACTGAAGATCAAAGACTGAAGATGTAATATCCCGAAGATTTAAAGCCCAATTACGATAATTAAAATCGTAAATTAGGGTTTCATCTCGATAACTGAAATAATAAATTATCAAAGCTCGATTTCGATTATTTATGATATAATAAATTATTGTATCATATTCACTAATGATTGTGAACTAAGGATATAGTTCATATAATTTCTTTCGGCGATAATATTTTAACGTCGATTGAACATCGATAGTTAATATTACGTTAATTTTCTAAGTGATTGAAGCTTAGAATTAAATTTCATTATTAATGAAATGAATTAATAAAGTCATTACGACTTTATTATGACCATTTTGAGATGGTTCGATTATGAACGTTTTGAGACGTTTCGAACGCAACGTTTAGAGACGAATCGAAGAATAAGTCTAATGATCAAGGAATTATAATATTTAAATTCTTATGATTATTTTATGTAATTAGAGTATTAATTAGCATTAAAACAATGCTAGAGAATTGAGGAATGATTATAGAATAAAGTTAGCAATTTCGAAAACCCTAATTTTCGAAATTAGGGTTTTGGCACATGAAATCATTCTAATAATTTTTCCTATGATTAAATTATCATCTAGGACTTATAATATGTCACATAGCTATATATTAGCTATATGTTACAAGAAAATAAAATGTATAGCATTATGAATTAAATTAGGGTTTCATAGTGTAATATGAATTAATTGGCTATCCAATTGTTAATGTTATGCTATAATTATATTAATAAGATATTTTTAAGTATAAAATGAGGTGTTTTAACATGTTGTGCAAGTGGGAGGATTTTATCCCATAAGTGCCGTGAGTTTTGTGTTGTGGGATCAAATGAATTGTAAAATTTTGCTATCATTGGTCATGCTAACTAATAAATGTAGTAGTGTGATATTTCTACACAATAAACAAGGAATTAAGAGATGAATCAAGTGGGGTGCCTTGTGTCATGAAATTGCCGTGTGATATGGAACCAAATTGAGGAAAAAAGAAGTTTTGGAACTCTTCTTTGACTTGATGACTTGGTGTAGTTAATGCTTAGATATTATTATGTAGTATGAGACAAAAAAATAAAAATCCACCTTTGTGCCATGAATTGTGAATTGACCGTGTGATGTAGGGATGATTTAAGTGTAATATTTGTTTTGTTCCTTTAAGTGAAGTGACCGATGCATTGGTGTGTACAAGTTGGAGGATTTTATTAAAGTGTAAGGCCTTCTAGTATAAGACAAACAATTAAAACTCATTCCTTTTTGCTTTGTGATGGCCGACGTCTTTGTGAGCAAAAAGGTGAAGGAATTGTTCCTTGAATTGAATTGATGTAGATGTGCATTTACTCATGAAATAAAATGATGTATTAAAGTGATGAGTCACCAAGTAAATTTGTATTGCAATTGTTGTGTGTGTGCCGTAAGATGTAATTAAGAGAAAATTTGTGTGATAATCATTTTTATTCCTTAAGATTTTAACAAAAGTGATATGTTGATATAATAGCAAAACACCTCTCATTCCTTATTTGCTATTACCGTGAGCAATTGAGAGCAAAAGAAAGTGAGTGTTCTTCAATTTAAATCCCAAACCTTGATACATAAATCATTTGCTCAAATTAATCGACACCGGTAAAAAGGTTAGTAATCGAACGAGCTTTAATTATACGTTAAGATTTTCGATTTCCAACTGTTAGATTTTAATATACATGCTATGTTAATTAAAGATAGAAATATGAGAAATATTGCTATCATTTTTAGTGGTTTATTAATAATGTTTATTATGATGTAGTATGATCACATGTTATGTTTTAATTACAAATTAAGCATGCTATGATTTAATAGTAATGTTCGAGAATTTATAAGGTTCATATGTTAATGGATTAATGAAATATGATAGTGAAAGAGCTCATGGTGATTTAATTAGAATTTTTGGAAATCATTTGTTATACATATATATATGTACCGAAAATGTTGGGAATATAAGGTTGATGTATAATTAATGTTTAAGTGATATTATAGCATATTATTGATCTAGAGCATTGATTAGGTGTTATGTGAATTTGTTAGAATTTTTGGAAAATGGATGTACACATTTGGAAAATTTTCGAGAGGTGTATGATTGGTATATTGATGTGTGAGTTGTAAATGTTGAATATTATGTTATATTAATGATATAGAATGATGACTAAGTGTTGTAGAATTTAATTAGAATTTTAGAAAAATATTTGGATATATTCTTGAGAAATTTTCGAGAACTATAAGGTATAGGAAATTGATGTCCAATTTTCCTATAGCTTATGTTAATACATATTATTGATACTATGATAATATAGAACATTATGTGATTTTATAAGAATTTTTGGAAGAAATTTGAGAATAAATTGCATAAGGGCCGAGACCTAAGTCAAAAGATTTAGGGTTTTAAACTCTTCTATTCAAGAAAAATCATATATTATATTCTTAGAATATATTTTGGACCCATTGAGAATTTATGGGATTTTATAAACATAGTGTACTATGTTTATGGCGAAACGTTATATTAAATAACGTTAGATGCGAAAATGATATGTAAAGTACAAGTTAGATCATACTTGAGTAAAGTATTGATCATGTTTAATGATTAACGTGAAAAGTCGAGATTTATGGTTAGATGATAAGAAATCGATTGAAAATCGATTTAAATGAAAGTTGTTAACATATATGTGAATAATACGAAAAATATGCTAAGAAAAGTCAAAAACGTTGACTTAGGTCTAAACGTATAAAATACGTTGAATAAATACATTAATACGTTTAAAACGTATTAAATTTATAAGAATATCTCATTTGTGAGAAATGATTTCATAATTGAAATCATTTTTATCGAAAGACGTTCGTATGAGTTCGACGTTTAACCTAAATGGTTAATATGAGATCGTAGATCATATTACGCCTCTATCGAAATACGAAAATATTTAGTTAAGATACGGCGTTGAAGCGACGTATTAATACTAGTTAAGGGATGCGAGTTATTACTTTATAAGTTATCAAAGTTTATTAAACTTTGAAAATCTCGAAAACGTGACCGACGTACTAAAATAAATTTTACGTAAAGGTTGGGCGTGGGCGTGAGCAAGCAACGTAAAAGATCATATTTTGAGAATCGGCGATCCGGTGGGCTTTACTATACTCAAAATGATAATTGCTTATCAAATGATTTATTTCGATGCTTTATTCGCAAGAAATGATGAAATGATTATTTAATTACACCTTAAAAATGTTTATGTTTTATGTATGTATCCTATCCATGATCGAATGATGCATATTGTTGGGTAGCTCCCACTTATGAAATGTTTGAATTGTATCCTTGTTAGTAGCCATAAGGATGATTGAGAATCAGTATCTGTCTTGGGAGTGTGAGGATTTTGTGCACTATTTTATGTTGTGTCTTTGAAAGGGTGTTCGGCCGATCACGGCGTCCGTGGGAGGAGGCCTCTCTCCGGCAGGATGATTTATGAGATGATTTATGAGATGAGATATGAGAAATGAAAGGAAATGGATATGGATCATACATACAAGGAAAAATGCTTGGCCAAGCGACGTTTATGGAAAATGACAGAAAATGTTTAGTAAATGATAACTCTTGTAAAAGAGTTATTATGTACCCTTTTTGATGATAATAACCTTGAGTTTTGTGTGTTCTGTTCGTGTGTTTGTGTTGTTTGGTGTGTTTATGTTGTGTTTTCGTGTGTGTGCGTGTAGGATTGAGTTGGGTGCTTTTAAGGGGTTTTATGTTCATTTTAAAGCTTTATTTAATCAATCTATGGCTTATAGCAGGAAGAACGGCAGTGAAGACGATGCTGAAGTCCGCTGAGTCGAAGCGAGCTCCGGGTCGAGCAGCAAACAAGGCCGAACTCGTGAGCGAGCTTGTCTTGAAATACGAGGAAGGATAGAGCGAACAAGGCTGGAGTAATGCGAGCAAGGTCGAACTCGAAGGCAGTCAGCTCAAAGGAAAAAGTGGCGGGGATCTTTGGAGGCGAAGTCCGAGGCCGAGCTTCGAGAGAGAATTGACCACACTCAGCCGAGCTCAAGACCGACGAGCTCGTAATCAAAAGCCGAGCTCAGGCGACGAGCTCGTAATTAAAAGTCGAGCTCAAGACCGACGAGCTCGTAATCAAGCCGAACTCGAGGCAGACGAGCTCGCAACCAAAGACGAGCTCGTGTTTAAACCAGACTCCGGAAAGAGAGAGAGAGAGAAGGTTGAGTTCGTGGCTGAATCGAGCTCGTAAATTAAGTCGAGCAAGCAACCAAAGTCGAAATCGGGGCGAAGTCGGTCGTAGCGGAGAAGAGCATGTCTTGATGGATGATCAGCGATGAAGTATGAAAGGTTTTGGTGAAGGCGAGGAGATCTGTGGGACCAATGCCACGTGGCATCTCGCCACGGCAACATAAAAGGGACACGCGGGTTGTTATCTGTTAGATCCATCAGAAAGGGACTGAAAAATCAGAGGTTGATGGGTTGGCAGTCTTGCGCCTGTACCCACAAAAGAGCGAGTTGGTTATTAAAGGGGCAGATAATAGAAGAAAGAAAAATCAATCATTCGGGAAGATCACAATCATTAGAATGAGGGGAATCGGAGGGCGACAACTTGGAGAAGAAGCCATCGGAAGAGGCGGCGATCCAAGAAGAACACGTGATTCGGCGACAGTTTCACTTTCTTTCTCGAATTCTTTTAGCTTGTTATGGCATTCGTTTATCCGGATATTGTTGAATGTACTCGCTATGAGCTAAATTTGTAGGACTTGATCTTTTGATGAAACCCATGCTCGTGTGACGAGCTCACTTCACGTTTATCTTGTTAAATTGCTATTGTTCTCTTGGAGTTTATTCATCTTGCTTGTGCTTGATCATCATGGGTGGGATTTTAGCTCTATAATTTCTGGGAAGTTCTTATAGAGTGGAAAACAAGAGAGTGACGCAAGAACATGATTTAAATATTATGTGTGTGAATAGCATAGGAATATGTGTTTACCTTGCGTGACATACATGAATGGATTAGTAAAGATATTCTAAGAGCTGTTCGGTATAGGAATATATCGAATGACTTATAGAATATAATCTTAGATTTGGAAAAATACTAAGAATCAGAGAAGTTCATGTCGTGGTAATGAGGCAATGATAAAGCTGTAGCATATTTAATACAGAGCATGGATGGAATCGAGAGGTTAAGTCTATTTCTCTTCTTATTATCAGTTGTTTTATCATTTGTCTGAAATTTCACCTCGCTTCATAGTAACATTCTCATAGTTTTGATTTCCGTCTGTTTTTATTAAGTTGTTCTTCCTGTTTAAATTTCTCTTGTGTTGTTCTCTTAAACAAAAATTGATTGTTGGCGTGATTTAAAAAGTGCGATCCCTGTGGATTCGATCTCGGAATATTTTCGTGTATTACTTGTTGACTACGTGCACTTGCGTATATTGAATTGTGTTGCAACATATTATCACACAACAAGTTTTTGGCGCCGTTGCCGGGGACCGCCAATCATAAATTACGTTGATATTACAATTTTGTGTTTATTTGTTATTAGTGGTTAACTCTGATTATTTTCTTTTGTGTGAAACAGGGCTCCTGGATTGTGGTATATGCGCAAAGCCAAAGCGTAGGTATTATACCCATTAGATCCAGAGATTGAACGTACTTTTCGTAGAGGAAGGCGACGTCAAAACGTCCGCAGAGCACAAGCCAGAATGGCCGCACCAGGAGGTGACGGAGGAAATGCCATAGTCATTGCTGATGATCGGGAAAGGGGTATACGTGACTACGCTAACCCCAGATTTAATGAGTTAAATCCGGGAATTACCCGACCCGAGGTGCAAGCAAACCAGTTCGAGCTGAAGCCGGTCATGTTCCAAATGCTCCAAGCGTTAGGGGCGATTCGGTGGGCAATCACGGAGGATCCACATCTTCATCTTCGGTATTTCTTGGAGGTCGGTGACTCGTTGAGTTACACAGTGTCTCGGCCGAGCGTTGAGACTTGGTTGTTTCCTTTTTCGCTACGAGATCGTGCAAAGCATGGTGAATGGTCTTCCATAAGATTCTATCACTTAGGTGGAGCGAGCTCGCAGAAATTTTTTAATGAAGTACTTCCCGCCTACAAAGAATGCAAGATTCGAAATGATATCATGTCGTTCCGGAGAATGATGATGAGTCGATGTGCGAGGCATGGGAGCGTTATAAGGAAATGCTACTGGAAATGTCCTCACCACGGCATTCCGCATCGCATTCAACTTGAGACTTTTATAATGGGTTAAGCGCGCCCACACGCTTGGTGCTCGATGCCTCGCAAATGGAGCTATTCTCTAAATCCTACAATGAGGCGTATGAGATCTTGGAAAGGATTGCAAATAACAAGCGCCGATGGTCGATTCTCGTGCTCTAATGGGAAGAAATCATTGCCGGTGTGTTGGAGGTCGATGCCTTGACAACATTAACTGCTCAAGTGGCACCCATGAGCAATATGTTAAAAGACTTGCAAATAACCAATCAACAAATGTTCCAGTGGTTGCACCCACAATGCAAGTGAACGAGGTGTCATGCGTTTATTGTGGAGAAGGCATACTTTTGATAGCGCCCATCAAACCCGACCTCGGTGTGCTACATGGGAAATCGAATGGCGGAGGAATAATCCTTACTCACAAACATCTGATCCGGGTGGAGACAACATCCTAATTTCTTGTGGGAGGCGAGGATCGGGAACAGTGGTGGTGGAAATTTTGAGAAAACTACGTGTCGCAAAATTTCCCACCAAAGCAAACAACGAGGCGCTCCACAACCCAAAACTATGGAAACCTTGATGAAGGAGTATATGGCTAAGACCGATGCAATAATCTGAGGCGATCCACTTCGCTAAGGAATTTGGAGGTCGGATCGGACAACTAGCTAACGAAATGAGGAATCGACCACTTGGCGATCTTCCAGTGACACGGAAAATCTCGGAAAGATAAAGAACATGTCAAGGCATCACCACGAGAAGTGGGAAGCGGATGCGAGAAAGCGAGTTGCCAAACCAAGAAGAGAAGGCGGAGTCCTCAAACACAAAAAGCAAAGTGGAAGCACCGAAGCAAACCCGTAATGCTGAGAAGCTTGCCGAAGTGAATCCTCTGCCGAAGCAATTGGACGAGGTGGTTTATCGTCCACCACCACCTTTCCCCGAAAGGTTGAAAAAGAAACAACAAGATACTCAGTTTCAGAGATTTCTAGATGTTTTAAAGCAACTGCACATTAATATCCCATTGGTGGAGGCTTAGGAACAGATGCCGAACTATGTGAAGTTCTTAAAAGACATCACCGCAAAGAAGAGACGTCTGGTGAGTTTGAAAGCAGTGGCACCGAGGCGATGAGTACCATGTCAAAAGCAAAATCCCACCCAAATTGAAAGATCCGGGAGCTTTACAATTCCATGCTCCATTGGAGGACGTGACGTCGGTCGTGCTCTATGCGATTTGGGAGCATGTATAAACTTAATGCCACTCTCAATATTCAGGAAGCTAGGGATAGGTGAAGCTAGACCTACGACAGTGATCTTTCAGTTGGCAGATAGATCGATGACTCATCTGAAGGAAAAATTGAAGATGTGCTAGTAAAGGTGGATACATTTATCTTCCCCATGATTTCATCATTACGGATTATGAAGCGGATCACGAGGTGCCTATTATCTTGGGGCGTCCTTTCCTTGCAACCGGAAGGACTTTGATTGATGTCAAAAGGCGAACTCACAATGAGGGTAAATGATCGAAGGTTACTTTAATGTATTCAATGCTATGAATTACCCGGACGAAGTGGAGGTGCTCGGTAATTCAAGTATTAGAAGCGGTCGTCGCGGATAAAATCTTTGGAACACTCGTCTCGGTTCGAAGATAGTGATAATGAATATGCCGAGCTCATGGAGTTAGAGCGAAAGGGGCCTCAAGATCCCTCTAACGAGAGATCGCTAAAGTGCCACTCGTGTCAGTGAGCTCGGGTCAGCTGGGATGACGGATCGGTCCGTCGGTATCAAACCTCAATAGATGAACCTCCTCCGCTTAGTGCGAAAACATTGCCTAACCACGAAATATGCTTATGCGGGCGGGGAAAACTCTTCCGATAATCATTTCACTTTCTCGACACGACGAGGAAGAATCCACATTACGGTCTTTGCGCAAGTCAAGAGAGCTATTGGTTGGTCGATCACCGATATCAAAGGGATCAATCCTTCTTTGTGTATGCACAAGTTATTGTTGGAAGATTGCCACAAGACTTCCATAGAGCACCGAGGCCGTCTTAACCCGGCAATGAAAGAGGTGTTGAAGAAGGAAGTTATTAAATGGATGGATCTTTGGAATCATTTATCCGATCTCGGATAGTTCTTGGGTGAGCCGGTGCGGTGCGTTCTAAAAATGAGGGTTACGGTGATTTCTAATGATGGCGGGAGCTGATTCCAACTCGGTGATAACAGGATGGCGTGTTTGTGTGGATTCTGAGGAAATTGAACACGGCTACTAGGAAAGACCATTTCCTCCGCCATTCATGGATCAAATGCTTGACAAACTCGCCGGTAAGGAGTTTTTCATTTCCTAGATGGGTATTACGGTTATCATCGATTGCCATTGCACCGATGATCAACACAAAACCACCTTCACTGTCCCTATGGCACTTTTGCTTTTAGAAGGATAACTTTTGGACTCTGTAATGCCCTGCGATGTTCCGGTTGCATGATGGTCATTTTTGGATATGGTGGAGAAGTGCATTGAAATCTTCATGGATGACTTCTCGTATTTGGGATACTTTTGGAGTATGCCTAAATAACTGGGAAGGTCTGGGCGTTGAGGCGACACACTTGGTCTTAAATTGGGAAAATGCCACTTCATGGTGCGAGGGCATCGTGCTAGGCCATCACATATCGAGGAAGGGATCGAGTGGGCGAGCCAGATCGAGTGATAGATAAACTTGACCCCGCTCTTGTTAAGGGTGTGCGTAGTTTCTTGGGACATGTAGGGTTTCTGAAGGTTTATAAAAGATTTTTCAAAATTTCTAAGCCTTTGTGTGCCTTCTTTGGAGAAAAATAGCCACTTGAGTTTACTCGGATTATGAAAGCGTTTGACATTTTGAAGCGAGCTCTAGTGACAGCTCTAGTGATCATTGGTCGAAGCGGTCATTACCTTTCGAGGTGATGTGCGGCGTAAGTGACTTCGCCGTGGGGGCGTCTTTGGGTCAGCGAAAGGAAGATATTCCACTCCATCTATTATGCTAGCAAAGCGTTGGTGGAAGCTCAAATCAATTACACCACTACGGAGAAGGAGCTGCTAGCGGTGGTATTCGCATGCGAAAAGTTTAGAGCCTACCGTAGGTTCGAGGGTGATTATTACACGGATCATGCGGCAATCGGTATCTTGTCACCAAGAAAGATGCGAGCCACGGTTATCGATGGATCTTGCTTTACAAGAATTTGATTTGGAGATTAGAGGATGGAAGGAACCGAGAATCAGTGGGCGATCATTTATCCCGATTGCCAATAGGCGAGGGTGAAGAAACTCATGTCCAAATTCGGGATGCATTTCACGATGAACAATTGATGAGCATGCACCACCGTAGTACACTTTGGTATGCGATTTTGTCAACTTCTTGGTCAGTGGAGTGTTGCCTCCTGACTTCTCATACCAACAGAGAAAAAGATTCTTTTCCGAGGTCAACCATTACTTTTGGGATTAACCATTCTTATTTAAGCACTGTGCTGACGAGTTGATGAGGCGCTGCGTTCCACATGAGGAAATGGAATCAATTCTAGAAGGATGTCACGCCACCCCATACGGTGGTCACTTTGCAGGATAAAGAACAACGGCTAAGGTGCTCCAGTCGGGTTATTTTTGTCCATCCTTGTTTAAAGATGCTCATGCCTTTGTGCGTAAATGTGATCGATGTCAAAGAATTGGAAATATGTCTTCTCGGAATGAGATGCCAACGAACTTTATCTTAGAAATTGAGCTCTTTGATGTTTGGGGCCTTGATTTTATGGGTCCTTTTCCGCCCTCCTTCGGCAACTTCTACATCCTGGTGGTGGTTGATTGTGTATCTAAATGGGTGGAGGCCGTGGCAAGCTCGACTTATGATGCGAAAATTGTAATTAAGTTATTGTAAAAGAACATATTTACGATTCGGCACTCTCGTGCGATCATTAGTGACGAAGGAACTCATTTTGTCAACAATGCGGTGAGTCTTTGCCCCAGCCAAGTATAACGTCCGCCACAAGATCGCTACGGCATATCATCCTCAAGCGAATGGCTGCGGAACTCTCGATAGAGAAATAAAGGTATCTTGGAGAAGGTGGTGAACCCGGTCGAAAGGATTGGTCCATACGCTTGGATGATGCGGTGTGGGCCTCTGAACAGCTCTCAAAACACCTTTAGGGATGTCACCTTATCGGTTGGTCTATGGCAAAGCTTGTCATCTCCCATGGAACTGAGCATCGAGCTATTGGGTGATAAAGAAACTTAATTTTGAGCATAAGGTTGCTTTGGAGGCTCGTTTCTTCGCAACTAAGTGAAATGGATGAATTCGATGGTTTGCTTATGAGAATGCGAAATTGTACAAAGAAAAACCAAGAGATGGCATGATAACAACATCTTGCGCCGTGAGTTCTTGCCGGTCGGTGGGTGTTCTTGTTGATTCGAGGATGAGGTTATTCCACAGCAAACTTAAATCACGATGGTCGGTCCTTTCACCATTCTTGGTGGCGCCTCATGGTGCTATCACATTACAAGAAGAGCGTCGGCCGTGAATTCATGGTTAATGGTCAGCGTGTCAAGCACTCTTTGTGGTGGCGAGGTCGTGCGCGAGAAGACCTCAACATCTCTGAAGGGCGCGACCGGTGGTATCATGGGTTGCCGTATGGCGATCGCGCCTGGCGACCCTATTATTCTGCTTTGTACATATTTGTTTTATTCTCGTTTGTCTCGTTGTTTTGGTGTTGATAATAAATTGCCTTATGATGTTATGAAGGAGGAGGGTTTATCACGAAAATGATGTGTGGAATTTTGGATTGCGGTGTGGTACATGCGTATCCACGGCAAAAATTCGAGCATTATGCTAGTTTTGTTCGAAGATTGGAATTGCGGGACATGGAGAAAAAGTGAAATATCAGTTTGCTATCTTGGGAAAAAGAGCGGGAAAAATTGTGTTGACTTTTTGTTTAAAAGACCGTGCCCTTTTCTTTCCCACCCCACAATCAGCCATTTCTCCCATTTCTCTCATTTTGCTGCGATTTTGCTCTCACTTCTCACGTCCGCCTACGATTCTATCAAAATTTTATTTTGGTGTTGAAATTTTATTGTCTCCTTCATTTTCCTCCTCCTACAAATTTAATTATCATGAGGAGATTCGTGACGAGTTCGAGGAAGAGGTGGTACCATTGTACATCCCTAGCAATAGCGTGGACACGCCCCTCATCATATCGAGGCCGAGTCGTCACCGAAAGCTTCATCGGTTTCTCCACGGGTTGTTGAGCATTCTTCATCTAAGAGGAAAGATCGTCGAGTGATAAGGGTAAAGCAAGTTGTGGGAAGATTTGAGCGGAGGCTATTCAAGTAAAAAGGGCGAGGGTGGACAAACCCTCATCACCAAAGGTAGGAAGTTCAATCGACGCCATTCCAAAATTCCGAGCCCATGGTGGGTTCGAGAGATTTAAGCACCTGAAATCAAGGTAGCTATGGATGGAGAAGGGCTTCCAGAGATCCAAAGAAACTCCTATTTTGTGGTGGAACCGATATCCCTAAATGGTTGGGCGTCGTTTAAAGAATTCCACCTCCGCCCATTCGCCCTTGTCGAAGAATTCTATGCAAACATCACTCCTCTCCGAATAAGGAAGGTTTATCGGCGGTGGTGAGGGAAAGTTGGTGGTTTTCTCCGAAACCATCAATGCTTTTATAACTTGGAGAATGATATGAATGATGCCTTCCGCCATGAAGAGGCTCCTTCGGTTGATGATTTAGAAGGCGCTAAGACTAACGACCGTCGAAAGAGCGGGTGGTCTTTTTCCACGCAGGGTGTCATTCAATAAAGGCCGCATCATTAAGATTGGAGGCCCATGTTTGGCTTCATTTCATTAAGAGCCACATCCTGCCCACCACCCATGACACCACTGTCTCGGAGGAGCGGATGCTACTACTCTGTGCATTTTCCTTTGGAAGGAAAGTAGCTGTGGGCGCCCAAATATGGCGCGAGGTGGATGAGTGCCGTATAAGGAAGAAAGGCCGTCTGTTCTTTCCTCTTTGATTACTCAGTTGTGCATACAGGCCGGAGTGCCTTTTGGAGATGACGAAGATCGCCTCGCGGAGAAAGCTTTTATCGATATAAAGACCTTGACTCATCGTCGTGGTTCGGTGAAGACCCATCTTCGCACGTCGCCTGGCTGGTCCACCCCACCAATGCCGACCTCCTCCGAGCCCTTTGTTCTAGATATGAAGTGCCTGCCTTGCGGTCAAAGCCTTCATGCTTCGATCTGCTGCGCTAGAAGACACTCTTAAGCATTATTGGGCGTATTGTCGTGAATGGGATCATGTATTGGAGGATTGTCTCAGATCATTATCTACGGTAACTCTGCCAGCCTTCCCTGAATTCCCACACCGGGTATTCGAGGCTTGGCCTTTACCTTCGGATTTTGATTACATCACGGGTGAGAAGGAGAAAGACGCAGGTCGAACCGAGCTCGGTTGCAAAGAATGCTGGCCCAAGTCAGACTCGACCAATGAATCTAACCCTGCTGCCCCAACCGAGGCCCGAGCACCATTTACCCCGTCGCCGAAGTCGTGCCTCGACCGAGGCCGGTGGTGTGTCTCCAGAAACCGAGTTGCTTTCGCCGCTACCGCTCCATCTACCCATGCTTCTCCTACTCTTTCGGGATCTCCCGAAGTGTAGGCCAGGGGCGTTTTCTCTAACTCAATCATTTGTTGATGTTTTGTTGTTGTGTGTATGTCTCGTCTGTTGTTGGTTGTTCCTTCTTATAGCTTTTGTCGGTTTGTTTGTGGTTCCTTTTCATGTTCTGGTTTTGTTTGTGTATGAGCATGTCATTTTTGTTTTCAATGACTGATGATGATGATGCCCGATTGGCAATGGATGGCTTTATGATGCTAGTATCTTTTTGTTTTATATTATTGTCGTTGGTCCTTCTCATTGCGTGTCTGGAATTGACCCTTATGTTTTGGGGATGTGCCTCTAATATTTAGGGTGTTAGCATATTAATCTCTATAGGGATTGACCATTGAATTGGTAAACCTTAATTGGCTTACATTTTTGTATGAGTGCATGTCTCTTCTATTTGGTTGGGAATTCCCCTTGAGACAATATACTTGAGTGTTTTAATATGGATAGGACGTAGGCCATTTTTGGATCGATTGTGCCTTTCTAAGCCTACCCTGATATCTTAATTTCCTTAGGGTCCCATTTTGAGCTTACAGCTTGTTCTTTCTTGCATCCTCTGCATAATCCCTTTATACCCCACATATATTATTTCTTACCCTTCACCTTGGGCATGACTACTTGTGGTTCAGTTTTTCTCATATCTATACCCGTTGCCGTGTTTAATCTCCGTTCTAAAATAACATTGTTTCACCCCTATTTTTGTTATAAAATTGACATTGGGGACAATGTTGTGTTCTAAGTTGGGGGTGGCGAGGTAAAGTAACCTCTGGAGTTGAGGTGAACTTGTTGTAAAATATGGGTTAATTTTGGGTTATTATGTTATACAAAAAAAAAAGTTTTGAACCCTTGTATATGAAAAGGAGAGGAAACAATGAAGAAAAAGGGTCTCGGTAGCAAAGAGGAAAGATATTTATAAGGCAAGTTTGAAACCAAGAATGAGTAAAGGTGCCCGGGTGTTTTGAGCTACATTATCCCAAACAATCATACCTTCACCCAAGCCCAACATTATAAGCTTTTAAATACCTACTGATCCAATATTAACGACACCCATGTTAGTGGAGAGGGGGCTGACCGAACTGAATTTGTGGAGACATTTGTGCACTTGATAATCAAAATATAGTCATATTGAGGAGAACTAAGTTATGGGAAGATTCATGTAGTTGCTAATGTGTTATATACCTGTTGATATATGTAGCGCAACATTCTTGCAATATGATGTGATTAACTAGACTTGCAACGAGAAAGATTGAATGATTTATCTTCTTTGAAAATTTTGAGTGAAAGCAACATCCTTAGTTGATTAGGCCATCATCTCAGCTGTCATGGAGAATTATTAACATCGCTTCTGTGTTTTGTGTGTGCTTTTGTGTGCTCTGGGCGGAGCATCACTCGAGGCTAGTAATGAGCTAAGTTTGGGGTGTGATAACTCTTGTAAAGAGTTATCATGTACCCTTTTATGATAATAACCTTGAGTTTTGTATGTTACATTGGTGTGTTTGTGTTGTTTGGTGTGTTTATGTTGTGTTTTCGTGTGTGCGTGTAGGATTGAGTTGGGTGCTTTTAAGGGGTTTATGTTCTTTTAAAGCTTTATTTAATCAATCTATGGCATGTAGCGGGAAGAGCGGTGAAGGCGATCTTGAAGTCTGTTGAGTGAAGCGAGCTCCGGGTCGAATCGTGAACAAGGCCGAACTCGTGAGCGAGCTTGACTTGAAATCTGAGGAAGGATAGAGCGAACAAGGTGGAGTAATGCGGGAGCAAGGTCGAACTCGAAGGCGAAGTCAAAGCTCAAAGGAAAAGTGGCGGGGATCTTTGGGCGAAGTCCAGGCCGAGCTCGGAAGAAGGCCGACCACACTCAAGCCGAGCTCAGGCGACGAGCTCTTAATCAAAAGCCGAGCTCAAGACTGCGAGCTCGTAATTAAAAGCTGAGCTCAAGACTGACGAGCTCGTAATCAAAAGCCGAACTCGAGACGGACGAGCTCGCAACCAAAGACGAGCTCGTAATCAGAAGACGAGCTCGCAACCAATGACGAGCTCGTAAGCGAAACAAGACTCCAGGAAAGAGAGAGAGAGCAGACAAGTTTGAGTTCGTGACTGAAGCCGAGCTCGTAAATTAAGTCGAGCTAGCAACCAAAGTCGAAATTTGGAGCGAAGTCAGGTCGTAAACGGAGAAGAGCATGTGCTGATGGATGATCAACGACGAAGTATGAAAGGTTTTGGCTGAAGACTGAGGAGATCTGCAGGACCACTGCCACGTGGCATCTGGCCACGGCAGCATAAAATGGACGCGCGGGTTGTTATCTGTCGAGCCATGGAAAAGGACTAAAAATCGGAGGTTGAAGGGGTGGCGGTGCGTGTCGTCTGTATTCTAAAAAGAGCGAGTTGGTTATTAAAGGGGATGATAACTAAAGAAAGAAAAATCAATCATTCGAGGAAGATCACAATCATTAGAAGAAGGGGAATCGGAGGCGACAACTTGGAGAAGAAGCCATCGGAAGAGCGGCGATCAAGAAGAACACGTGATTCGGCGACGAGTTTCACTTTCTTTCTCGAATTCTTTTAGCTTGTTATGGCATTCGTTTATCGGATATTGTTGAATAGCTCGCTATGAGCTAAATTTGTAGGACTTGATCTTTTGATGAAACCCATGCTCGTGTGACGAGCTCATTTCTACGCTTATCTTGTTAAATTGCTATTGTTCTCTTGGAGTTTATTCATCTTGCTTGTGATTGATCACCATGGGTGGGATATTAGCTCTATAATTTCTGGGAAGTTCTTATAGAGTGGAAAATAAGAGAGTGACACAAGAACATGATTTAAATATTATGTGTGTGAATAGCACAGGAATATGTGTTTACCTTGCGTGACATACAGAATGGATTAGTAAAGATATTCTAAGAGATGTTCGGTATAGGAATATATCGAACGACTTATAGAATATAATCTTAGATTTGGAAAAATACTAAGAATCAGAGAAGTTCATGTCGTGGTAATGAGGCAATGATAAAGCTGTGGCATATTTAATACAGAGCATGGGTGGAATCAAGAGGTCAAGTCTATTTCTCTTCTTATTATCAGTTGTTTTTATCATTTGTCTGAAATTTCACCTCGCTTCATAGTAACATTCTCATAGTTTTGATTTCCATCTGTTTTTATTAAGTTGTTCTTCCTGTTTAAATTTCTCTTGTGTTGTTCTCTTAAACAAAAATTGATTGTTGGCGTGATTTAAAAAGTGCGATCCCTGTGGATTCGATCTCGGAATATTTCGCGTATTACTTGTTGACTACGTGCACTTGCGTATATTGAATTGTGTTGCAACATATTATCACACAACAGTAAACACGAGCATTTCAAATAAAACCTCGTGTGTTACTGTGATGGGGCAGTATAATTCAAAGATGATAAATGTTTTGGCATAAGTCCACTGAGTGCATTCTTGTACTCAGCCCTGCATGTTTGTTTTTAAATATGCAGGTTGAGCAGATGATGGATGGAGGCGTGTTGAGCAGTCGGAACCCCTTTTGATAATGATGTTAGAAACCTTGACTACACATCGTCATATGTGTATTCACATGCTTTTCCGCTGCAATAGAACTCTGAGTTAGCTTTTGATGTTGACTGTTGAATACCTTCAGAGCATTTGAATTCTTATGTTAAGAATCTGTAGGTCTCTCTCCTCATATGTAAATTATGTATGACTTGTATATAATGGTTAAAGCTTCTTAGTTTACTTGAATTTAGTCCCACAATTCTATGATTAATTGTCTTTCATGTTCCTTTATTACTGTTCCAAGTATTAGTCCTCGTTAATCCGTCCTTAGGATTAGAGGGCTGTTACAAAGTGGTATCAGAGCGGTTCGCTCTTTGAATCCAAAATCTCATTTAAGTTAAGTCTAGACCGAGTCACTAGACTTCTAGAGATCAGCCGACACTGCTCGACACTCCATCACATCAAGCTCAACTGGAATGAGGTAAATGATTCCTTTTCAAAAGTTTGAAAGTGAAAAAGGATGGAAATATTTTCTTCGTAAAGTTTTGAAATAAAGAGATTCCCAATATGCGGTATGGGATGCATATTTAAGAAAGCTCAAAGGATTCCAACAATATGCAGGAATGGGACTGCATATTTAAGGAAAACTTAAAGGATTTGATATATGATAGATAAATGGTTTTCTCGGTTTTGAAAACGAAAAGTTGAAAGTGGAAAATGATTTTTCAAGAGAAATGAAAGTTATGAGAATTGATTGAAGGTGGAAGTTATTGCAAATGTTGCAAATGAAATATTATGTTGTGAAGAGAAGAGTGATGAAATGATATTAAAGTTGTTGATTCGCTACCAACATATGATGGTATGATGATGTATATGAGGAGGATGTTGATATGATAAAGAAAGTTGTTGGTTCGCTACCAACGTATGATAATGTCATACGAGAAAGTATTGACAAAGATATGTCAAAAATGAAATGTTTGAATTCATGAAATTCAATAAAGATTTATTGTTATTAATGTATGAAAATGCTCAAAAATGGACATTTATATGTCAAATATGATATGTTGAATTCTTGAAATTCAAAGAAGTACATGAGTATAAATGAGCTATGTTATGAATGATTGAAATTTTATTTCAAATCTCAAAGTTGTTTATGATAATGGGTATGTTATCCCAAAAGAACGTAGACTGTTTAAGACGCATGATCCCATTTGCGAAAGAACATAGAAGGATGAATTATGATGATTTTATTCCATCCTAAGAACAAGGGCAAAGATGGAAATAAGAACAAAAGCGATATCGAAATGAGAATCTCGAAATGAAAGACGAGAAGAGAATTTACGAGCAGAAATGGAAATGAGGTCAAATTGATAAATGTCACTATGCAATAAGTGACATGAGTGTAGTCTTTTTATTTGGACGTTCACGCACGACGGAACTCCAAATCGACTATGAATTTTCGTTAGAAACGAAGTAGAAATGTGATCGAAGAATAAATTGATGCAAGTGTTGTGAATTTTTTTAAAAGAAGAGACCACGATGTGGTAGAAAATTTTTGATGTGATAAATCGAAAAGTTAGTTCAATGATGTGAGTAAATTTAGACTCGAGATCGAAAGCAAAATGATGGATACGGGAACGAACGCAAAGATTAAACGAAAACAATGTGAGTTTTCAAAACAAGAATGAATTCGGCGCAGGTTTTTTTTTCTGCACTGCGCAGTGTTTTTGTTTTGATCCGTTCTCCTTCATTTGAACTTCGAATTACGCATGGTTTTCTCCTACGTACTCCTGACGCAATGTAACTTATTTATTATGAAGGAACAAATCCCTGATTCCTTCTCCAGAAGTTGCAAGAATCAGTTGAAGTTAGTCTATGGTTTATATAGAATGAGAACTTTATAGTATGATAAGAATCTTAGAAAGTTACTAGAAGGTAAGACTCCCAGTAGTACAAGTAGAGCTATGACATACCTGAGAACCTTTGATGATGACCTAATACGAGTATATGAGGTTTCAAATTCTATTCATTACTCAATTTCTGTCATTGAGTTTAACTCTATGACCTAGTTCAAATTGAGAAATTACTTGAGTTTCTCACTGTTTCTGAAAGGAACTATAACCAAAAGATTTTTAAAGTGTCCTTTTGAAACCAAGTCCTTGTGTGATTGAGAAAATATTTGTGACGGGTCTGGCCAGCCCATATGACCAAAGAAATCTCGATGAGTCGTCATTACGGTCTTGGACCTAGATCCCAATTATTGATTCAAAGAGCATATGGATTCAATCATTAAAAGATGTTATTTTGATTTGTGAGACCGTAAAGCGTCGGGATGAATTTTCTTCAAGTCTTTGAACCAATAGGTATGATGAATGTTGACTTACCTTGTCACCTAAGTACGAATTAGTAAAGTGATAAACATCAGGTATGATGTAGGTTGACTTATTTTAGTCACCTAAAAGTTTCAGACCAGTAAAGTGATGGACATCAAAAAGTTATGATGTAAAAGAGATCTCGATGAGACGAGATATATTATCCCCTATGATGCACATGGATGCAATGACCCTTGAAGGGCTTACCAAGCACCGATAATGATTGAAGTTATATCTTCATGCGATTGTTATGATAAAGAAAGTTATGAATGAGATACTCTTTAGCATTGAATGCAAGAGTAGAAGTAAAGGAAAGTATATGATATCCTTGGGATATAATTTCCCTTATGATGTCATAACGAGAGATTACAACTTATCTTTAAGATAGTTGTTTGTCCTTAAAACCTCATTAATAGGTTGGACATGTTTAAAGAATGGAGATGCACGATATTCTCTTCAAAGGATATATATATATATATATATATATATATATATATATATATATAAGGAAATGATAGCATCTCGGATAACCAATCTCTCGCTTTATACCTAATTAATAAGATTTTTCTTGAGCATAATCGATTCAGTGATTGAGACTTGGTTAAGCCAATGATAATGAGATTGAGGAATCATAATCATTGAGATGTGTGAACAACTAGGATAGCCTAGCATGTAAATCAAGTATGGAGAGAATATCTCCAAAGTGAAGACATGGTAATGATATGCTTGAATTTAAGTTATGGTGTACAAATGTACTACCTTACCAAGCTATATGACAAACATGACGGTTCTAGTCCTGAGAGTGAGAACCGAAATATAATGAAGGTAATATTACTTTCAGATACCATGCTCAAGAAAAAGGGACAAAAGTTAAGAATAGCTGGAGAAATTATAAGCTATACAATCATGAGATAGCCACGATATGATATAAGTTGCAGAAGCTTTACGACTTCGATAAGTAAAGTAATTCCCTAGAAGTAAAGAGACGGATTAAGAAATAGATTCATTATTTGAAATGAATCTTAGTACTCTACGTTGTATAGAGACAAAGCGGTTGTCTTGAGTGTATTAGTAATTAACAAGCAAGATAGCTTTTACGGACTTTACAAAGGAAATGTTTCAAGAGAACAAATGAAAAGATTCACATGGAAGAATCTTAAGGTGAATCTAATTGGAAAGATTATCCCATACTTTGTGACGATCAATAAAGTGAGATATTAAGTATCTCGACAGGAAATAAAGCAATCATGGAATGTCGAGAAAATGGTAAAGATATTTGGCGTCAAGCAAAGGTATGATATGTCCTTAGAGGACCAAGGATTTTATCTGTCTGGCGCTTGATGAATCAATAAAGAATGTTAACAAATGACGTATATCCAATAAGGATATTACAAATAATGACGCTAAATGCCGGTATAAGGACTTCTCTGGAAAAGAGTTTAAAGTAAGGATATATGAGAGATATATTCCTAAGATCGGTAAAGTGAAAACGGGAATTGAATCATTCATACTAGATCGGGAATGAATGATAGTGTCAGAGACATCACGATCTCTACGATAAGATTAAATTATCGACATATCAATATCAAAGATAGGTTGATATAAACCTAACTACAGAATGCTATTGATAAAAGCATAATTGTACTGATACCCGAGAAGGATATGGTGAACGAGGTAACAGAAGGCCATAGAAAGGAAACATAATGTCCCAAGGGAAAGGACAATAATATATGAAATAGATGTTTAATCGAACAGACGGAAACACAATGGACAGTAGGCACATCAGACCGAAAGTAGGCGAACAAAAACCAGAAGTGTCTGATAGGTATGAGAAAATTTCTCAGAATACCTATAATATTTTGTTCGATATGGGTGTTTCACATTCTAACATTGCACAAGTATGTGTAGAAACGATAGAACCAAATTCAGGATAAACGAATCAAGAAATAGAAATCTCTTCACCTATATGATAATTATGGCTGTCGCAGGTGTTGCTCAAACTTAGAATTGGACCTAGGATCGCCTAAGGTTCTAACAAATTATTTGGATCATAAAGTCTATGTGGAACGTAGATATAATTCAAGAAATAGAAGTTTCGGAAATGGATGTCACTCACGTGATTAGAGACATGGATATAGTCTCTCCATTTGAAATTCTACGCGACGGGATTTTTGGATCCACTATTTCTCACACGAATTAATTTAGAGCAATATAAAAATGAAGGTGTAAAACGTAAAATGAGGAATAAGAGATGGCAGGAAAAGAGAGTATTACGGGTAAGAAGTTAACCACAAGGCCTACAAGCTTAGAACTCACACGGGCGTATCGGCTCTTTTATTATAAACTAGGCATGGATTTAGTACAGTTCTTGGAGGAATTCTTGCACCTTTGGATGGTGCTCGTAACTTTGGAGTGACAAATGAGGATGGTATCCAACAACTTATTAAATCGTTTGCCAAGTGACCGCGTAATTTTGCAAGAGAAGTATCGAGAGTATATTCTCCAGGTAGAAAATTCCAAGGCTTGGGCAGACTTACCAGGATTTGTCAACAGGCTCAAGTATACATATAAAGCGTATAAAACGGCACCTACGAGTACTTGTCCTGGTCCCCGGCAAGTTACACAGTATGATATAAAGGAATGGTTGTACCACGATGTTCAGACACGCCCCACATCGTCTGTGCGTTAATTATACTTGAAAGAGACGAGAATGGTCGAAGGGCAGGATCTTATCACCCTCGAGGATTAGCGAAATTACCGCTACCAACTCAACCTTACTTTTTGATAAAAGTAACATAAATTTCCGGTATCGAAGAAGAAACAGGGAGCAGTGTGACCCCTGGCTCTGTAAAAGAGATAGATCGTCGGAGATATGAGGTAAAAAAAGTACCTGGAGATAGGAAAATTTCCAAATAAGGAGTACGATTCCGACGAAGGCCACTCAGAGACATAGAATCCCATGATAATATGAGACTTATATGTAGATGGTGGGTTATGTTGAAAATGATATGGTTAGAATGGGTAAAATAAACGTAGTTGGGAATATTTTGTGAATATGTTGAAGTGGTGTCAAAATTTTGGATGTAAAAAGGACTAGACGCCATGTAATTAGTCAGCTTGATAGACCGACCCTCGTAATTAATGTATGGAAAGTCATCATTGAGGCATTTTGATGAAATATATTATATGGTTTTGTAGAATGGTATTCGAGGTGAAACGAATTGTTCCGAATAAGATATGGTTACTATGAGATTATAGTTATGCCATTCGGACTAACTAATGTACCAGCCCTGTTCATGAACCTCAAAAATCTAGTATTCCACACATACTTAGACAATTTTGTCTTAATCTTTTTAAATGGTGTTCTTATCCATGAGAAGAATGAGAAAGATCATAAAGAACATCGAAGGACAGTATTGCGGACATTTAGAGTCAAGCAAAATTTTGCCAAGTTTAGTAGTATGAATTTTGGCTTAAAGAAGTAATATTCCTTAGACACATGGTGTCTTCCGAAGGAATCAAATTTACATGGACAAATGAATGTGAGGCCGTATATTAAAGTGAGAAAGATGATAGTCAACGCACCACGATAACTTAGACTACATGAATGGAATTACCCAACTCACGACCTGAAATAACAGCAGTAGTATTCGTACCAAAGTTTTGGAGACAGCACCTATAAGGAATTAAATGAGATATAACCACATTGTCGAGCATTGTCTCGGTTACCAACAAGTGAAGGCATTGTATCAATGGTCTTACAAGAGGTTATAATCTCTAGAGATACACAAATGAAAATGGAATGACATAGCAATGGATTTTATGACGGGTATTACCAAAGTCATAAAGAAGTAACAACTGCTATATGGGTAGTAGTGGATAGACTTACCAATTATGTCCATCTCTGCATATTCGGATGACTCATGGATCCGAAAAGTTAGCTCGATCGACATAAAGAAAATCGTATATTTACAAGAGTACCAAACCTATCACTTGAGAGAGATTTCAAGTTTACCCCTAGATTTTATCTAGCTCACCAAAAGGAGTTAGACACGAGAATTGAACCTTAGCATAAAGATATGATGAGGACATTAATGTTAAATCGAGTGCAAGTGGGAACATGTTGTACCACTTGTTATGTTCACGACGACCATATTTCATGTCGAAGCAACGATCGATATTGCCATATGAGGCATTATGTGGAAAGAAGTATCGACCACCACTTTATTGTAATAAAGTAGGTGAGAGAAAGTATAAGGTTCGACAACAGTAAATGAAATGATAAAGATATTTTCCAAGGAGGTAAAGAATAAGAGAAGCTCGAGCAGAAAAGTCTTACCGTCACGTGAGGTCCGAGCTGCATTTTGAATGCGGAAATAAAGTTTCTTAAGATTTCTCCATCGAGGAAGTTAAAGTTCAAGGTGCGAGGAATGTTAAGATCACGCTTTATAGGACCTACGAGATCCTAGAAATGATAGCCCAAGAGTTGGCGCATAGATTGGTACTTCCACCAAATTTGGGGAATGTACGTAATGTTTTCCACGTGTCACGCTTAAGAGAATATGAAGATGATCCTTAACTCAAATATGAGTTGCGATGAAAAGTCATGACTATTTTGATCGTAGATTCAACGATTGAGAATCAAGTTTGGATCTTTAATGAAATCGATGGAGAAACCATGGACAAAAGAAAATCGGTGGAAAGTTTGAGAATGTTATGATGCCAAGATACCCCATAATTTTTGAGGTATGCAAATTTCGGGACGAAATTTCTTTTAAGGGGGGTGGAATGTAATATCCCGAAGATTTAAAGCCCAATTACGATAATTAAAATCGTAAATTAGGGTTTCATCTCGATAACTGAAATAATAAATTATCAAAGCTCGATTTCGATTATTTATGATATAATAAATTATTGTATCATATTCACTAATGATTGTGAACTAAGGGATATAGTTCATATAATTTCTTTCGGCAGTAATATTTTAACGTCGATTGAACATCGATAGTTAATATTACGTTAATTTTTCTAAGTGACGAAGCTTAGAATTAAATTTCATTATTAATGAAATGAATTAATAAAGTCATTACGACTTTATTATGACCATTTTGAGATGGTTCGATTATGAACGTTTTGAGACGTTTCGAACGCAACGTTTAGAGACGAATCGAAAAATAAGTCTAATGATCAAGGAATTATAATATTTAAATTCTTATGATTATTTTATGTAATTAGAGTATTAATTAGCATTAAAAAATGCTAGAGAATTGAGGAATGATTATGGAATAAAGTTAGCAATTTCGAAAACCCTAATTTTCGAAATTAGGGTTTTGGCACATGAAATCATTCTAATAATTTTTCCTATGATTAAATTATCATCTAGGACTTATAATATGTCACATAGCTATATATTAGCTATATGTTACAAGAAAATAAAATGTATAGCATTATTATGGAGTAAGTACCGAAAATTAGGGTTTCATAGTGTGATATGAATTAATTGGCTATCCAATTGTTAATGTTATGCTATAATTATAATAATAAGATATTTTTAAGTATAAAATGAGGTGTTTTAACATGTTGTGCAAGTGGGAGGATTTTATCCCATAAGTGTCGTGAGTTTTGTGTTGTGGGATCAAATGAATTGTAAAATTTTGCTATCATTGGTCATGCTAAGTAATAAATGTAGTAGTACGATATTTCTACACAATAAACAAGGAATTAAGAGATGAATCAAGTGGGGTGCCTTGTGTCATGAAATTGCCGTGTGATATGGAACCAAATTGAGGAAAAGAAGTTTTGGAACTCTTCTTTGACTTGATGACTTAGTGTAGTTAATGCTTAGATATTATTATGTAGTATAAGACAAAAAATAAAAATCCTCCTTTGTGCCATGAATTGTGAATCGACCGTGTGATGTGGGAGGATTTAAGTGTAATATTTGTTTTGTTCCTTTAAGTGAAGTGACCGATGCATTGGTGTGTACAAGTTGGAGGATTTTATTAAAGTGTAAGGCCTTCTAGTATAAGACAAACAATTAAAACTCATTCCTTTTGCTTTGTGATGGCCGACGTCTTTGTGAGCAAAAGGTGAAGGAATTGTTCCTTGAATTGAATTGATGTAGATGTGCATTTACTCATGAAATAAAATGATGTATTAAAGTGATGAGTCACCAAGTAAATTTGTCTTGCAATTGTTGTGTGTGTCTTAGTAAGATTTAATTAAGAGAAAATTTGTGTGATAATCATTTTATTCCTTAAGATTTTAACAAAAGTGATATGTTGATATAATAGCAAAACACCTCTCATTCCTTATTTGTTATTACCGTGAGCAATTGAGAGCAAAAGAAAGTGAGTGTTCTTCAATTTAAATCCCAAAACTTGATACATAAATCCTTTGCTCAAATTAATCGACACCGGTAAAAAGGTTAGTAATCGAACGAGCTTTAATTATACGTTAAGATTTTCGATTTCCAACCGTTAGATTTTAATATACATGCTATGTTAATTAATGATAGAAATATGAGAAATATTGCTATCATGTTTAGTGGTTTATTAATAATGTTTATTATGATGTAGTATGATCACATGTTATGTTTTAATTACAAATTAAGCATGCTATGATTTAATAGTAATGTTCGAGAATTTATAAGGTTCATATGTTAATGGATTAATGAAATATGATAGTGAAAGAGCTCATGGTGATTTAATTAGAATTTTTGGAAATCATTTGTTATACATATATATATGTACCGAAAATGTTGGGAATATAAGGTTGATGTATAATTATATTTAAGTGATATTATAGCATATTATTGATCTAGAGCATTGATTAGGTGATATGTGAATTTGTTAGAATTTTTGGAAAATGGATGTACACATTTGGAAAATTTTCGAGAGGTGTATGATTGGTATATTGATGTGTGAGTTGTAAATGTTGAATATTATGTTATATTAATGATATAAAATGATGATTAAGTGTTGTAGAATTTAATTAGAATTTTAGAAAAATGTTTGGGTATACTTGAGAAATTTTCGAGAACTATAAGGTATAGGAAATTGATGTCTAATTTTCCTATAGCTAATGTTAATACATATTATTGATACTATGATAATATAGAACATTATGTGATTTTATGGGAATTTTTGGAAGAAATTTGAGAATAAATTGCATAAGGGCCGAGACCTAAGTCAAAAGATTTAGGGTTTTAAACTCTTCTATTCAAGAAAAATCATATATTATATTATTAGAATATATTTTGGACCCATTGAGAATTTATGGGATTTTATAAACATAGTGTACTATGTTTATGGCGAAACGTTATATTAAATAACGTTAGATGCAAAAATGATATGTAAAGTACAAGTTAGATCATACTTGAGTAAAGTATTGATCATGTTTAATGATTAACGTGAAAAGTCGAGATTTATGGTTAGATGATAAGAAATCGATTTAAATGAAAGTTGTTAACATATATGTGAATAATACGAAAATATGCTAAGAAAAGTCAAAAACGTTGACTTAGGTCTAAACGTATAAAATCGTTGAATAAATACATTAATCGTTTAAAGCGTATTAAATTTATAAGAATATCTCATTTGTGAGAAATGATTTCATAATTGAAATCATTTTATCGAAGACGTTAAGTATGAGTTCGACGTTTAACCTAAATGGTTAATATGAGATCGTAGATCATATTACGCCTCTATCGAAGCACGAGAAATATTTAGTTAAGATACGCGTTGAAACGATGTATTAAAACTAGTTAAGGGATGCGAGTTATTACTTTATAAGTTATCAAAGTTTATTAAACTTTGAAAATCTCGAAAAACGTGACCGACGTACTAAAATAATTTTTTACGTAAAGGCTGGACGTGGACGTGAGCAACCAATGTAAAAAGATCATATTTTGAGAATCGACGATCCAGGTGGGCTTTACTATACTCAAAATGATAATTGCTTATCAAATGATTTATTTACGATGCTTTATTCGCAAGAAATGATGAGGAAATGATTATTTAATTACCTGCCAAAAATGTTTATGTTTTATGTATGTATCCTATCCATGATCGAATGATGCATATTGTTGGGTAGATTCCACTTATGAAATGTTTGAATTCGTATCCTTGTTAGTACCCACAAGGATGATTGAGAATTTGTATCCTGTGCCGGAGTGGCAAGGATTTTGTGCAATATTTTGTGACTGTGTGCTGAAAGGGTGCTCGGCCGGTCACGGCTTCCGTGGGAGGAGGCCTCCTCCCAGACGGGATGATTTATGAGATGATTTATGAGATGAGATATGAGAAATGAAAGAAATGGATATGGATCATACATACTGAGGAAAAATGCTTGCCAAGCGGCGTTTATGGAAAATGACGAAAATGTTTAATAAACACGAGCATTTCAAATAAAACCTCGTGTATTCTTGTGATGGGCGATGTAATTCAAAGATGATAAATGTTTTGGCATAAGTCCACCGAGTGCATTCTTGTACTCACCACTGCATGTTGTTTTAAATGTGCAGTTGAGCGGATGATGGATGGGCGTGTTGAGCGGTGAAACCCCTTTGATAATGATGTTAGAAACCTGACTACACATCGTCGTATGTGTATTCACATGCTTTTCATTACGCAATAGAACTACGAGTTAGCTTTTGATGTTGTGATTGAATACCTTTAGAGCATTTGAATTCTTATGTTAAGAATCATAGGTCTCTCTCCTCATATGTAAATTATGTATGACTTGTATATAATGGTTAAAGCTTCTTAGTTTACTTGAATTTAGTCCCACAATTTTATGATTAATTGTCTTTCATGTTCCTTGATTACTGTTCCAAGTATTAGTCCTCGTTAATCCGTCCTTAGGATTAGAGGGCTGTTACAGAAGATTCGATGTTGCTGAAAACAAAGAAGTCATAAATATGATTACATGTCAAAGCTACTTATAGAAGTTAAAGCTGACTATATCTACGTCAAAGCTGAAACATCATACTGACTCAGGTTACCTAAATTGATAAAAGACGAAGTGCAACATGCTGATAAAAGACGGAGCTGACTCTACTGGCTCAACCTAAATACAACGTACTGAAAAAATACGGAGTTAACTCAACTGAAGAAACACTTAGTTATTTAAGTATTGAGTGTTTGACTTGCCAAGTGTCGTAGCATATCTGCAGAAGATCATGACATACCATATCCACTTTCCAGAGTTGTAGAGCTATATTATACGATGCTGCAGACACTGACAGTGATGTACGAGGATTCAAACGGAAAGAATTCAAAAGACAAATAGAATGTATGTGATTGGTGCTTCTTCTAACGACATTATTCATCGCCCTCTCTATAAATACTCACATAATCCAACATTTGAAGGTTACCAAAATGCTGCGCATTTAAATTTTTTAAAGCAATCAAAGTTCACTTCTCAAGAACATTTGCTCAGCGATTTCGAAGAAGAGAGTTTATGCAGTTTATTAGAAAAACTTCAGAGCTCAAATATATCTATCAGTTCAAGGTTTCAGTAATACTCCCTTAAGTTTCTAGGATACTATATTGTGTATCTTAAGCTCAGACATATTGAGTTTGTAAATGTGACAACTCGACTTTTAGTTGAAAAAACTCATACCCAAAACCCCAAACTTTAAGTAGAAATTGGGCAAATAGGCAATGAAGTATTAGATGTTGAAAGCTTGGTTGTCTTGCAACCGTAAGCAAGATGTTAGATCAACTACACCCATAAGCATGATCGAGATGTTTCCTAATACTAGTAAGCATAGGATAAATGTCGAGTTCGGCAAGATACATAAAAGGTTAAGGTATATATCTTGTACAGTAAACAAAACCAAAGTCCGATTAACGGATTGGTGAGCAATCGGTTTGTGGATGTAGAGGCGATATCTCGAACCACATAAAAACTAAGTGTTCTTTACATTATATTCTTTACTTTCACTATCTTATTTACTTTGCATGTCATGGAACTGAACATCCCCAGCATAAACAGCACAACATTGTTTTAAAACACTCTATAAGTATCAGTTTGATACGGAAGAGATAAACTTAAAATTATCTAAGTCGATATTTGACGAAGTATTTTTTTACCAGTTTGAGTTTTCAATAAAGGCAAAAACATAACCACCACATTCGCAAGAACATCAGTCCTCACTCCAATTGATCAATTATCTCAACGGTCAGTAGGTTTGCTAACTGATACTTCATTCGTCCCGATATTATTGGCTCCTTTCTTTTTATATGTAGATTAAGGAGAATTATGTTTTGTGTATAAATTAGTGTGTGACACGAAATTCGAGGTACTTTTTAGTGTAAAATTATTTTCTTTTTTAGAAATGACCAACAATAGCGTAACAGCCTAAAAAGGGAAACATGTCAATAATAATGGGACATAGTGATTATTACTCTGAACAAGACTCACCTTACTTGAAGCGATGGGCGAAGATTGACACCAGATCTTGAATCGACTTGAGTTAATCGACATCTACCGCCGTAGTAGAAAGTCCAATCTTAAAAAGGAAAATTTTAAATTTATCTAAATTGATATATTCCCCATCCATATACCTCAAGAACCATTAATAAATAAATATCAAAATTATCACACTCTCTCTCCAAATTTTTAAAAATTGGAGAGCAATTTTTTTAATATATAAATTATGATCTTGAATTTCACTTAATTTTCAAAATTGCCACTAAAATCAATTTGCAATTGATCTTGAATATAGAATAATAATAATAATAATAATAATAATAATAATAATAATAATAATAATAATAATAATAATAATAATAATAATAATAATAATAATACAAAATAAAATTATTATTTTTATACGAATAAAACTACAAAATACTATTGAAGTCGAACATTTTTCTTTTCATTTTAGTACTTCAAACAAAAACGGAAGCACAACATTGCCATTTGCCAACATCACTAATAATTATAATTGTGGTTCACCCGAATATTTTCACATATCTATGTATATTTGTAAAATTTTTGAGGTGAAAATCTATGTACCTGCCTGTAGCTTAGCTCACTTAGTGTTCCATCTCTCCCAATTTTTCTATTTCTTATATGTTTTAACAGGATAATTTTGTTTTAGATAAAAATAAAAAATTTAAGAAAAAGAAAATCATTTAGAGCCAACAATTCGGTTTTTGGGGCGATCCAGCCCGTTTGACAAAAATGCCCTTGCTTCAGAAAACTCTGATCTCAAATCAAATCAGAACTAGGGTTATAGCTATCTCCAGTTCCCCATCGTTGCTTCCACTCTCTTCTCACAATTTTTTTTTTTTTAAAAAAGTGATAAAAGCTTGGGTGAACTCCAAATCTCACCGTGAAATTTCACTTTTTTTTTGTTAAAGAATTATATATTAATTATGATGAGTAAGGATAATATTTTATTAATTTATAATTAAGGTTTATTAATTTTAATTATGATTTATTAATTTAAAATTATGGTTTATTACTTCAAAATTAGGGTTTATTTAATTCATGATTAAGATTTATTAATTCATAATTAGAATTTATTAATTAAAATTAAAATTTATTAATTCACGATTATGATTTATTAATTCAAAATTATTATTTATTAATTTAATATTAATTAATTAATTAAAGATTAATTAAGATGGGTCTCCCTGTTTATGCGCACAGAGGACAAAGGAGACCACCCCATTATTTATTTATTTTTGGTTAATTAATACATAAATTTTAAAGGCGTGTCACGGTGGACTCGAAAGCACCTTTGACTTGGACATTAACCACTCTACAACTAGGCCAACACACACACCCATTATTTGTTTTTGTTTTTTGGTAATTTAATACGAAATTTTAAAGGTCGCGTCACGATAAAGAACTATTAGACTTCTTACAAAAATATATATATATATATATATATATATATATATATATATATATATATATATATATAGGGAGTGGATCAAATGAGAACTCCAACTTTTTGAGAACTAAGAACTAATGTGGTCCATTCATTTTATAATCTAATGGTCAAGATTAATTATAAATAGTTAATTATCCTCATAATTTAATGATAACCGTTTAGCCCTAAAATCAAGGATTTGTATATTGATTTTAAGTAATTATTCTCGTATGCATAATTACTACTATTATATATAACACCATGAATTACATGAACATAACAATGAATTGGAATGAATAGTATGCACAAGAACTATGATTATATCATAACAACATGAATTATATGAACAACGAAAAATAGAATGTGGAATATCCAAATAACGAAAATTTAGGGATTTTGCTATTTTATCATTAAATAATTATGTGTCGTCCGATCTTACTTAATCTAACGGTAGTTATTGGTTCTTAGTTCTTATCTAAGAGGTGGTTCTTCTATAACTAACCCCTATATATATATATATATATATATATATATATATATATATATATATATATATATATATATATATATATATATATATATTTTGATATCATGGGAACCCGCACCGCTACCTTAAGACCTTTGGGTAAACCCACGTTCGCATGCAATAGCACGCAAACCACACAAGATAGGTAAACCACACTTGAAAAACCAGGTGTGACAGACTCAAACTCATAGAGGCATTTTGTGGGGTTCGAACCTGTGACCTCTCGGCCATAGGAACCCACCTTAACCATTTGTTGTTGAGTGTTGATGTACACAACAAAGTCATGTCCAACGTGGATTGTCCTTATCGGCATCATCATCGGATATGATATCTTAATTTGGACCTGTTTGATAGGAGGGATAAGATAATGCAAGATATATTGGGAATTAAATTATGATTGAGATTGATAGACAATCTGTATGTTTGGTATATCTCATTAATAATCTGGATAACGTAGCCTACATGTTTGATACCCAAGTTATCTGGTGAGATTAACTTACAATCTGCCATTATTGCCCTCACATAAATTAAAAAAATATCATGAGTAGTATTGTAGTAAAGGGTAGTGCAGTCTTTCTATCTTAACAATTGTAGCTACTGTGCATATAGGATTACCCAACTGGTGAAGAAGGAGAATTGCATTTACAGAAGTGTAACAGTGAATAAAAACGGGCCGTTCAATTAAAAGCGGGCTCCCAAAATAGGAATCTAGTTTACCAAACATAAAGATACGGTTAGATATATTCCCTATATAGGGTTTATCTTGTCTACCAAACGGGCCTTTAACTATCTACAAAAAGTTGCTTCAATAAACACTATATCTAGAAAATGCATTATTCTTTTACTCGGAATATGCTGTAAGCCTAGGGAAGTCAAAAAGAGCTTTTCGGCACGGCCTATTGGGCTTTTTCTATTTTAATTTTCTCTGTGCATATCTATAAATAAAAAATCTCCTCCTTCGGCATATTTGAATTTGTTTACCATCTATTTATTTTTATTTATATCTACTAGTTCTTATATATAATAAATCTCACGCTTTTATGTTAAGTTGTCAATTTATCAAATCTATTATTTTTATATGTATCGTCCACAAAAAATGAGATCATGGTTAGCCAATAGATTTACATATGTCTTGAAAAACTTTCGAGACAATGTTCAGGTAGGTGCTGCCTTAAATATTAATTACAGACAAATCAGTAATAATACGTGCATTTAATTGAGATTTATTCTTACCCTTTCGAAATTTTGTCAATACTTTATTCTAAATAGCCTCAACATTAAGAAATCGTTTGGACTAGACAGTATTTATTTATATATAAACATATGATTTTATTAATATTAGATAATTTTGTTTTTCATATAATCACACTTATATTCATTTTTAGCATGATTTAGATTTATACAGGAATTTTAAATTTATTGAATACTATAACATATACAACAGCGTAAATTTTAATATTATTTACAATCATGTAAGGCATTTTAAATTTATTGAACAGTAAAAATACTTTCTTCATCCCAAAAATTTGTTCCTAGTTTTTTTTGATGTGTCTTCCCAAATTTGTTCTCTTTCCATTTATAAAAACACCCCACAAAATATTTTTCACATATTATCTTCAACAACACTATTTATTTATATTTTTTTATCACTCATGATCCACCACTATCTACAACTAATTAATTTAATACTACACTAATGTGAGAATCTTATTCATAAAACACTCCACAACTTATATTAAAACTTACATCCAAAATTCTCAAAAATAATTTTTGGAGACAGAGAAAGTGTAAAATATCCCTGTGGGAGATATCTAGTTCTATAACTAAACCCAATCATCACATTTTTGAATTCGACACATATTTGTCCATAATTTGCTTGGAAACACTTTTGGGAGACTGTCCCCAAACGTAATATAGAATTTACCAATTGTGACTAATTTTTTCCCCCTATTTTGTTATTAAAATGATGGGACATCCCAAAACTCAATATCCATCTAATTAATAAACTGAACCACCAAAAACTTTGGAAAGTTGTTAACGAACTATGAATCTTATTAGATCAAGTAAAAGATAATATCTATGTGAGAAAGTGTATTAGCCTAAGAATATCTATGTGATTGTTTTAGTGAAATTAATTTTAACACCGCAGCCTAACGTGTATGTTTTTCGGAATTTTATTTAGTAAAGGGAGAAAGGAAATCAATTAATTTGGAATCAAATGAGCATATAATAATCTATTGGATTTTATCTTTTCTAGGTTATAATTTGCGAGATCACAAAAAAGCGAAAGCCATAAAAAGTACTAATCATTACATTATTGAAATATATGAAAGGAATAAAAGAGGAACGTGGTTGATATAATATAATTCACAAAAAAAAAAATTAATAAAAAAAGACTGTAAATCAGACACAAAATTAATGGATAAAGGTTCGGGTAATACGAGTTATTGATATATACAACAAAACTTCCAACTCACCACGGATTAAATTAATCCAAACAAACGATATAAGCATACAGAGAGAGCAAGGTTGGGAGAGAAGAGAGAGTGGCACACTGAATTTTCACTTCTTCAGCAAAAGTCAAAATGTTGCAGTTCTCGATCCAACGAGGTAACCAGTTCAATCTTCATACTACAAGATTCTATTTTGATGAATTCACGAATACTGATATCTTGTTTGCGGTGGTTAGATGAATTTGTGTAAATGGATTCGGTGTTTGTTTGCCTATAGTATTGATTGATTGTTTAGGATGTCTCGTGAATTTAAATTTCCTTTTTATTGCGTTGTTTGGCTGTTCCGTGTGCACGTGGGGTGCTTTATTTGAAAGGCATGTTGCTGAAATTGATTTTATGCAGTGAGAAACATGAGGAGGTTGAGTCCCGCGATATTTGGGGCGGCAAATTCTCGTTTCTCGACTGTTGCTGAGCCGTCTTGGAGGCCTGGCAACTCGTTGGTGAGTTTTCGTGCGTTCTTCAACTTTTTTTTTTCTTTTCCAAAATTTTGGGATGAACTGGTGATTATTGCTTTTCTGATTCTTTTCTAGCTGTTAGAACTCAGAGTAGAGTGAGCAAAGTTAAAAGGTTAGTGTGCAGGTTTTTGAATCATATGACTGTGTGTGTGAGGATGAAAAACCTGCACCTGTTACCCGTAGTTGTGCTCTAAGTAAGTTCTTTTGGATAGTTTGAAGAGGCAGACTGTGGTAGGTAAGCCTTGCATGACCAACGAGATCTAGGAAACATTCGTGGGATTTGGACCCTTGACTTTCAACCATTAGCTCACCCATTCCATTTGTAGACACAGTTGAAAAGATAGCCTGAATCCTGCTGAGGCTAAGTAGTGAGCACTATTAAAAAATAAACGCTTGAAGAAAATAACTGTTGCACTGAAGAGAAATTAGGATGAAAGGGATTGTTGAAGGCACTTCTACTTTCAAATTTACATTTAAACAAAAGAAAAAGAAAAGAAAGAACTCGCTACTGCCGCTAAGCATATGTTGTTGAACACTTCTTAAAGGGGCACAAAGTAGTGACTGTAATAGGGGATGCATGGGTCTGGTGTAACCTCTTGGTTCTAGTGTAACCTCTTGGTTTCATTCTTTCTCACCTGGAGCCAGCTTAAGGGAAGGTAAAGGAAACGAATGGATGGATGGACTGTGAGAAGGAAGATTCATCATGGATTCGGGTAGCTTTGCCCAATATCTGCTTCAACCTGTACTGTGCTGGTATTCTGTTCATATATTTGTTCAGAGTCTTCAGACTAGTAACTCCGGCTTTATGCAGGCAGCCTACTGAGCAACTTGCTTCTTGCCTTTATGTGTAGAGGAACGGATCTGGTAGGTGGGAGAATCACCAATTGGACTTTTAGGGGACTTTCATCTTTCCTCACAACTGCAGTCAAGGCCCTATGAAAGTCAGAATCACCTTAGCTAGCTGATCCTTCTTGTTTTCCTTTCCGACTTGCTGCCTTTCAGGCATAGGGCTTTACTTATGCTTACACATAGAACAAATGGTCCTCCTACCAAAAAGAGTGACTGAATCCACCTCAAGCAAGTCTCAGTTTCAATTCCACCTCAAGCAAGTCTCTGTTTCAATGTAACTTTGTAATTGATAGGTGATATTGTCATCGTGGGCATGAATGCTTTTAGTTACAAAGATTTTTTTCATTCTGGAGTTGAAAATAAATGACATCTGTACATGGTGGCATTCATATTGATGGTCAGTTGGTCACTGGCTGCTCATAAAGTGAACTTTAGATATGTCTCCTCTTCGCTCCTCTAGTAATAGTTTTAGCTTTAAGAGGATATTATTATTATTCAATAATTTCAATCCTCAGTTCTAATCGTATTTTTTGTTGCTCACGTGCCTGGAAATTCATGTATGTGCAGAGGGTTCCAAATCTAATTGGAGGTAGGTTTGTAGACTCACATTCGTCCGGCTCCATTGATGTCATAAATCCGGTAAGTGAGCATTTGCTTGTTTGAGTTGCTAACAATTCTTTGGGAGTTTTTTCTTGACTTCCTTTTACTTGATTTCTTGGATGTAGGCCACACAAGAGGTTGTTTCACAAGTGCCTCTGACAACAAAAGATGAGTTCAAATCTGCAGTATCTGCTGCAAAAGAGGCATTTCCATCCTGGCGAAACACACCTATTACAACACGGCAGCGCGTCATGTTGAAGCTCCAAGAACTCATTCGTAAAAACATGGTCAGTTCTATGATTCTATCAACTGACTCCTTGTTTTATGTGTGATTGGTACTGACAAAAAGAAGGATGGGTTCTTATTGTAGGATAAGCTTGCCTTGAGCATTACAACAGAACAAGGAAAAACATTGAAGGATGCTCATGGAGATGTGTTCCGAGGTCTAGGTTAGTGTTATGTGTGTTCTTTATTTCTCAGATAGACAATGTATTGCTTGTTGTTGAGTCCTTGCTATGATATTCTTCCTTGAAGAGGTGGTGGAACATGCATGTGGCATGGCAACTCTACAGATGGGAGAGTATGTATCCAATGTGTCAAATGGAATCGATACCTATAGCATAAGAGAACCTCTTGGTGTTTGTGCTGGGATTTGCCCCTTCAACTTCCCTGCAATGATTCCCTTATGGGTATGGGTGCCTTCGTTAATATTATATAAAAGATGTTTCCATAATTTAGAGCCTTTTTGTTACTTCTTTAATTCAGATGTACATTTGACCATCTTCTGAATTTTATTTCTCAATGTTCTGAGATAGAAGTGCAGACATGAAAAATTGTTCATAAGAAATAATTTCTTTTTAATGTCATGTGCTAGATGATTCCTGTTGCAGTCACTTGTGGAAACACCTTTGTTCTAAAGCCATCTGAAAAGGATCCAGGTGCCATATTGCATATATCATTCTAGTGATGTATTTTTCATAGTCTTGTGGTGCGTGAAAATCTGGAAGAAGTTGTCTTAGATTATGTTATCATGACTATCTCATCTGGAAGCGTTAGATTTTATGAACCAATCTTATCTCGTATGGGGCTGAGATCTAACCCAATCTTTCAGAATAAATTGTTGCTTGCATGCTATTTGGATGTGTGACGACTAATTGTGGACTGAAGTTGACTCAGTAGGAAATTACTATTAATGTCATGCCGTGCATGTGAATCATGATGTACAGAAATATCATTTTTTGTCTTGGTACGGATCCAATAATGACTTTTGACCAAGTCATTTACTAAATAGCTAAGTTGCAAAAGCTCCCTCAACATTTATCCAGAAGAGCAGATCCCCCGCCCCCCTTTTGTTTTGGAATATTCCAATTTGTTAAGTAAATTCATGCTCACATCTGCATATCTGTGTGTTTCATATTTTGCTTTAATTCTATTTCTTTTATAAAAAAAATCATATAAGTACACTTCAATTTTGTTTATGATCATCTTGCTTTCAATATCCGTTTAGCCCTTTTCTGACAGTATCAGATCACTAAACATAGATGTGACTTCCCTTGTGCTATTACTTCCACTTGCTATATATTTACTTTCTGTGCTTCTCATCTTTCTTTCTTCCTTTTTAGGGGCTTCACTGATTCTTGCAGAATTAGCAATGGAGGCTGGTTTGCCTGATGGTGTTCTGAACATTGTCCATGGCACCAATGTATGTCCGCATATTTCAATCTTCATAATTATTTCCTCTTGTGTGCCATCAGAAATCTTTTCAATTCAGAAAACAATGTTTGGCAGATCAAGGAAACACCACTTTCTGTGTAGTTCTAATAAAAATTTGTTGCTCTTTCTTTCAGGACACTGTTAATGCAATTTGTGATGATGAAGATATTAGAGCTGTATCATTTGTTGGTTCAAATACAGTTAGTGATCTCCACTATAGTGACTATTCCTTCTGTTTCATATCTGGTGTCTGTTAGACTTGTCCTCCTAATTTTATCTTACTATTGATAAAAATTTTATTAATCTCAAATGGGAAATTGACTGTAACTTGTAAGTGCAATATTTATTTTATGTTTAGCAACAATAAAGCACCAGTTTCTCTATGGAGGGATAATGAAAAGGATTGATCTAGAGACTGCAATTTGAAGTATATAAAGCAGATGTGTATGGGTAAAATTGTCAAATAATTGAAGGCCTATTCTTGAGACCCATGGTTCCTAAGTTCTACTTAGTCTTTGGTTTGAATTGTACAACAACCTGACATGAGAGGAAACATGCATGTCCTGTGTGCTCATTGACACCTCCAGTAAACTTTGTTTATACACCTCTCCGTATTTTGGTACCTCGATCTTCACCTTATTCATCAACTTATGTTGCTCCTTCACCCCCCAACCATCACCAAATTATTTAACACCTTGTTCATCAACTTCTCTCTCTCTCTCACTCACACACACACACACAAACGGATGCATTTATGTACAAGGTTGTGTGTAGATGCTTGTAATGTGTTTCTTCCATGTTTGAACGTATCACTTAAAACTCTCTTGATGACTGGTTATTCAGAAAGCAGGACAAGCAAGTTACTTGTAATTTCTTTTGGGAATGACTAATGAAGGAAACAAACTTTAAGAGATTTGGCCTGAGATTGATTGGCATTTCCTGAACTTGCTCTTGTTAAACAGAACTAACCAATCTTGGAAAACCTCAGTTATGTGATAATTATGTAATTATGGACTGACATGTATTCTCATTTTTAAGGCTGGCATGCATATTTATTCAAGGGCATCAGCTAGCGGAAAACGTGTTCAGGTCTGTGTGTTGATCTATTCTTGGGCATGCTGATTATTTTTTCCTCATTGTTAGATAAATATTAGTTCAAATGATTTTTAAAATAAGTGCACACTGGCAAACACCTGTAGTCCAATATGGGAGCAAAGAACCATGGAGTCGTGATGCCTGATGCCAACATAGATGCCACATTAAATGCTTTAGTTGCAGCTGGTTTTGGTGCTGCTGGACAAAGATGCATGGCACTTAGCACTGTTGTGTTTGTTGGAGACTCAAAATTCTGGTATCCCCATCCATTTTATGCACATCTTGTTCTCAGATTCATCCTCTTACTTGACAGATACTGTACAAAGGTTGAGTAGCCTTGTTATGAAAAACTGTATATTTGTCTAGTGACATGCTTGTTCAAATAGATTTGAATTGTATCAACAATGATATGATATGGCATGGAGTTCTTGTGTCATCTAGCATATGTTTACCCTCCTTAAACCAGGGAAAGTGTTATATTCGAAATGTCCTAGCCTTTCTCCAGTCTTTTCAGTGTTATAAGTTTAAAATGTGTGCTAATCCTTTAATCTTTGTAGGAAGAAAAGATAGTAGAGCGTGCCAAAGCTCTTAAAGTAAGTACAGGAACAGATCCTGAAGCAGACCTTGGTCCGGTTATCAGTAAGCAGGTGAAGTACCAGTCTTCATATTGAATCGATAGAGATGTTTATCTACAATTCCGCTAGTCACTTATTAGCTATTTAGCTGATAATGCTTGGGAACTTTGTCGATTTTGTTATTATCATGAATTCTGTCCTGCTTCATTTATTTATTAACTGTATATATTCTCAGGCAAAGGAAAGAGTATGCAGATTAGTTCAGAGTGGGGTTGAAAGCGGAGCTAGATTATTGCTTGACGGAAGAAACATTAAGGTACTTTCTTATCCATGTTTTCGAATCACCAAATGGCTCAAATTGCATGTTAAAAACTTTTGGCCGGCTTCTTCATGAGATGCTTAGTTGTAAGGACTTTCTTATTTGTAATGGTCTTTTCTGATTGGAGGTTCTCGAGTGTATCTCAATCCACAACACCTTGATAAAGTGGAAATATAAGTTTCTGAAGCAGAAAATTAAAGAGGATGGTATTAAGCCTAATTTGTCTCACCTTCTCAGAGGAGGTCGAGGAAGGCTTGAGGTGTAGCCGAACTTAATTCTTAATGAAAGTAATGAAAATGGTGATAGGGCCCTTCCCTTACTATGTATTCTTTCAGGCCTCTAAGTCTCCAATTGATTCCCTCTTAGACAAATCACAAATGTAAACTTCAGTATGACAATTTAAATAAATACCATAACAAGAAAATGAGAATGATGCATGAATTGATTTTGCCTTGTTTGCAATTGTACCACATTTCATTTGCATTTCCATCTGAAGCCAAACAAAGTAAAAGGTTCCCCTTATTCTTTCTCCATGGTTTATAAGGGCCAAACTCCAAACATAACAAGAGGAATTGAGCAGCTCGAAGAACATTACTTGTTCTACTCATTTTTATAAATCTTGTTGGTTGTGAAAGTTCCAAGATACTCATTTTAAACTGATTTGGAGGGTGATGAAATATGGACTAATGTATTCTTCACAACACTTTGAAGAATGCATGCCAAATCACTATAGTAGCCCTATTGATCTGGCTATTTGTTTCGTGAAAGGATTCCAGGACTATTCTTCAAAATTTCTTCTACTGATGCTTAATAAACAATATTAAAACCTTTTGATAGGTTTAGATTTACTGAATATGCTTAATGCTGTTCAATTCTTTTGCCTGTAAACCAATTTGCTTACATTGCTTTCTTTGATGACTTATAGGTTCCAGGATATGAACAAGGCAACTTCGTTGGCCCCACCATTTTAGCTGATGTCACGGCTGATATGGAATGTTATAAGGTATAAATCTTTTCCATCTTCTCTCTGATCTTGAAAGATTTTCGAAAAGCTTTTGCACGAATACATGTTAATCCCTCACTTCTGCTTCCAGGAGGAGATCTTTGGTCCTGTCCTTATCTGCATGCAGGTATATCAAATTATCAACAATTAACAGCTCTGTTTCTATTCCATTTTGGGTCTTCTTGTGCTAATTGATATTATCTTCTTCCATCTATCAGGCTGACAGTTTGGACGAGGCAATAAACATAGTCAACAGAAACAAGTATCTTCCTCTTTTTCATCTTCAATTCAAATAATCAAGTTTTCCTAATTCAAGAACTACAGTTCAGTAATGATGTTATCCCTGTTTCTGCAGATACGGAAATGGTGCGGCTATTTTTACATCGTCTGGAATAGCTGCAAGAAAGTTTCAAACTGAGATAGAGGCAGGCCAGGTACCAAGTCGTGCCACTTAAATTAATGAGTTTTAAGCTGAATGGGGGAAAAGCACATGGATCGTCGGTGAATCCATTTTTCTCTAAAGTTTGTAAGATTGGTTTGTGATGTAAGTTCTCGTATTTCAGGTGGGTATAAACGTTCCTATTCCCGTCCCGTTGCCCTTCTTCTCATTTACTGGCTCCAAGGCTTCGTTTGCTGGGGACCTCAATTTCTATGGTAAAAACCTACTTGTCTTTCAACATATTTTGTGTGTGTGTGGAAACGGCTGATTTTGCTTTGTTTATGTGTGGAACGGAATGTATTTCAGGTAAGGCTGGAGTTCAGTTTTACACACAGATAAAGACAGTGACTCAACAATGGAAGGATTTACCCGGTGGAGTTTCTCTTGCTATGCCTACTTCCCAAAAATCTTGATTTTTAGAGTAAAAACAAACTCACCTTATTTCAAACTGTTGTGACAGTATGTAGACCTCTAATGATATTATATTTCTTTGGTGTTATATGAAGAAAGAATAAACTTAGCACCAAAAAAACATGTTCATATCAAGGAAGCATCTATTACTGTCACCTCTAATGATATTATATTTCTTTGGTGTTATATGAAGAAAGAATAAACTTAGCACCAAAAAAAAATGTTCATATCAAGGAAGCATCTAATACAGAACGTTATCCCTAAAAGTGGTACAAGTTAGTGGATTATATTTAGCATCTTTTCAAGTGTGGTTAGATGTCTGCATCGTGAATATGATGATACATTAAATTGTGCATACTGACAGGGATTGTACGCACGTGTAGTCTTTCATTTAATATGATAATTTTATAATTGAATATATAATATAGTATTATATAATTATTCTTAAGTTTTAAAAATATGAGGAATATAATAGTAATATATAATATATCATACTATACTATTTGTTTTAAATTAGATATATACTAGGAACATAATAGACAATTTAAATTTTTGTAAACATAACTCTTTTTATATTAACATGAATATTATACTGTCTAAGACACTAATTGTTACTTAGTCTCTTCTTCTTTAACAAAATCGATCCACTGCAGATTTGTTTTATACAGTTTTAAATTAGATATATACTAGGAACATAATAGACAATTTAAATTTTGTAAACAAAACTCTTTTTATATTAACATGAATATTATACTGTCTAAATGTCTTTAATTGTTACTTAGTCTCTTCTTCTTTAACAAAATCGATCCACTGCAGATTTGTTTTATTTTATAATAGTATAGACAAATAAAACATATGTTTTGCCAAAAGAGAGAATTGATAGCGGCCCATGATGCCTTTTTTTTGTCAATTAAATACAAATTTAAAAGCCGTACAACAGTAGACTCGAACTCGAGACCTTTGGGTTCGAGCATTAACCACTCTACCACTAAGTCAATGCACGCACACCATTTGAAAAGAGAGGAGAGCGTGAGGCATACTATCCCTTCATTCAAATAGAGAATAGTCGACCATAAAATAGCATCAAATTGAGATTTTATTACCAATATCATTTAATGTAAAATGAAGCATATATATAGCTAAAAAATCGTGAATTATATTTTTGGAAATTAATCCTATTTTTAATGCGGGATAAATTACCAATAATGGTGGAGTATCCCCTATCCTTATAGGGTTTCAGTATAGACAAGCCACGCATGATAATAATATTTTCCATAAATAATGAAATGAAAGATATCAATTTTCATCTAAGATGGAGTCTTAATTTATATGTTATTAATTAGCCAATCAAACTGCTCATTAGGCGCTATTATACATAAAGCTGAGGAGTAGAGTTGGCAAAATTCGCCTAATACAGTGAATCAACTCGAAAAATCCACAAATTAATAAGTTTATAGTATCTGGTTGTTAGTTTATGTGTCATTTAATTTCAGAAAATGATAAGAGCTGGTGTTTATCTTGATTAATGATTCGGGCTGGGTTTTTTGGATGGTGCAAACTTTGTGAAGATGAACTGAAATAGCACTACATTTAATTTGTGTATTGATAAATCTGTATACGTTGGTATGAAAGATTTAGAAAGCGATAAAAACACAGGAGTTTTAACGTGGTTCGATCAAGAAAAAGATCTACGTCCACGGAGGTGATGGTCCTCAAGATGTTCACTATAATTGTATTACAATGAGTATCTCAAAGAGCTCTAGTATTCGATGAATTTGCTAACCCTTTACCTTCAATCTAACTCCTATTTATACATAGACGTAAACCTTGTAATGAATCCCTTGATTGGCGGGCTCACGATCTTCCTATAACCGACCATGATCTTCACCATAATTGCCCATGATTACCACCGTTACCCCATTATCTTCGCCTTGACCGCCTTTAATTAGGGTTTGGAGGTCGTGATTGGGCGAAACGAGTAGGGCAACATTAGGTCGGGCCTAGCTCTTTGGGCACGAGAGGTTGGGCCATATCCTATCATAGCCCCCCCCGAAAAGTCAAGGAATAGCCTTGCCGAGGTGAAGCGGAGAATGTGTTTTGCCGAGGCGGGATGTTGCTTGGCTGAAGTTGTTCGTTGAAGGTTCTCGATCTCTTGCTGCAAAAGGAAGCCGAATTATGACCTGGATAGCGGTCTTTGTATAGGTTACACCGAGGTTTGGTCTGAAGCGGCTTCGCTCTTCTGGAGGACGTCGAGGTCCGAACTGAAGGGAGAATCTCTTGTAAGGGGTGATGTTCGTTGGCAGGGAACCGAGGTCTGATTTGGGTAGCTGCTTCTTGAAGGAAAGGCGAGTGCGGCTGTATGATGACTCGCTCGAGGACGTCGAGGTCCGACCTGAATGGCTTCTGCCGGTCTGAGGAGGACATGAGCGTAGTCCGAGGTCCGAGCTCAATGTAATCATTACGTGATCGCATCGGCGGTGCGTCATACCATAGAGTACGTCATACGCGCCAGCGGTAGTTGGGTGCTTGAGAAAGTCGTGGCGTCGATTACACATCCAATCGCGGATAGGCACGTGTGATAAACGAAACGGCAGATTTTAGGCGCCATTTGTCCTATAAATAGGTCCAAATGAGGCAACTGTTCATTTTCTTCTTCGACGCTTTATTCCAGAGAGCATACCTGTAGAAATTCCTAATTCCTCTTTCAAACTTTGTTGAAGAAGTCGGATATCTCGCTCCAGAAAAAGTAAGTATGTAGTCTTCATCTTCATTCCTCTTCTCGCTCGATAATTACGGTTCGGTTCGGGTCCGCCGCCCGATTCGATGTGAAGGATTATATATGCCACAACCGCCTAGGTAAATCTATAGGACTTAGTTCAGGGTTCGCGGTGTCATCGGTATGGGATGGCCTCAGGATTGGTGCGGCGATGTCAACTTTAACGACAGAGGAGCTCTTGGAGATTGTGGAGAAATACCACATTCCAGAGGATGCATGGTGGTGTCTGCCGAAACCCAATGATAGGGCGATGGCCCCTCCGGAGGGTTTATTACCATTTTGTGGATAGTTTAATAGCCGGGCTTAGGTTTCCTTTTGCCCTATTTTCCTTAACCTTCAAGAGTATTTTGATCCCCATATGCCAACCGACCTCGAATTCTATTAGGTCGGTAGTTGGGCTAGGTGGCTGCTATGGCATAGGCGAGGAGTTTTCTTTTGAAGTCTTGATGCGTTTTTTTAGCATCAAGTCTATAGGAGGGGTGTATTATCTGTCACCTCGCCTGAAGTTTAAGATAGCGTCCCCCTCGAAGGTATCCCACTGGCAAAATAGATATTTCTTTCTGCGGGCTGAGGGGTATCCGAGGTATGAGTGGGGCCTCGGTACGATGAAGGACGTGAAAATCAATCCCCTGGGCCCCATGGAGAAGATGTTGAATGATATGGGTGAGATCTTATCGATTAATTATACCGAGGATGACTTGAACAATGCTGGGCTGAGTGTTTATAGGTCAGAAGCGCCAGTATCAGGGTCTGATTTGGGTGAGGGCAACCTTCTTATCTTTATCCTTCCCGTCCCGATTTCGTTGTGCTAACGAAATTTTATTCAGATGCGGTGAAGATTGACCCTAGCGAGAAGTCAATATAGCGGGCTCGACGCTACCGCACCATCCGAGCGAAAGGAGCGGCGAGGAAGAAGGCGGAGGCGAGTCCACCCAGCCCGTGGTGGTGGTGGGCGCCTGAGGACTTATCGACCGCCTCAGCGACCTCGAGCCCGACGCTGGAGATCGAGGTTCATGGCCAGTCCTTGCCCGAGGTGCCGGCTTCCAGCACTCCTTTATCCTTCCCAAAGGTATAAGTCGCTACTCTTCTCCTTTGTAATTTTGTCGTTCGCGTTGCTAATTGTTTTATATTCGTGATGCGCCTGGTGGCGGTGAGATGCACCGCATGGCCGGTTTTGTTGCCGAGCGCCGCAATACGAGGCCATGGAGAGAAAACGGCCGGCCGAATCCGCTAGACGCTGCCAGGCGGACGCCGAACTGCAAAGGCGAACGCCGGTTGCAAAGGCGGCACGAGAGCGCCCTAAAGAAGAAGGACCGGCCTTACGGTGGCCCGTGCCAAGTGGAGAGCCAGAGGAGGGCCGAGGCGGAGAAGAAGCCGGCCACAGACAAGTGCTTTGGTCTTGGTGGCAAAGACCTATGCCGAGGGCCTCGCCAACGGGCTTATCGAGTCGGAGAGTTTTACCCTTCATCTCCGACTGGCAACAGAATGAGGCCGCGGTGATATCTACCCACCGAGAAACTGGCGGCCGAGACCGATTTTGACAAGGTCCAAGACGGTTGGGTTGAGGTCGCACTCGGGAGGTATGCATGAATTATGCCCGCATAATCGCTTGGGCGACTTCCTTCCCGTGGTGGATGCCTGGCATCTTCGCCTCGCTCGACGGCGGAGGTCAGAACTCAAAGTGCAAGGAAGATGAAGACGTGGAGCTCAAGCATTCCTTGCCGAGGTGAGCCGAAATCGAGGGCGGAACGAGCTCGGACATCCTTCCGAGATCGGCAGCCTGGAGGAGCAGCAGCAGTGGCGCAGCAGGAGGTCGGTGAGTCCGCAATGAGCTCGAGGTCGGTGGGCCTAATGTAATAGGTCGATTTGTCGGGTCGATAGGACCTCGTGTTGTACAAACTTCTATTTTGAATAATAGACATCTTCTTAAAATGCCTTTTGTCTTGTTTATTTCTAGATTCCACATCTCAATACTTGGACTCGATCATGAGTTACTAACAAAGCCGAAAGAAGTCCGAGGTGCTCGTCGAGAAGGATGAAGAGGTGACGATGGAGGAGTCGGTCCGCCGCCGGCCGACTCGTGTTCGCCAAGATGGATGTCACCGCATCGTCACCGAATCAAGCGTAAGTTGCATGAGGTCGATCGCGAAGTGGTCCGCCTCCGATCGAGAATGAGGCGCAAAGTTAAGGATTACACAACTCAAGTCCAGGGCCGATTATCTGTGATGTGATCCAAGGACGATCGATGCAATGCGAGGGCAGCTCGAAATGACAGCGAAGGGAGCTGGCTCGGATCTCGGAAGAGCATGCAGTATGAGAGGGTAATCCACGGACTGGTGGAACTACCATATCTGAAGCCGACGATCGAGTTCGAGCTTGTTGGCGGAGGCATGGTGTTGAGGATGAGGAGGGCCAAATAGCAAGAAGTTTAAAGACCACCTCGACTCTATCCCGAAATACATGCAGATGCACGAGATCGCTCGCAAACGACGCATGCCCCGCCCACAACGAGTCTGATGGTGGCGCCGTGGTCCAATAATTGAAGAGCTCAAGAGGAGGGCGGCTACGCCGATCGTCAAGTGCTCCGTCTAATGGGTCCACCGAAGGGGCGCTTAGAGGACAACACCGGCGGTCGGAGGCAAGGCGTGCGAGGCAGCAGCCGACGTGGAAGGGTGATAGTTCGGGACGGGCGTGGTCCCGCCCGTCCAGCTCACGGGTCGAGGTGTGGTCTCGGTGCAGGATCGCATCCCGGGCCGAACCCGCCCGTGTCGGGTCGACCGCACTCGAGCGAGCCGAGGTGGTGCCGTCCTCATTGATTGGGTGGAGGGCACCAAGTTCATTCCGGTATTCATCGCCGACTGGGATTTTGTTGAGAACTACCTCACCGGTGAGTCCATGAGGCGAGCCGGAAGCCCGAATGAGTTTGTATATAGCGTAGAACTTTGTATGTAGATATAAATGTATTTAGACTCGTTTCAAGTGTACGTTTTTTCTCGAGAGGTATAAACATAGCTAGGACTTTGTTTTGGTCGTAAATGTATTTATCTTGTATGTGATGTATATTTTCCCAAATAAAGGGCATAATTTGATGAGATCCGATCTGGATGTCTTTACATGTAGATTTTTCAACTTAATGAGTAATCAGATGCGTGCATGTAGACTTTCAAATTAATGAGTAGTCCGTATGCGTTGACCGAGACGCTCAATTCAATGAGTAATCTACGAGTGCGGCGCGCTATCGAGTACCCTACTTAGTGGGTTTTCATCTTCGTGAGGCGCCCCCGTGAAGGTTAAATGCGGTATATCCAAATAGATGTTCAGCATATGAATGAAATGAGGCGAAATGAAATACTCATTAGAAAATAAATATTTTATTCAACAAGTATATAACATCGCACTTCGGCAAAGCAAGTAAGGAGACTAACATGAGGCTGATCTGAAATCGAAACTATGTAAAGTACCTCCTTAAATGAGAGATATGCCAGGTTCGGGGGATAAGCGCACCGGATAAGTGAGATAGCTTGTAGGCCCCCTTGCCGAGGTCCTCGTGAATTCGGTATGGGCCTTCCCATGTCGGATCCAATTTGTTAAGACGTTCGCTCACGGCTTCATTATTTCAGAGGACAAAGTCGCCTACTTGCGGTGTGGAGGCTTTGACCCTTTTGTTGTAATACCGCGACCGGCCTTTGTACTTAGCTTTTATGAAGGCGAGTTCGCTTTCTTCGAGAGCATCGAGGTTGGCCCGCAGTCGCCTTCGCTCCCATCCGGTCAAAGTGAAGAGGCGTGGGCTTGGTGCGCCGATTTCATTGGTATGACGGCCTCGCCCATAGACCAGCCGAAGGCGTTTCTCCGCGAAGTCCGAGGTGTTGTTCAGCAGGACCGAGAGGACTTGGGGAGGTTTTCACCAATCGCCTTTAGCTCGGTCTAGCCTCTTCTTTAATCCTTGTATAATCGTGCGGTTCGTCACCCGGTCCGACCATTCGCCACGGTGCATGCAATCGAGGTGAAGCGTTGATCGATCCGGAGCTCTTCGCACCACTCCTTGAAATTTTTGTCGATTTAACCGGGCCGCTGTCCGAGACCGAATGTGCGGTATGTCAAGCGGCGGACTATATTCTTCCACACGAAGGTCCGAATCCTTTGCTCGTGATGTTCGAAAGTGGCTCACCGACCCATTTTGTGAAGTAGTCTATGGCTACGACTAAATATCGCCGACCGGTGCTCATCGAACGGACCAACGATGTCGATCCCCCATTGCATGAAAGGCCATGGGCTCTGCAGGCTGCTCAGATCGGTCTGGGGTAGCTTTTTGACCGTGGAGTGAAGCTGGCACTTTGGACACTTTTTGACGAGCTCGGCCGAATCTTGAATAAGGGTGGGCCAGTAATATCCCGACCTCAACATCTTATTTGAAAGAGCCCGTGACCCGATGTGGCTTCCGCAAGATCCTCTGTGAATCTCATTAAGCACGTAGTCGGCTTCTTCTCGCCCAAGGCATCTCAGGAGGGGTTGAAGGTAAGACTTAGGTAGAGAGCCCTCATATGAGATACTCGGGATTTCACCATCATCTTTTGGCCTCAAGCCGATCCTGAGGTAGTGTGCCATCTTCCAGGTATGCTTTCAGGGGCGTCATCCAATTTGGCTCAGCCTCTGCAATAACGCCGACGTGGGGTGCCTCAATGCTTCTGGAATGAACTTCCTCCACTGGTGGGTTTGCCGATGACGAAGCCAATTTACTAAGGATGTCAGCTCGGCTGTTTTCCCCTCGTGGGATTTGATGAATACTGAAGTACCTGAATGAGGCCAGCATCTCTTTTGCCTTCTCAAGGTATTGCTTCATTCGATCCTCCTTGGCCTCGTATGTGCCTAAGACCTGGTTTACTACGACCTGGGAATCTCCAAATATCTGGACTTTGTCCACTTTCAATTCCTTTGCAAGGCGGAGTCCTGAGATCAGTGCTTCGTACTCCACTTCGTTATTGGTGGTCGGGAAGGTAAACCGGAGGGCGTACGTCACTTCTTGCTTATCTGGGCCGAGGAGGAGGATGCCCGCTCCGCTGCCCGACTTGCATGAAGCTCCGTCCACATACATCTGCCAACAACCAACGGGCGATGCAAGGACAGGTTCCTCCGCCGTGAGGGCGGGAGTGACCTCACTGGTAGAGACGACCTCGGTGAATTTGATCTCCACCAGGAAATCAGCGAGGGCTTGCCCTTTTATGGCCGGCCTGGGGGAGTACGAGATGTCGTGCTCGCCGAGCTCCAGTGCCCACTTAGCTATACGTCCAGATGACTCCGGTTTTGATAAGACTTGTCTTAAAGGTAAGTCCGTTAGTACCTGGACGGAATGAGCTTGAAAGTAAGGCCGGAGGCGTCGCTTGGCGTTCACCAGGGCCAGAGCTACCTTCTCGAGGTTGGTGTACCTCGTCTCCGGTCCTTTGAGAGCCCGGCTGATGAAGTAGATGGGGAGTTGTCGTCCCATCTCATCTCGCACAGATCAAGATCGATTGCTTCGTCCGAGGCGGCGGATACAACAATAGAGTTTCACCCGCTGGGCGAGATAAAGTCGGCGGTCGGCGAGATATTCCTTCGGTGCGTGAAGGCGACCGGTGTTCTTCCGCCAGTGAAACTGAGCTCTCCTCGGGATCTTGAAGAAGGGAAGTCGCTTCGGCAGCTCGAGATAGGAATCACCGAGGCGGCCAGCATCCCGTGAGTTGTGTATTTCACGGATGGTTCTTGGGACCGCATGTCGAGCATGTCTTCACCTTGGTAGGATTGGCTTCGTGCCTTCTTGAGAAACCCAAGATCCCGAAATTTACCCGCCTTCACCACGAATGTGCACTTCTGGGGATTAAGCTTGAGGTTGGCCGACCTGAGGAGCTGAAGAATAGTTTCGAGGTCGACGGCGCAGTTCTCAGCTTTTTTGCTTTTGACTACTATATCGTCGACGTAGACCTCAACAATTTCCCCTATGTGATCTTTAAAGATCGCGTCCACCATCCTTTGGTAGGTAGCTCCAGCGTTTTTCAGACCGAAAGACATCTTCCGGTAGGCAAAGACACCGAAGTCAGTGATGAACGCTGTTTTTGGGGCGTCCTCCGGGCTCATCAGGACTTGGTGGTATCCCTTGTATAAATCCAGGAAACTGAAAATCTCATGCCCCACCAATGCCTCCACCTTCTTGTCAATGTCGGGGAGGGGGTAACAGTCCTTTGGGCAGTGTTTATTGAGGTCGGTATAGTCGACACACATGCGCCATCCCCCTCCTGGCTTTCGAACCACAACTGGATTAGCCATCCAGGTTGGGTATTTAACCTCGTACAGGATTTTAGCCTCCTGGAGTTGGGTTACCTCGTCTCTTATGACCTGGCTGCGCTCCGCGGCAAAACTTCTTTTCTTCTGCCGAACCGGTTTAGTAGCCGGATCGATGTTGAGACGATGAGTTATGAGCTCAAAGCGAGACCCCACCATGTCCAATGGAGACCATGCAAATACATCTCTATATTCCTTAGAAGTCGCATGACTGTTGGCGAATATCGATCGAACCTTGGGTGCCAACCTTGACAACTTTGGAAGGGTCGTCAGATAGTCAAGATTCTCGGTCAGTCATCCCGAGGTGGCAACCGGAAGGTTCAGAATTGCTAGGCCCGAGGTAAGGCCGCATCTTGGGTTGAGACTCGTAGGCATTCTTTAGCCGCCGCTTGGTCACCCCGAATGCTTAACACTCCCACCGGGTGGGTATCTTAATGGTGAGGTGGTACACGGAGGCGGCCCCTGGTTGCATACACCAATCTCTTCCCGTGATAATGTTGTATGGAGAGGAGCTCGGACCAGAAAAATTGAATGGCCTTGGTAACCGACACGGGAGCACGTCCTCTACAGAAGGAAGGGTAATGACGCCTTCGGGTTGAACCGCCTCTTGAGTAAAGCTCATGGCGGGAAGGTGCGGATGTACTGAATTCCTCCAACATCAAGTTTATCCAGCTACGGAATATGATGCTCACGGAGGCTCCGATGTCAATGTAGACTCGATGTACATTCTTGTTGCCCACCACGGCTTGTATAGTAATGGCGTCCTGGTGGGGCATGATCTTGGGTACTGGGTCGTCTTTGGAGAACACGATGTTCTCTCCATCCCGGAGTCGCTTGTTTTTCGGCTCCTCGGGTCGGCCTCGAGCCTCATTTCTAAGTGACGACCTCGTGTACCAACCGGCATCCGGTTATAGCATAGACCTGCTCCATTGCATTGGGACTTTCGTCCTCGTCATCTTCGTGTCGGCTGCCGTTGAGATCGGGTCCGATTGTTACCACCTCCATTTTTCCCTCTGCGCTTTTATTACTCGCCCAGTCGGCCAATGTACTTCTTTAGCGCTCCTTCGACGAGCTCGTCAACTGTGAGCTCAAGAGCTTGCAATCTTCGTATCGTGACCGTACCACGGTGGTAGTCACAATACTTTCCTGTTGACTTTTTTTTGGATCCTCCTTTCATAGGAGGAGGTTTTGGAAAGAGCTCAGTGTGAAGCTCAAATATTTCCGCCCTGGATTTGAGTAGAGGGCGCTCGCTATTACCAGGGTTTGGCCGAGGTCCCAGCCTTGATTCTACTGGGCCCTTTTTGATTCTTTCGAACGCACTTCGGCGTTCAGCACCTCGGCCCCGATCCTCTGGCTTCCTTCTTTCAGTCCGCTGCTCATCCCAGATCTCTCTCTTCTTCCGGTCCGACTCGTCCCCTTTGACAAAGTTGTCAACCAAGGTCCAAAGACGACTAGCTGTCTTCGGCTGTTCGCGGGTGATCTCTTTATTCAGAGCACCGGGTCGGATCCCGTTCTTGAATGCGTTGATGATGTAGAGATCGTTACTCTCATCTATTTTAAGGGATTCCATGATGAATCTTGAGACGAAATTCGACATCGTCTCGTCCCGCCCTTGGCGGATTGTAAGCAGATCGGATGAAGGTTGTTGAGGCAAGATCTTTGGTAAAACGTCATTTGAACCGATCCATGAGGTCTTTGAAGCAATGGATGATGTTACGGCGGCGAGGTGAACCAACGCCGGCGTTGGAGATCGGCACTCGGGAAGACCTTACACATATGGAAATCTTCCATCCCTGGTTTGCCGTGTTGGTGGTATAGGCAAATAGGAAGTCGGAAGGATCTCCAGGCCATCGTATGCGCCGATATTCGGAGCCCGGTATCGCTGTGGGGGTGTATCCAGAATCTCCCTTGAAAAAGGAGAGATAATTCGTCCGTGTAGGTCGAATCCGGGGAGCTCGTTACCATCCCTCTCCGGAGGAGTTGGAGATCGATAGCGGCGTCTGTCGTCTCTTCGAGGGGAGTTCGACCGCCTTCCTCTCTCTTTCCCGCCCATTCACATGGGTATCACGTCGAGGTGGAGAACGGCTCCGCGGAGGGTACGAGGGCGAATGAACCCGGGTATTGGGGCGGTCATTGTGCCACGGTGAACGTTGATTGTTTCGAAGAGGTGAACGACCTCGGTTGCCTGTAATCACCACTTCGGGCACTCTTGAGGCCCGCCTCCTTTGTCCTCTGGTTGAGGAAACTCGGAATTGATTGAAGTTGGCATTGAGGAATTCGGACACCGCCGACCGAGGACTTCGTGGGAGCGGTGAACCTCTGTTCACCGATCGAGGTTGGCATCTTCTCCTCGTTGGGCGACCATCCCGAGGGTGTATGGAAGCATTCTCCATGTAGCCCTCGGGGTATGACTCACCGGTAGCGTCCGCGATCCTCTTTCCCGGCGTTGTGTGACTACCGATCGTCCTCCGCACGGTTGTTACCGACATCGCCCGGCGATACTGCGTTTGCGTGTCCTTGCCATGAAATTGTAGAAAACATGACTTTTTGTTCGAAAAGAAAAGAGTGTTCCCAGACGGCGCTAATGATAAATCAGTATCACGTTGGTATGAAAGATTTAGAAAGCGATAAGAACACATGAGTTTTAACGTGGTTCGATCAAGAAAAGATCTACGTCCACCTGAGGTGATGGTCCTCAAGATGTTCACTATAATTGTACATAAATGAGTATCTCAAAGAGCTCTAGTATTCGAATTTGCTAACCCTTTACCTTCAATCTAACTCCTATTTATACATAGGCGTAAACCTTGTAACGAATCCCTTGATTGGCGGGCTCACGATCTTCCTATAACCGACCATGATCTTCACCATAATTGCCCATGATTACCACCGTTACCCATTATCTTCGCCTGACTCCGCCTTTAATTGTGGTTTGGAGGTCGTGATTCAAGCGTGTAGAAGTAAAAGAACATTAGGTCGGGCCTAGCTCTTTGGGCTGCTAGTGGGTCCGAGAGGTTGGGTCATATCCTATCATGTATGGGCTGAGTTTCTATATATTTATTGATATATATAATTTGACTAAAGTTACTTATAAAAATTGGAGAAATATATGCTATCGAGGGGTTGTGATCACGCCATAACATATTGTACTTTTATCTATCATGAGAGTTATGGACCATTTAATACCACACATGGCATGGCGACTCTTAGGGGTGAGCATTCGGTCGGTTCGGTTGAAAACCGAACCGAAAATTCAAAACCGAAAAAATCGAACCGTTCAAAAATTTCAACCGAATCGAACCTAATTTTTACTCAAACCGAACCGAACCGAATTTTAAACTTCGGTTTCGGTTCGGTTTTTGGTTAACCGAACTTTTAATAATTTTAATATATATATGTATAATTTAATTTAATTTAATAGGTTTAATATTTTAAGTTAATATATATATATATATATACTTTAATTTAATAGGGTTTGATATTTTAATATTTTAATTTAATATATATATATATATATATATATATATATATATATATATATATATAACTTGTTCGGTTCGGTCCAACCAAAATTTCGATTACTAAACCGAACCAAACCGAAAAAGTTCGATTTTCATTTTTGCATCCAAACCGAACCGAAATTTTCAAAACCGATCCAAACCGATCAAATTGCTACGGTTCGGTTCGATTATTCGGTTTGGATTCGGTTTCTTTCACCCCTAGCGACTCTCTCCAAATATCAAGAGTATTTATGATTTTTAATAATAGAAATAAAAGTAGCTAAAAATTTTATTTTTTTCAATATGGGATTAAAATGTATTCAAAGTACGACTAGAAAAGCATTTCTTCTATTTAAAGCGGTTAATTTGATTCTTCCCATACGCAAACTGATGGTCACATTTGGCCAAGGGCCGGCCACCCTCAACTTTTCGTTATTTTAGTATTTATCAATATAAGTTACGTTTTCCCTATTAGTCTCTTAAAAGAGAATCTTCCTTCCACAAAGATCTTGTCTCACTAGTAACAAGCTATCAAGCTAGAGGTTTCACTCCATATTTTTGGATACAATTATAAGAAATCATACAGCTATTTATAATTAAAAAATAATCATGATTAAGCCCTAAATATGATCCAACCCAAACAAACAAAACATAATTAGCCACTTAATATTTCAAATTGATATTTACTTATTTAAATTAGATTTTCTAATTTTAAGACAACAAGTTACAGAATCGCCTAAGTAAGAAATGAGAGAATTAAATTGGTCTTGTAAGAGAAAATTTAGATATGGAAATAAAAGAAAAGTCAAAATAATATCATTCTTTTTGCTATCATCAATTCATAAATACATTTCATTCGTACCTTTCTTTATTCATACCACTGATACATAATTTCTATATGGAAAATGCTAAACGTACATAATATGTACGTACATAATTAGATATTTTTGTCATTTTACACATTTTCAGAAATTAAGAGATTAGTTATATTTTAATTGAATTTGTAATTTACTTAATTACCCATAATGATAATTAAAGAAAGGATTTCAGAGAAGATTTCACTGCATCTTCGTGCGTCTTCGTTTCTTTCACAGCCGAAACATTAGCAAATTTAAGAGAAGATTTCACTGCACCTTCTTTTCTTGCGCCTTCTTTTCTTTCTTATGACAGTGAAGCCAAATGAATAATGAAGACATATTATTTTTTTGAGTTGATTGTGCACAGCAGCCGCACAACAATAATTCTATTTAGTTTCATTGATCATTATTTTATAATAAATAAATATAGATAGTGCAATATATGGATACAAATTTATATAAACATATAATTGATAGATATATGTAATTATATAGTAACTATTTTTAGGAATAATTTGTTTCCAAAATTATTTGAGTAAAAAAGGAAAAGAAATAGAACATAATCTCATAATATAATTGTCCCAAAATAGATTAGGGGTAATTTAGTAATGATCTTATTACCATAAATAACGAATCGAGTTAAAAAAAATTCAAGAGCATTATGTACGTACATATTATGTACGTTTAGCACTACCCTTTCTATATTTCTTCAATCAATTTTTGTTTCTTTTTCAATCAGTATAGCTACCTCTTCATTTAACGAGTTAATAAAGTGAACTTTCACCTTCTCAATTTCTTTTTCTTATTCTGGAAACAACACTTTCCACCCCCAGCTATAGTTGTTTTCCACTTTACAACAAATAAAATAAAATAAAGTAATTGCTAAAATTTGAAACCTGAACTTTACAGAAGTTACACTTTTCTATCTGAACTTTGCTATCTGAACTTTATAGAAGTTACACTTTGCTATCTGAACTTTTTTTTTTCTTAATTTATGAAAAATCCAAAACCACTGTTTTCTATGTATATTGGGTAAAACTTATTTTTCGGTGCAATAGGAATTTTTAATGCTATAATGATAAAAAAAAAAAAAAACATCTCATACAAAGTAAAACATCCTCATGATTAAGTTATAATAGTTATGGTGGCCTCTATATTGATGATTGAAATTTATTTATACAATATTGGTTTAAGCTCAATTATATATGTACATTACATGTGAACTAGATGCAAGGAATGAAATCGTATATAGGTGATGCGTATTTGATGGCTAAGGATCAAACAAAGATTGATTGCCAATAGCAGGATCCCAACGTGATTTGTGAGTTTACAAAAACACGTTAAAAATTTTAGGCTCTTCTTTCAAATTTTTGGCTTAGCATCAATATGAATGTAAATTCTTGCCGATATATTGTCTACATTAATATAGTCGAGTCAAACTCTACAACAAATATTATCTTATTGAATATGGATCGAAGATAATCGAATAGAGAGTAGAGTGATTTAGTCTATTTATAGTTCATCAGGACGATGACGAGATAGGCCTGCAAAACAAGCCTGGAGAAGGTTATACGGGAAGAGAATCCGACGCTTAAGTTAGATATATGTATGAGGCGTTTTATGTGTGAGTTAATCGTGAGAGAGCAAAAGTATTGCTTGTAAATGTGTCTATATTTGTGCGTGTGAAGTGACATACCTTCCTATGTCGCATACGGGGTATTTTTAGACATACCAATGGAGACATACCTGGGTAATGGCCCCGTGCGTGTAATGGGGCTCCTATATTCTCGGATAAAGGAGAACGTGGGATCGTGGAAACCCGAATAGAGGTCCGTCTCAGAGGTGTAATTGAATTCAATTATGATGCTAAAGTTAACTATGACAATGTGACCTTAGTTTTGTGTTTAGAGCTGGTGCACAACTCTAATCTGATAACATGAGGCTTGTCTAGCTTATGAGATATTCTTGGGCTCTGAGGTTTTGGGCCCTTTAATGAACCTCTATATTAGTAGGTCCTTAAACATATATTTTGTCTCTATCACACATGCAAATATACATATATATATATATATATATATATATATATATATATAGGATTTGGTTCAAATAAAACACATTCAAAAATAAGAAATGAGAACAAATTTTCACCATTGATTTTTGAAGATGTGTGGTTGTGATTAAATCAAATTAGGTTATAATGGTAATTAAGGAATATTACGAAAATAATTGTCCCTTAATTATAGGGATTGTGATAACTTAATCTTGAACCATTGATTAATGCCAAATGGATGATGGAGATGAATTATTATTTCTTATTTTAAGGGTTTGTATTGTAACTCATCTATATATATATATATATATATATATATATATATATATATATATATATAGGATAGGATGAATCACGTAAGAATGAAAATATTGGTGAGAAATAAGAATCAGATTTAACGATAAAGTTATTCGCACTAAATGTATAAATTTGATGCATCAAATTTGACATATAAGGTGTAGCACTTAATATAAAGTTGTTGCACATAATTTGGTGTAACAAATTTATACATTTAGTGCAATAACTTTATACGTTAAATGTCAGATTCTTATTTCTCATCAATATTTCGATTCTTACGTGATATATATATATATATATATATATATATATATATATATATATATAAAAGCACAAAATCGTGCAAGATATATGTCATAAATGAAAGCAATATGGAGCAAGAAATAATTAAATAAATCAATCGTAAAGAAGCACTTAATAATAGTCTACATTAATTGAACCACCAAACATTTTATGGGACTACTACTACCTACCCATCGTTTTATGTAACTTCTGTGATGGAATTTCAATATTCCTGTAGAGGTATATCACTCTCTAAGTTTGTTACATCAATCCAAATCATCCTCATTCATTCAAATTAAATTCAATTAAGAAATATGTTCAAATAAATGATAACTTCTTTTTTCCTGGTAATTACTGGTGGATTTAGATAAAGTTACAGGAAAAAAAATCAAGAAATTAATTGTCAACTCTTTTTTTGATCGGTTAATTGTAACTCTTGTAGACGATTAGAACTATATATCCCTGGTCTCTATAATCATCGCATTTATAGATGATTAATTATTAGATTTATTTGCACATTTATTTTTCAAACAAACTAAAGGTTTATTAGGCTATTAGCTCATAGACTGGATATATATAATATGACTATGATTTGAAATGTTTGAGTTTAGAAATGTTTTATATTTAGAAAACATACATAAATGGGGTAACCGTTAGGGGCAATTGTAAATGAAGGGCAAGTAAGTAATTGAGTGAGCGACTCCTCCAAGGGCAAATATGTAAATGCACTAAAAGGACAAATATGGAAATGAATTCTTCAATCTGTACGCCCCCCTGAAGCTTCTATAAATAACTCCTATGACATGAGCTTTGACATCAAACCCAAACCTTCGTCCTACTCCCCTTCCCACTCTCTTTCTCTCTCTACAAACACGTGCATATTTTTAGAGAGAGAGAGAATGGATGAGAAATTCGCCGTCCTCCTGTGCGCTGATGACCCGACTACGTGAAGAAAATGTACGGCGGATACTACGGCGTGTTCGTGAGAATGCTCAAGGAGGAAGGCGAGAGCTGGGACGTTTTCAGGGTGGCGAAGGAGATTTTCCGGCGGACGACCAAATCAGCGATTACGACGGCTTCGTCATCACCGGAAGCTGCAATGACGCCCACGGCAACGACCTCTGGATCTGCAAGCTCCTTATCCTGCTCAACAAGTTGGACGCCATGAAGAAGAAGGTCCTCGGTATTTGCTTCGGTCATCAGGTATTCTTTTTCTTCCATTTTTATTCTGAATTAATTTGATGATTTTTGATTGTTTCAATCCATCCATTTCGTATTACGCTGCGTTGGTTGCGTTTGCATAACCGCTATTATGAATTAGGCGTATAAAACAACATACTCAATAAATACATTTGTAAATCGAAAAATATATAAATTTATAAAAGTAGTTCCAAATAGACATTTTTTCTTTGTATTCGGTTTTATGTCTTGTGAGTTTGGCGTGGCAGTTGTCTTTACCCGGTTTTCCAGCGTCACAAGTTTTTCTCCTTCTTGTATGCGTAAATTGTGCAGAAATGTGTCGTTTTCACGCACCCCTCACCTCCCCCACCCCTTTTGCCTAGTTCTGTTTAGACCCATTTTAATTGTGATTTTTCTTTTGAGTTGGGCGTGTTGGATATTATGGATGGAGCATCTTCTCACAAAGACTACTAGGAATTTCTTCTTTTTAAAACAAAAATTTCTCATATTTTAACATGCGTACTTTTAAGTTATATCGTTCTCTATACCTGTACTAAAAATCGAGTCTATAATTTTTAATTATGTTAAAATTAGTTAATAAACTCCAGTTTAAGGTATATTAAATACTAGGTATCTCAAAAGCAAGAATTAATTGTTTTTATGTAAAAATGGGAGTACTTTTGTACCGGTGCTCGATTAAAAAAAAAGAAGAGCACAAAGATTTACCTTTACAAATGAAATATCGGAACTCAATCTTTAAGAAGCCAAAAATTGTATGTAGAGGCCAATGACAACTACGAAGAATGCTGTCAATCAAACTTTGCTTGATATTCAGGAATTTGTTACTTGACCATTTTTAAAAATGGTCAAGTAGCAAAGTTTCGTGGGGCCTATAATACGTGTATCTATGAATTAACAAGTTTCCAAACTATGAATGTAAAGGGTCGGTCAAAATTGAGAAAGTCCAATTCCATTCACGGCTAGAATTAACCTATGGGACTCTAAACAAAGTTGTTTTTTGGAAAAAGCCGCAACGTTTAATGGAAAAATTCCAACTCTTTTTTTGCCGAAAATGTGGAAAGGGTTCAAGTCTCACTCCCTCTCTCTCCATTATTAATGCTGGCCACGTGGGCTGTGGGCACTGCTAATTACGGAATAATAGAAGAGCGATATATAATAATCACCAAGAAAGGTATTTCAATTCTTATTATAAATATAGAAGATACTTATCATCAATCATGTTTATTCAAATTAACAAAATAAGTCAATAAATGTTAATAGAGCGGCAGCTTTTCCTTCAAAAGAAGATAAAGACTTTTGGAAATTTTAAAATCATTATGTATGAAGAAGTAATTTCTTTTATTATTATGTTTTAAGAGAGAGAAATAAAAAAGAAGAATGGAGTGGATATTAAACAAAAATATCGTATTTCTCCTAAACATGAAAACGCAGCTGTCCAAGTGGACGGCTACAGATACCTCCATCTCTCTGCTTTAATTTCTGTTTATGGTCCAAGTTCATGCCGTACAGCTGGATCTATTTGGAGCCACGTACGCTACCTGCCTTGTTTGTGCAGTATGATAATACCCATCAACAAGCAACCAAGATAACAATATAAATGTTTATGCTGATATGTTGTTCAGACTTTTGCTTAGGGTAACTCCGTTAAAAACTAAAATACAACTTTTTATTGTTACATAAATGTCACATCAATTTTAATATTCATCAAAAAATTTATATTTTTTCTAATCATATATCTAAAAATAATTTTTATATGGATTCTACTATTATATATATATATATATATATATATATATATATATATATAAACTGGAAGAAGCAGTTGAGCTGCGATTGAGGAAAGAAAGAAATGATTTCTCTCTCCCTTGTAAAAAGCCAATTTTCTCAGTAAAAAATTGGAATATACAGTCACTATTTCATAATGTATAAAAGTTGATAAAAATCAATTTTTTCAATTGATAAAAGTGGATAAAAGCCAACGTTTGAGTTACCTTAGTCACTCGAGTATTTATTGTACTAACATACCACCACGACATCACACACACACATCAAATATCTAGTATATATTTGTTCCCGATATTTTGAATCTAATAGTTTGGAATGCTTATTCCAGATTTCCATCTCATCTCGAGTTAGATTTTTTATTAGGACATGCCACTATTTTTGAACATGTGTATCTTCACATACCACAAAAACAAAAGGTCACTCTTGATAGGAAGTTATTTGTCCCCCTTTTAATACTAACAAAATTTATTGTTAATATATATTATTACTAATCTAATATAGAAAATGCATCCACTTGCATTTGCTTCGATAAACTGTTCCCAGAGGCATCTCTATGCTTCTTAAAACTCATATTCACCTTGGGAAATTTGTCTATGGATTACTCGGTGAGTGTGTGTCAACAAGATTCTTTGGAAAGTGTGAACAAATTGAAGAAACAGCTACTTAGTTAACATTTAGGAAGTGAACAATATTGAGGATAGTAGTTAGCTCTAAACTTTTTCCAGACAAATTAGTTAGCTAAGGCAAGGCCATTATTTCCACGTCACTTCCCGCGCACTTCTTTATGTTTTCCATATTTGGTTAAACCTATGACCACCAACTACTACTCTGACACAAAATTGATGTTTTTTTTTGGACAATTTATCATTCACAAGTTATAATTTCCTCATATAATCAACATTTATCTAAGAAGAGTAGTCATGAAAGAAACTATAGTCAGAAAGATTAGTTACATGCATTATGAAATAAGCAAAAATAATAACGTTAGTTCCATCATTTGATGATGATGATCTCTTTTCAGTAGCTTTTGCAAAAGCTTAAAACATTAAATTCATGATATTATCATAAGAAATGAGTACGTGGAGATCTGCCACATTCTTTTTTTGGGATTAGATGTAGTTTTTTTTCATTAACGGTGATAAAGAAACACATAATGAAGCTGTGCTCCTTGTTTGTTCGATATCCGTTGACTTCACAGCATGTCCATTGTTTTTCCAATACGCCAATGATGTCCAAAGTCGTGTACTTTTGTCAGATATCTGATGAGTCATCTCCATCCGCACAAGGCATGTTACGTCACTCGTAACAGAACATGATGTCTGAACAGGAACCATTTTGTTCATATATGGTAATACATTAGATAAGGTTGTCCTAGTGGGCTGATAAGGATGGCCAATTCCACCAACCATGCAAATCCTTTTGTTTTGCTTTCACAGCTGTTAAAAGTGATGAGGTGTGTGTTTAGCACCGAGAACTATTAAGGAAACATAAATGTGGAGGGGTTTGACATATAGTTTTGTAAGTGAAAAGGGTGTTTTGATGTGTTATTAGATACTGGGACGAGCTCTTGGAGGAAAGATTGGAAGAGCAAGAGGCGGATGGGACATTGGAATCACACAAGTTCAACTTTATCCATCAAAGATTTTCACTTCTCTCAATATACCTACTGCACTTTCCATCATCGAATGTCACATGGATGAGGTTTGATTTCTTAAATTCTTTGACTTTAGTTTCTGAATCCTAATACTAATGTATTGTTTTAATTGAAATGAGTTAGGTGTGGGCGCTTCCGCCAGAGGCAGAGGTGCTAGCATGGTCCGAGAGGACCGGAGTCGAGATGTTTAGGTGTGGGGATCACATTATGGGCATCCAAGGCCATCCTGAATACACAAAGGACATCCTTTGCACCTAATTGACCGCCTTTCCAACCGCCATCTCATTCAGGTAGAAATCCAACTCGACGTTTACTTTGAGATGGTATTTGAAGGATTATATGTGGTTTATTATCTTATACCTCCCCAGTCTCCAAAATTTATTTTTAGTTTTTTTTTTTTTTTTTGGGTACGTTCTCCAAATTTGTTCACCTTCCATTTGTGGAAACTACCTCATAAAATACTTTCTATTCATTATCCTCAACAACGTCATTTATTTACATCTTTTATTACTCATGATAAACCACTATCCCTACTTAATACCCTCAGCAACATCAATTATTTATATATTTTACCACTCATGTTCCACCACTAATTAATTTAATATTACACTAATATAGGATCATTATTCCATTCACAAAACACTCGATAACTTTTATTAAAACTCACACTGAAGATTTTCAGGAATATATTTTGGAGACGAAAGGAGTATTATTCTAATCTAAGGCATCACCTAAAGTAAACACTTCATGATTGTTACAAAATATCGGTGAGTTTTAAATCATGTTCATATATGATCTTATCACGATAGGAATCCCTTGCACAAGAGGGTAAGACGAGGTTGGAAGCGAGCGAGCCAGACAGGGACGCGTGGTGGAAACTGTGCACGAGCTTTCTCAAAGGGAGATTGTGATGGAAAAGCTTCAATAAAAATCACAAGGATGTAAATATAGAACAAGTCTTCAGCAGGTTATGAAATTCAGTTGTTTGACTCTCTAGAGAAATGTCAACACCGTTGAATTAATCTATATGATGAGTCTTGACTCTTCATTATCATGTATCGAAGTTGGCCGTTGTCAATTTTTAGTTTTTAATTTTCATGACCAATAATTGACTCTTTCTATTCATTCTTGGCGATTTTACTTGCATGTGTGTTTGACCACAAAATGTTTATGCAAGAAACCCGATGGAGAATCCAAGGGCCACTTTCAAATATTGGGACAAATATTAAGTTGACTATTTGATAAATTACTAAATATTTGTTCGTATTATACGCGAATATACAGCTGCCACCTTCTTCGCGTGTTGTTTGTGTTAATTGAATTCAACGTTAGTAACATATATTAGCTGCCACCGCAAGATTTAGAGATGTGCTAATTTGTTTACTAGTAACAAGAATTCGGTTCTTGGAAAAAAATTTAGCAATCCCCAATTATGATAGTTAATCTAGAGATGGTAATGGGTGGATTTTATCCATACCAATCTGGAACAGTTCAAAACCCATTAAATTTTAAAGCAGCGACTCCGGTTCTGGTTCCGATTCCAGCCTCGTTTTAGACTTGGATAGTTTAGATCCATAGTTTGATGGTCCGGTCAGGTCCAGGTTCGGTTTCAGAACCAGAATCAATACTTATTTATTGGTTCTGATCCGAGTAAATCCCACTCGTTGACATCTTTAAGTTAATCTATGCAATTAGAGGCGTTCTGTCATTTTTTCCTTGTTTAAAAAAGGTAAGAAATGTGCCAACTTGTACCGGCTACCACATGAAAGTTGATACAAATCTATGGATATCTTAAAGTAAAATAGTGTATTGAGTATATAATGGTTATTAATATCAACCTTTGTCTACGTGATAATAGACAACGGTCTTTGCGCTAGACCATCGTCAAGTTCAATCAATTTAAATATCACAATTGTTTTAGGCAGGAGCGGATGCAATGAAAATAGTGGAGTTGAAAATTTTCAGCGATGAGGAATGCTAAAATAAAAAAATTCATGCGATTATTAATATAATGCAAAGAAAATAGAACATGGTTCAGCATCCCCTTATATCCGTAACTGATTTCATATTAAAATATTTACTATCTTTTTTTGGAATCCCATCCTATTTTCTATCATTTTAAAACTTGTTCATGTAAAAAATTGAGTAAAGCTACTGAACCAATCTTGTAAATGGGATTTATTCACAAATATTAAGGATGCCAAATAGAAAAACAACAAACACTCAAGTGAAAAAGATTGTAGCAGATACGACAAGTTTACTTGAGTCTATATTCAAATATAAAGTGCATTACATTTAAATTATTTTATTTATTTCATGTCACTATCTTCTTGAATTAGACAACAACAAAATCAAAGAAATAGCAAATGAGCATCATCAATCATTTAAAAGTGGATATGAACAATTTTAAACATCCACGATTAATCAATGCTTGTCTCTCATTCTATTCGGATTATTGTAATTATCAAATTATGAACGGTAATTGTTGGAGTGGCGAAATTTTTAGATACATGCATTGTCTCCAACCTTTTAAGTTTCATTTTTTTATAAATGCAAAAGACTGGTACCATATGGGATATGATTAAAAAAACCATGTAGCAAGTACTAACCATGGATCCTTGTGTATACATTAATTTTTTTATATACATATATTGATGTTTATTTTATGTTAATATTTTTTATATGTTACACTACTATGTTTTTTTAATGAAAATTATGGATCATACAAAAATCAACAGTCAAAATTTATTTTAATTAACATAGGAAGAAGACAAAAATATATATTCCTCTCCTTATCGTGGTATTGATAAATTGAGAAGTGAAAGGTCTGCGGAATCGATAACGGCGTTAAATATGTTCCATTAATTGATTGTTCGACACGTTGTTCTTGTAAACAATGGAATGAATATCAACTAGAAGTGGAAGAGCGTCGAATTAATAATAGTTGGAAACATGTCAGATTTCAAAAAAAAAAAAAAACTTTGGAAGATCCAAGTACTTTTTGTTCAAACCCAATCAACAAAATGATTTCCAATTATGTAAACTAGAAGTTCAAGTAAATTATCAGTCCTTAACATAATATATTTTTATATATGTATGATTAAAAACAGTTGCTAATCATTATTATAAAAGTTATAATTTAGAGCTTAACTATGTTCATCTACTTAACTAAACGTTATAACTTCTATAAGCAAAAACAGTACTCTGAAAGTCGAATTAATTGTTCAGTCGAGCTAAAACATGATTTATGGAACTTCGAATTATAAAAAAACCTAATTATAGTTTGTGATCCAACTTTTAAATGTTTTTAGTTTATTGTCTAATTTTTATTTTTTTTCTGAAATATCATGAATTTGAAAAATATACTAACTTATGAATCGATTTTTTTTCCGATATCAAAATGTAGAGTAGGATAATATATTATTTACTATGATTTTTGAAAATATTACTTCGCCTAAACACATAACTATTGTGTAGATTGTTATCCACACACAGATTAAAACAGCGGAATTAAAAACTTGAAGAACACCGAAGTAACTTTTCTACAGATTAAAATTATAATTTATAGATGCCAAGTATGATGAAATTATTCACTATAAAATGTACAGTGAACTTTACAAAAACTCACTACTTTATCATAAGATAAAATCGGACACGTTGAGTCGAAACCTAACTATGAAAATGTATGAAAATACTAAAGATTTCCTCACACCACTCGTAAACTAAAAAGAACAAACTTCTAAAACAATAAGAAGTTAAAACACTCGTATGTTATCGAAAATGTTATGAAAACAGATTTAACGACAGAAACAGATCTTCAGATAAATCTTCAAGGATGCGCATCTTCTTCTGTCGATTTACCTCTCCTTATATAGGAGTTGAGAGGCATTCGACTGCACGTCTTGGACCACGTTCGGATCCACTAAGGTGTAGTCGCTCAACTTGTTCCTGAAAAATAGAAACCTAATAAGTGACTTCTTCCATCCTTATCTCTTTTGATCTGTTTTCCATGTTCTTCGATGTATTACCATCACATCTAACGAAACATCAGTAACATGCACACACCAAAAAAAAGAAAAGACAAAACCCTAAATAACTAACTCCATATAATGAGGAGATTCTATCATAGTTAAACCAACTCTAACAATTTTTTAAGGATAAAGAGTTTTTACATATTATGTAATTACATAATACACCTGAATTTTAAATAAATTAATTTTATTAAATAATTATATTAAACAATGACTAATATATCGATATTTGATCTACTAATACCGTCTTATTTTACTATTTTCATGAAGCTCCAGAAATATTGCTGATTTTTTTTTAGCATAAATAAAACTACTAACATTCACTGATTCAAAAAATGTTAAATGAAAAGAAGAAATCTTTTCTAAAAGTGACTATCGAAGGTAAAAAATCAGTAGCATATTAAGAGCAAACTAGAGAGATAAATGAGAACATATTGATGAATTAACTTTTGGAGCAACCTTTAAGTTATCAATCGAGAGTGCAAACCAAAAAATGCGACAAAGGATAAAAAAATAAAATATAGAATAAAAATAAAAGAAATTAATTACTTAATTTCAGTAATAGTGTAAAAAGATAAAAAAAAAACCTCATTCTATAATTACATAATATGTAAATTTATCAATGCCTTTTTTTTTAATAACTGGAACGAAAAGACATCATTTTTAACCACCTCATATTAGAAAAATAAATAAAAAATAGAGGTTATCCATCATTGTCATCGCCATCTTCAATCCTCCTCTTTTTAATCTCAAATTTCTTCGGTCCTTCGAAATGGATTCAAGAATCAAAAAAGCCCACCAACACACCACCGAGAATCTTGGTTCCAACAATGGCTTCTATTTAATGGCGGACGCAGCAGTTGAATTCCTCCTCGAAAACCTGAAGCAGCTATTGCTCCACCATGTGGATTTAATCAAGGATGCAAAAAATTAGCTGGAGAATTTTGGAGTACGATCTCCAGTTGTTCCGAGCCTTCCTCAGGGGCTCGGCGAAGAAGCCGAGCAAGGACGAGAAGTTGCGTGAAGTCGTCCGCCAAATGCAGAGCGTCGTCGACAAGGCCGAAAACGTCATTAATTCCATTGTCACGCGCACCGTCGAGGCCAAATCCAAAAATTACTGCTTCAGAGCTCTCCAAAATGGGACCGAAGTCACCGAGAAAGTTTGACTCCGTTTACCAGACGATCAAAGGGAAGAAAATCAGACGTAAATCGTAGAATGCGTCCTGCGCCTTCAAATACACCAATGTTCACCCTAATTATCTCTCTTCGAATTGGGATTTCAATAGAAGGAAACGAAAAGAGAAAATGCACACACACACATAAATCCAAAGAAACGAGATTGAATTAGGAGAGAATTGCCTTGTAGCAAGCTAGTCGCGCCTGCGTGAGAACGTTTGTGCGAACTTTATCGGGGACCGGGATGGGTAAGCTTTCAACGCCATCTAATCTTCTATCTTTTTGGTTAACAAGTCGGAGAGTTTTCCTTGGGCTACGCAATCTTCTCCACCGGGAGCGGAACTCCATCCACCACCATCAGCGGATTGCCGATCGCCATCAGGCTCGTCCTGATCCTGCTCTACAACAGTGTCGATCTTCAGCGGCAACGACTATGGCAGCGACTGATGCTTTCCGATCTGAAACCACGACTGATTCTGGGATCTAGATTTTGCTTCTTTTTTTTATGTGAGGTGGCTAAAACTAAGCTGTTTTCAAATGTGAAGGTGGTAAATACAAATTCCACCTCAAATAATATATTATCATACTCATTATCTCGGTGCCAAATATAAAATTTAAGATGTATTTCCTAAGTCAAAAGGTATTTTAGCAAAAATTAAAAGTTAACGAGTATAAACCAAAAAATACTCAAAGTTAGACCATAAATTATAATTAACCCTATAAAAAATAATATGAAAAAAATCCTATTTATTTTTACATGTCCTCAGAAACACATCAAGCGGCAACAAGAACATAAAGCTAGGTAGCAACCAACAGTCCTTACATCACCAGCTTCAATGCTAATAAGAACATCTAATTTTAGGAACATTTCCAGATCAATTTCCATGTATTCAGGAAGCCATCGTAGAGCCCGAGTTTCTGCGGCAATCAGCCAACATATCCATGTAGAACTGGCACTTGCTGATGTCACTTCCAGAACTATTCAGGCACTGTACAAAAATCAGCCAAAAAAACCCTCTCAATATTCAGGAAGCGTCAGGATTAGGCAAAGCGTTACACCATAAATCATATTACAGATATGATCACATTATACCACTTTTATACTCTTTTAAGATCAATGACTTCCACTATGACAACAAATTCCAAGACGTGCTTAACAGAATACAATTTATATGCCGATAAATTTCTTTTAAGATTCACTACCAACGGACATAAAAGAGGTTATGTGACAATATCCAGTCAATGTTTTACAAAAAGAACCAATGGTGAGTAGAAAGTTATACTTACATCCTGAAAAGCCTTGGTTTGCACATTGCAAGCATCAGATCCTCCCATGTAGGGAGCAGCAGGTGTAGGAGCAACAGCTTCAGAGACTACTGCTTCATGTTGGATTGTTCGTGGACCCATAACAGCATCTACTGCCCTGTGTGCAACAGCACTTCCAGTGCCAAAAGCCGCACCTATGGAAGAGATGAGGGGAAATTTGAGAGCAGAAAAAACAAAAATGCAATTGAAATCTGTTTCTGACAGTATGTTAATGAAACATCATATATAACAAATTTCAGCTACTGGCCACATACCTTGAGCTATGGTTGAACCAATGGCTCCAAGCATAGATCCACCAGGGCCACTTTGAACAGGAGCTGGAGGAGGAGCTTGACGAACTGCTTAAAGAATAGAATAGAAGATGAGCTGGGATATTATGTTATGTGTACACTAGATGTTGAAATACAACATGTACTCAATCAGCAGAAAGAGAATAGGAAGAACCAAAAAACAGAAAACAAAAAGGAATCGGGTTCTCCTCATGGACATATATGTTATAGATGCATAATTAGGCACCTGGCTCAGGTGGGTTACGTGCTGGAGCTGCACGAGGAGCTGGGCGGGCAGATCTTCCTGTCAATTCATCAATCCATAATCAGCATCAGATCAGATACTTATCATTATAAGCACCCAGACAACATTACACTGCACCAATCTAACTGCACACCCTTAAATCTTGTAGACATATGCCACATGATAGATGTCAGCACTCAACAAATAAAAGCAATGGGGGGCATTATAAAAGTAGACAAAGCTCAGCAATGGTTGGCAGCATGCAATCAGATCTACGCTTTGCATACCCGAGTGCAAAGGCGAAGCTTGGGGGGAGGGGGGTTTAAGCACCCCACCGATCAATTTTTTAAAAGTTTTTATACTTATAAAATCATCAAATTTTCATTATTTTGTGCGGATCGTCAAAATACCCATCATCAAACTGAATCATAGAAAAATTAATTTATCGAAATCTCGAACTCGAAATTTATAAAATCCATCCCAATCAATAATTTTTTCTGGCTCCGCCCCTGCCCTTAGAAGATATTAACCAAAAACACAAGAATGAGATGAAAGATAAATCTATCAAATGAAACTTCATGCACTAACAAAATTCCAGGTCGACAGGGTTAGATCTGCAAAGATTACAAGGCAAATGAAAACATACAAATATCCAAAGCAATTATAAACAATTCAAATCAGTAATACAAGGTTGAGCATTCAGCTTATTAAAGCAAAGAAGTCGTATGCAAACCAGCAGCCCTTGCAATCAAGCTCAAATAAAAGTTTAACAAAAACACATAAAAAGACATACTATCCAATTCACCAAAATTATACCCTACTAATCTCACTCTCCCTAGCAAATAGACCATAGTTTAAGGTTTGCAGCATATTCCCACCCGTGACCTATGCTATAATAGAAAAAACGTGCACCATTTCCTGGGAAAAACAGCATAAATAATGCCAATAACCGCAAAAATTTTCAAATAGAAACAAAATCGGAGCATCAAATCTTATTTGTAGCCAGTATAATCATAATCGAGCAAAGATTGAAAAATCAAGACAGAAGGTCCAAAGAAAAATCTACATAAAACAAAGCATCAGAAAAGGATTCCATGATGAAATTCAGTAAAATCAATAACTAATGAAAAAAATATTAGCGACGATGAAATCAAAATTTATCCCAAAATGAGAAAACTCACCACCGGAGCTACGGCGAGGCATTTTGCTTATGTTTTCTTGAAGTCGGCGAAGAATTAGAAATTGTAGTTTTGTGAGCTAACAACAGAGCCCTAACCGCTATATAAATTTGGGGTTGGGGTTGGAGGTAGGTGTGCTATCGGTCGGTTGGTTCGACCGATCGATCGAAATTTTCAAACCGAAAATCGAATCGAATGAATTTTTTGAACCGAATCGAACCGATTATAATTTTGGATCGATTGAAAATCGAACCGAAAAACCGATCGATTTCAGTCGGATCGAAAAACCAACCGAAATATAAATTATATATATAATTTTCTAAATAAACATATTTTATCTTAATTATTTAATTAAAATATTAATTAATTATTATATAAAATATATAAATATATGAAAATAATAGTTTCGATTCGGTTGATTCGATCGAACCTAAAACGTAAAACCGAAAATCGAACTGAAAACCGATTTTAATTAAAATTTTAAACCGAACCGAAAATCGACTTCCTCAAAAACCGAATCGAACCGACCGAAATCGATCGGTTCGATCGGTTTTTTCGATTCGGTTCGGTCCATGTACACCCCTAGGTTGGAGTTGGAGAATCGTCTATATCAGCGTTTACGTGGCTCCGGTACGTGTCAAATATTCACTGGTTTGAAGAAAATGGGGACCAATCGGCTATGAGACGTGCAGAGAGCTTACGATAACGTTGCGGTGATGCGGTAACCGAGATGGGAACATGTGGTCTCTAGATGGTTATATTTTCTTAGAGAAGAGGTTATCGACAAAACCGGTCAACTTTTTGTAACCAACGGCGGCTCCAAATATTACACAAACAAAAAAATGTGTGAATCTGCGTTATTAGCATGAATAATCTAGATCGATATTTTTGTACACATTTATTACAGTAGTTATATATACATATAATTTAAGTTTAGAAATTAGTAATTTAAGTTAGTAACAAATTTAAAAGTTCAAAATTATATGATAATTTAACAAAAAATAAATTAAAGTACCTAAATCATAATCTAAAATAGTAAATAATCTAAAATAAAATAATAAATAACTTAAAAAGAGAATTAAAGAGAAAGATAAGAAAGAAGAAAGACAAAGAATGAAAGAGAAACCAAAAATAATAGAAAATAAAAATATATATTTATCGGGTGCATTTTTTAGCCCGAGAACTCGGGCTTTTTGGGTCCGAAGCCCGGTTAGTCTTGGATTTTTTTCGAGCTTGTTTTTTAGACTCAATTTTTTTAGGCATTTAATTTTGAAGCCCAACTTAGCCCCGAGTACCCTGGACGGGTCCATCAGGTCGTGTCCATTTTCCCGACTCTGATTAAACCATTGCATAAAGACAAAGAAACGAAACAAAAATTGTGATAAATTGGTAATGGCAACTATCCCTTTTATACAATAATAATTGTTGGGAATAGTTTCTTAACTGTGTATTTTGATTGGATCTCAACATTATCGATAATTGTCCTGTTGATGTAACTTAGTGTTATTCACATGTTAGAGAGTTTGCATTTTTGGTTACATGTTTCAACATAAAAACTATCAGTTTGGACAAGTCAAAGATTGATGAAGTTCAAACAATACTAAAGTCGATTATCTTGAAAAATAATATTAGTACCAAGAATCGAGAGAAAAGCACTGCTTAAGATCATAGACTAAAGACTGAAGACTAAGATACAATGATATTGATGAATAGTGTTACTGAAGAGTGAAGTCGAAGACTGAAGATTGAAATCGAGCTGAAGTTCAAGACTGGTATTCGAAAACAAAGAATTCGAAAAGATGACTGTGTCATACCAACAGTTGAGAAGTAAAAGCTGCTAATAAATAAGTAAAAGTTGTGGATAACTACGTCAAAGTTGAAGTGTCTTATTGACTCAGGGTCTCCAAACTGATAAAAGACGAAGTCCAGCCTGCTGATAAAACTCGGAGCAGATTCGACAGATAAGACCTGAAGTTATCGTACTGGAAAGACACGAAGTCATCCCAACTGAAGAAACACGGAATTATTTAAGCCTTGAGTATTTGACTTACCACGTGTTGTAGCGTATCTACAGAAGATCCTTACATACTAGAACCATTGTTCAGAATTGTAGAGTTACAGTGTACGATGATGCAGACCCTGACAACGATGTACGATGATTCAAATGAGAAGAATTCAAACGACAAACAGAATGAATGTGATTGATTTTTTCTCCAACGGTACTATACATCATCCACTCGATAAGACACGAAGCCAACCTAGCTAAAGAAACACATGTTATTTAAGTCTTGATTGTTTGACTTACCACGTGTTTTAGCGTATCTGCAGAAGATCATGACATACTAGAACCACTATACAGAGTTGCAGAGCTACAGTGTAAGATGATGCGGACTCTGACAATGACGTAAGAGGATTCAAAAGAGAAGAATTCAAACGACAAATGAAATGGATGTGATTGGTGCTTTGATTAGATCCCAAAACCTCATTGATGGTTGCGCTGCTGGTGTAACTTAGTGCTACTCATTTGTTAGAGAGCTAGCTTTTTGTTTACAAGTTTTAGCATAAGAACGACTAGATTGGATATGTCCCATATTTAAGGAGTTCAAGCAGTACTAAAGTCAGTCATACAGATAGAAGTATCAATACCAATACTCTGAAGACTGAAGATTGAAGACTCAGCGCTGCAGAAGACAAGGAAGCTCGAAAAATGACTAAGTGTCATACCAGCAGCTGAGAAGTCAAAACTGTTGATAATTATGTCAAGCTGAAGTGTCAACTGAAAATTTAGAGTCACCAAACTGATAGAAGATAGTGCCCAACCTGCTAATAAAACACGAAGCTGACCAAATTGGTGGACCTCGAAGTCAACGTACTGAAGAAAAACACGGAGCCAACTCAACTGAAAAAACATGAAAAATACTTAAGCTGTGAGTGTTTGACTTGCCACGTGTCGAAGCGAATCTGCAGAGGATCCTGACGAGTCAGAACCACTTTCTAGAGTTGTAGAGCTACAGTACACAATGTTGTAGAAACAAAAAAACGAAATACGAGAATTCAAACGGGCAGAATTCAAAAGATAAATGAAATGGATGTGGTTGGTGTTCCCTCCAACTGCGCTATTCATCGTCCACTCTATAAATACTCGCAGAATCCAACATTTGAAGGTTATCGAAATGCTGCACATTCAAATATTCAAAGCACCCAGAACTTATATCTTAAGAACAATTATCCAGTGATTTCAAATAAGAGAGTTTCAAAGTGATATCAGTAAATCCTCAAAGTTTACATATAATTATCAGCTCAGGGTTTCATCATATACTCTCTTATATTTTCTAGGTTACAATCTTGTAATATATTATGCCTAGAAACCTTGAGTTGTCGACCTATGACAGCTCAAATCTTAGTTGGATACTCTCTACTCAAAACCCCAAACATTTAAATAAAAGTTGACAAAGTAAGCAACAAAGTGTTAGTTATTGAAAACTTTGTTATCTTGCACCAAGAAGAAAAAGGTTAAGTCGTCTGCACCCTTGAGCAGTCAGAAGTTTCCTAATACCAGCAAGCATAGAAAGATATGCTAAGTAAGGCGAGATACAGATAAGGTGAATTTCAGTATCTAAGTTTACTCTTGTACCCACAAACAAGACTTAATCCCAAATAGTGGATTGACTGTGTTATCAGTATCTGGAAGTAGGAGCTGATCTCTCCGAACCACGTAAAAACCAAGTGTTCTTTACTTTTAGTATTGCATTACATTGCATATTATTGAATTGGACATCATCATCACACGCAGCACAACATACTGTTTGAAACACTCTATCAGTATCGGTTTGATTCTGAAGAAAAATTAAAAACTGACTAATCAATATTTGACTAAGTATTTTCTATCAACATCAATTTTCAATAAAGGCAAAACGTAACCATCACAATCCGTACGCACATTAATTATCAGTCCAACTAACCAGTTACCTCAATAGTCAGTAGGATTGCCAACTCATGTGTGTGTGTGTGTTGGCCTAGTGATAGAGTGGTTAATGCCCGAGACCAAAGGTCTCGGGTTCGAGTCCACCATGACGCAGCCTTTAAAATTTCTGTATTAAATTAACAAAAAATAAAAATAAAAAAATAAAAAAAGGATTGCCAACTCATATCACACAATACAAAACTCCACATACTTGAAATGATCAGCAGCTCGATACCAATATCGAATCGACTTCGCCACGACATTTCTTGATCGTTTGTTTTAAAAAAAAAAGTTAATGTACCTTAATTGATATATTCCTCTCCCTCCCTTTCCCATGCACTAGAACAACCCCCAAGGGCACTCACATTTTAAATAATATTTTTATTTGAATGTATTCCCTTGCAAAATATACATATAATTATTAAATAATGAACGAAAATAAATTTACATAATCCATCAATTTATTATATATATATATATATATATATATATATATATATATATAAATCGGAAAAATAATTAACCAACCACTTGATTAACCACATTTTCATACAATTTGCGGTCGATTTAAATTGTCAATTTTTTTGCTCACTCCTAATTAGAAGCAAAATGAACCCTACTGAAAAGCCCTTGGGGTTTGGGTTGGTTTGGGCTTGAAAATTAAAGGTCCAAAAATCGGGTATAAAAATCCACTAAAACCCCTGCCCACGGGCTGAAAAAAAGCCTGTGGTTTTGGGCTAAAAAGCCACTAATATTTTATTAAATATATAGATTTTATAAATTTTTAATATACATATCTATAATTTTTAATAATATTAATTATATTTTATATTAAAAGTTTCTTACTAATTCACATCTTGGTCGGAAAATATATATTTTTAAATTGCAACACATCAAAGTTCGAAAAAAATAATAACTTTATAAATCATTCAAAATAATTCATAAAAGAAATGATCTCCAAAATATATAAGTTGATGATTAATGACCTTATAATATGTAAAACTATTTTGAATCATTGATCTTAAATATATATTGTATAATTAATTTATTTTTTCTATTATTTTAGGCGTATAAGTGGAATTGACGTTTAACAATATCATTTACCTTTGATTTGTAATTATTAATTTATTTCTCCTTAAATTAAAGAACTAAAATTCTACTACATCATAATATCATCGTATTAATACATAAATATGTCAAAATATACAAGAAGATTATCATAAGAATAAGTAAGTTTTAATATATTCTTATCATCGATTCTTTATTTAAATTGAGTTATGAGATTTTAATTTATTTATTTTTTGAAATTTAAAATATTAATTTTATATATTAAAAAATAAAAAAATAATCTAAAAAGGCCCGCCCACCCGAAAACCCGCCGGGTTGGTTTGACTTCACATTTCTAGACCGAATTTTTTTTGGCCCGACCCGACCCGAAAAATATAAAAGCCCGACGAACCCGGGATCGGCCCGACCCGGCCCGCTACTTTGCCACCTCTACTCCTAATGATAGCCCATATAGACATTGTTAAATGATAAATTGCTACAAGGATGCTAGCTACCAAAAGGATGTGAGAAGTCAATACACTCAAAATCAAATAAAGGACGTTATGACGTACAGTTGCATTTTTTTTTTCTGCAAGACATTGTCGTTCTCATCGATGGACCATATTCCTATAATATACTCGATATTTCTCTAATACATGGTACACGGTAAAATCATGCACAGAAATGACAAATTCCTGATAATTTTACGATAAAATTTCTTTAGCCCTAATGCACTACATGATCAGATTTTACTTATAAAAAAAAACACTTCTATTTTAGACTGATTGCTCTATAAATCTTTCAGTCCTATAGTAAAGTTTGAACAATAAATTTCTGGAAGCTTGACATATATTTCAATAAGTAGAGCATACAAAGCTAAAATATCACGATGAAGAACAAGAGCACTGAGCAAATCTTCAAAAGCATGTTTAAAAGTTCTCATTATTTCCCAGTGAACACCACTGGGAATGGTAACGAAGTGCTAGGAGCCCAAGGTCTGTAGACAACCACTTTAAATGGTACAACCACAACATTCAATAATAGGAATCCTCAGTGACATTCCGATAAAAATAGTTTCAAATTAGTAGATGCTGCAGTGAATTCAGGACACCCCATTTAGGAGCTCATCGTCGAACCCGAGTTTCTGCGGCATTCAGCCAGCATGTCCATGTAGAACTGGCATTTAGTGATGTCACTTCCGTAGCTATTCAGGCACTGCAGAAAAATCGGCAAAAGTTCTTCAAATTTAGATGCAGGGAAGACAATGCATTCTATATGAAAGCAACAATGGAGTTTGAGGGAATGGGGATCAGTAAGACATGATAACAAGATGATCTGTTCAAGTGTTACCCATTTGATTACAATTATATGATCAAGGAAAGGTAACTGAAAAAATAAGTTCCATTAACTTTTACAAGATCTACCTATTACCATGTATGCACTATGTGAAAAAGCGAGTTTCAATGCTAAGAATTTCCCTAAGAATTAAGGTATTTACGACCTAAAGAGGGACACTATTAATTTTCATCTGAATATTGGATGATATTTGCACAAGACAAAAGAGAAAGACAAAGACGTATACTTACATCCTGGAATGCCTTAGAATGCACACCGCAGGCTTCAGCTCCACCCATGCTGGGTGCATTAGGTGCTGGAGCTGCTGCAGCTTCAGATGCAACTGTTTCATGCTGAATTGTCCGAGGACCCATAACGGCATCAACAGCCCTGTGAGCCATTGCACTTCCAGTACCAAATGCCATCCCTAAAGAATCATAAGACACATGAGGGAAGCCAGTGAGACTATAAACCAAAATGTGCAAAGCATATTGTCACATACATATATAGATTAAGAGGGTGTTTGGCTGAGCTTATAAGCTCTTTAAAACAGCTTAGAAGCTGTTTAGGAGCTTTTAAGCTGTTGCAGAGTGTTTGGTAAAATAAGCTCCTAAACAGCTTATAAGCTGTGAAAATAAACTCCCCTAAAAATAAGTTGCTCAAACCCAACTTATTTTTTCATAAGCTTATAAGTTACCATGAATTTACCAAAATAATCTTATTATAGTTCGTTATTTCCTACATATACACTACAAATTTCATTTTTCGTCAATTTTATCTCTCTAACTCACGATTCTTTCTCTAGCTTATAAGTTCAATTATCTAAACACTTTAATAACTTATAAGTTCTTGAAACATCACCTCTTATAAGCTCTTAAAATATCTTATAAGCTCTTTAAAATAAGCTTAGCCAAACACCCCCTAAATAGTTCATTCCATATACAATCCCCATACCTTGAGCTATGGTTGAACCAATGCCTCCGAGCATGGATCCACCAGAGCCACCTTGGACTGGAGCTGGAGGAGGAGCACTATTCACTACACAAAGCCATAGAAGGAAGAGTTAGCTAGGAAATACATGTAAACCTGAGAATGAAGTCAGGCCTGATTTGACTAACAGGTAAAAGAGAAAGGCAATTAAAAGTTTAAGAAGTAGTACTCGTTAAGAGAGGTTTATAACCCCAGTTATAAATACAATGTCCTAGAATATAGAAACAGCACAGAGGTACCTTTTTGAGGAGGTGGGCTCCGTGCAGCTGGACGTGGGGCTGGGCGGGAAGATCTTCCTGTAAATTCAGTCAGCAAGTGATGAGACACTTCTCATGAGAAATATCCAGGCAAAACTAGACTGCAGAATAGTCTTGCTGGAGAAAACGTAATAATAAGCATAAAGGAGATGAACAACAACTTCCAACTTGAACGAAGCAGAGAACAAGGTTTCCTTTCACCAAAATTCGAGAATTGAAAAGGCAAATAATGTTGTGGTACAGAGTGAATCAATCGTTTAGGGTAAATCTATCCTCAAATAAAGGGTATGAGCAACCTAATTAGCAAGAGAACACCCACAAAAGGAACTGATACTATCAAATTTACATGTTTATCCTACTAAATCTCATTATTCCAAATATAAACAAATACTAAGATTTAAGCTTGCAACAAACTGGAGATCCATATAAAAAAATTGCGCAACATTGCCTGGCAAACGACAGCTCAATCTATTATAGACCTAAAGCACAGTACAAGCATTGATACAAGCAAAAATCGATTCCATCAAATCGATTCCATCAAATCCAGCACGATAAAAAAATCAATTATAGATCGGAAAAATTATCAACGAACACTATTAAAATCAAGCCCAGAAAACTGAGAAAATTTTCTACCGGAGCTACGGCGAGCCATTCGGCTACTTTATCTTGGAATTGGTAGGATGAAAAAACTAGGACGGAGAGAATCGACAGAAAATAGGAGGTGGTGTTTTGGAATTGGATTCGAACTAAACCCTTATAACCTAATTTGGGGGCGTTTTCCGGAGAGAAATCCTCTGTATCCAAGTCTATGTAAACCTGATAGCGTCCAACTGAGGAATATTCTAGAGCATAAATCTCATGTCATACGTGGCTTATCAAATTCAAGCACATAAATTCTGAACAAAAACTTGGGTGAATTCCAGTTAGTCGTAAGTTCATTTTTATTTTTTGTTAAAATAATTATATATTAATTATGATGATTAATGATAATAGATTTTATTCATTTATAATTAAATTAATTAATTTCTAATTATAATTTTTAATTCAAAATTATTTATTAATTCACAAGTAAGGTTTATTAATTCATAATTAAGGTTTATTAATTCACAATTAGGATTTATTATTTCACAATTACGGTTTATTAATTGAAAATTAGAGTTTATTATTCAAATTATGTTTTATTAATTCACAATTAGGGTTTATTAATTCAAAAATAAGGTTTAATATTCAAAATTAGGGTTTATAATTCTAATTAGGGTTTATTAATTCAAAATTAGGGTTTATTAATTCATGATTAGGGTTTTTTAATTCCAGTTAGATTTTATTAATTCAAAATTAAGATTTATTAATTTATGATTAGAGTTTATTAATTCAAAATTATTATTTATTAATTCATAATTATGATTTATTAATTTATAATTAAGGTTTATTAAATTAATTAAATTTAATTAGAATTAATTTAATATAATTAATATAATTAATTAATTAAAAACTTAATGAAGCTGGGCGCACATGAAACCACCCATAAATTCTGAAAAACACCTTTTCCATCTTTCCACTTTTACCATATATTTCCTCATACACATTTTGCTCCATATACTATTTTAAATGAGGAAGAATTAGAAATACACAAACCTCGTAAGAAACCTTTAGAAATACTTAATCCTTATAAAACTATGTACAAAAAATTAGGTAGATTCTCATGTAAAGGACAACAATACCTCTCAATTCAATAATCTGCTACTTTTTTTACTAAGATCATTCAAACATTCATTTAATGGAGATTTAAACATGCTTATCAATCATGTCCAACATACTTTCGTACACCAAATAAAAATTATCAATCGAGTTATCGACTTTACATCTTTTTTACCACAGTGCTGTCGGGACTCTTTCGGTTGTTGGATTTTTACAGACTTTTGAGCTCCTCCTGAGCTTCCACCAACCACACGATCTCAACAGATGGACTCCTACCGTCGGACCTCCTTCAGCAACACTCAGCACAACCCTTGTCTATTTCTATTCGGCATAGGGTACTTAATTGACATTCTTTGGAAGATAACTCATAAATGATACTTGGAATTGTCGGGCAAAAGTCTTCAACTTTTATTGAGGAATTATGGAATACTTAATACATTCGTGTATCTCATTTTGGGATGAGACAAACTCTTTAGCTACCTATGGTAGCTTGTGCATTATGCACATACAGTCTTGAAACTGAAAATTAAAAAGGAAAATTTGAAGAACTAAAAACTAAAAACTATTACAAGAGGATTATTTTTCTCGGGTTTGAAGGTGGATGCTCTGTATGAATGTAAGATTCTTGATGACTCTCGATAATCTTGAATTTCCTTCTTCTCTTTCTTTTATAGAGGTTTGATGCCATCTATCTTCGCTCGAATAATTGCCTCGAATTCTTTTTCATCCGTGATGACTGTCGCATATGAACTTGGGGTCCTTTGTCTCCTGCCGACACTTGCTTTGTGGTGGAGAGTATGAGATTATGCGCCTTCACATGTTGCTAGGCCACCTGCTTTTGTAAGTAGCTAATCGCTTATTTTCCTAACAAATAAATGATAGTAAAACAGCGAGTATATTATCGTATCTACAGGGACGGATACTCGAAAACACAGTGAGTAATTCACACAAATTTTTTATTATTATTCAGGCAACAATATTAAGAGGGTGATGATTAAACTAGACTTCAATTAAATAAGGAATAAAAGACTGACCATAGGGATGTACTTAACCTAACCAGATTCACACAATTAATCTATTACCATGTTTATCAATTTAATCCACATTCAGATGAAGGATCACTAATGTAACTACAGTCTTCCGTCAGGACATCCTATAGTAGTGTGTTAGCCTAAACTCTATCTCCGCTAGGTCTCAAGAGAAGTAAGCTACTTACCAAAAGCACACAAAGAATAACCTCCTACAGTTCACCTATCTCCGCCAGGTCTCAAGGTAAGGTCTGTATTATGTATTCAAGAGATCAACTATGCAATTAATTCCGTCAGGACATCAACCACATAACTAGCATGTATAATAGTGATCAGATACTAACACATGAGAATTAAAGCCAAGAATCATAAATTATGAATGGGAAGGCAAAACAGTATCAACAGATAAATCACGGAAATATAGTCAGACGTACAAACCCTATGATCAATAAAAGATTAGCTACTCATAAATAAAATAAAAACAAAACAAGAATTAAATAAAGAAAACATGAATTGAATTGATTAAATAAAATCGTGAAAATCCACAATGAATAACGTAGTATCCTGAATCAACAATAATCCTGAACTCTTAAAGTAATTTAAATCAGAAGTTGGAATGAAAAGAATTCTCTCAAAAGCTAAAGAAAATTGTCTCGGGTCCAAAATCTCTCGTAAAAAGTTCCTCCCCATTGTTCTCGAACTGCTCCACTTATTTGTAACCCTAATCCCGCATTGGCTCGCAAGATTGACCTCGCGAGACTACCTCGCGATGAAGGGTTGCGAGGCGTAACTTCGTCTGATCTCCGTCTTTCCTCGCGAGACTACCTCTCTAGACTACCACTCGAGGCCTCTCTAGACTACCTCGCAAGGCGAGGATTCCGCGTCTTTCGTCTTCCTTCACGAGTTGGGCTCGCGAGACTCTTCCGCGAGAAAGGGTCGTGAGCTCACGCGGGGAAAACCCCTCTTTCTTGTGATCCATATTTTTTGACATCTAAACCTGTGTAGAAATGACACGAAATACACACGGCATAATATCTTTCAAAGTAAAAACAAACATATCTAACCAACACTCAGATGACCATAAAACTATTATAAAACGAACGAAAATGACCTCAAAAACCAGGTAGAAATGAGGGTTATCAATAGCCTTCGGATTTTAGGATTGGATTCCGTCAGAATCAGATTCTAGACCACCTTTAGGATCGGATTCCGAGAGAATCAGATTCCGGACCATGTATTATCCAATTCCTTCTGCCGATGCTTTTGTCGTTTGCGAGTAAGTGGAGTCTGCTTTCATTTTCCCACTATCTCATGTCATTTTCTCTTAGGTGGTTAATCTTCTTATTTCGAGTCACATGACTCTCTTTTCCTTGTCGGCCACCATACTTTTTTGGAAGTGCCTAAGGCATTCTTTTCTGAGGAACCCGATGCTCCTCATGCTCTTCCCATCGGAAGAGCTTCTTGCCGTTCTTCTTGTCTTGTTTCGGTAAGAAGCTCTTCCCAAACTCTGGCTCTTTCTGGTTCGGACAATCTGTACAGACTTATGACGTCCACTGCCCAAAGTGAGTCATGTTGCAAAATTTGCGTTGAGTCTCCTTGCTCACTGCGATCTTGTTTTCCAAGAGTAGTGTCTTTTTTTTTCTCAAAGAAACTCTAGGCAAAGCACGTTGTTTTCCCTGATATTATATTTAACAAGAAAGTTCCATTAGTCGAATTCTGGAAGAACTTGAATGGAAACTTGATTTGTCCATCTCTATGAGACAGACCTATAAACCCCATGCTCGCCTTGTGGTTATCTGGTCTTCTGAAAATATGGAGACCAATGATATTTTCGATGACGGTGCCTTAATATTGTTAAGTGCCCTGGTATCGGGTCGTCGAAGCCTGATGTAGTGGAAAGCTTCGTGACTTCCTTTTTTGACGGGTTCTGGAGCAGCACTGATGAAATACAGCTCCAATAAATCTCCTCTATTGAGTCCTGGGTTGTACACCCAAGAGTCGTGCACCGCTTCTTAGATCCATTTTGGTAGACCTTTTATCTCGGTGAAAGCTGGCGCAATCGTATAAACCGAGGCTAGTGTCCCAAAGTCATACCATTGCTTGACATCCTCTGGATTGGCTTTGGTGGACATCCATACTCAGAGATATTTTCCCGAGATATCAACTCTGCTGTGATAGGGCTAATACATTTCCTCGTCTGTAACTTTTCCCAACTGGACTAATATGCCTGCTAAGTATGAGAAATATCAAAAACATTAGTATCAGCCTTATATTTGCCGATCATGCCCTAGAGGTGCTGGGTTGACACGGTGATTCAGGTTGTGACACCTGGTCATCGTCTTTTTCTTGGGCCGACGATTCTGAAGAATCCACCAACTTAGAACTCGTGCTAAGGGTACTGGAACCCTTGCTACAGGTATACCGCCTTGTACGGAAAAGGGCTCCTTTCCCAGACTTGAACTGACAGCCTGGAGCAGTGGTGATGCATAACGGATTGGAGCAAACTCACGTTCTGTATGCAAACTCGGATTCGTTCTGTGATACGGGTCACATCCCTATCTTGAAGCCTCCCTGCTTGTTTAGCAAGAAGGACAAAGTCATCCCGTCCTTCAAGAGCGGCCTGTGTTCTCCCGATTATCTTTGGGCGATGATAATGAAGTCAATTTTCTTCGGCTCCATAACTTGTCAGAAAATCTGCAAGAATATTTTCATGAGATTTAAGAACAACAATATCATAGATATAATATTGGCATTCAACTTGTCATCTTAACAACCTAGCCTTTTCGGACTTAGATTCAATTTTATTTACTAGAAAAGCTTTAACTTGGGTGTTATCAACTTTTAAAGTAAAATTCTTCGCAAGTAAGAATATCAGTCATTTCTTGAAAGCCTGTCGAACTACAAAGAACTCTTTTTCATTTATGTTCCAGCACACAACATTTTCTTCGGGGAAGAGGCCGCTACAGTATCTGGATGATTCTTCTCCTAGTAGGGTGATCTTTGTAAGCATTGTTGGCCACCAATGACACTCACATCTGTGTACAGGATTAAGTTGTCTTCGTCCTAAGGTATCGAAAGTTTATGGAGGGTTTTGCATACCGCCAACCTCTTCATCACTTCCGATGTTCATCTGTCTATATGATGCGAACATCTTTCTTTAGCAATGAGCTAAAGACTTTCTTGTGTTCTGCAAGATCCTTGATAAACATTCCTGCAAAGTTAACAACTCCCAAAAAACTTTGAAGTTACTTCTTCTCCTTGAGATATTTTGGAAAGTTCTGCATCTTCTGCACAATATGATCTTGCATAATGATTCCCGTCTCATTGATAGCAATACCTAAAAACTCTATTTTTCGTGTAGCGATGATTGTCTTCTTCTTAGACGGTAGCAATCCTTTCTTTTGAGAGACATCTGCAAAAATCTTCAAATGCCTGACATGTTCATCCATATTTTCTAACCTTATAAGAATATCATCAATATAGACAAACATGATCGAGAAATAATCTTTGAAAAGATTATCTATCTTTCTTTGGAATATCTGGGTGCATTGGCCAACTCCATAAGGATCAAGTTTCACACGTAGTGCCCCTGTGAAGTAGAGAAAGTTGTAAACTTCTTACCCATCCTCCATGCGAATCTGGTAGAAACCTAACTTGCAATAAAACTTGGAAAAACCTTAGCATTTCTAATGCAGTTGATAAGGTGTTTTCTATTCGGGATGAGATACCCTTCAAACTCCAGAATGTCATTAATACATTTATAATTAATAACCAATATGGGTTTAGCACTTTTGATCTCACCATGATTCCTTACCATAAATCCGGGACTGTTGTATGATGAGTTCCCTGGTTCGATTAACTTCAAATCAAGATGTTCCTTGATTATCTACCTCTATTTCTTCTGATCCACGAAGTTCATCAGGATAGGTCTGAATATGATAAACTCGAATTCCTTGTCTAACTTAACCTTCAGACTAGCTTTGAGTTGGTTTATGTGCCACCATGTCAAATGATCCTTGTTGTAACATCGAACGATTTTCCTCTTGACATTCTCTGGAGCAACATGTACTCCTTCTCCAATATCTTGGCTATATATCATAGATGCTTTAAGGATTTGGATCTCCTCATCAACAAGATCTCCAGATAATTCTGAAATCCTGCAACTCAGCAGTGCTTCGTTGAACCGTCTTTGATCCTTCATCTTTGGGTGCTGAAGTTTTCCTCCATCACCACGCTTGCTGTAAAATCTGATTGGCATTTATCGATTAAATGCCCCTACAGTCACTGAACAATGATTTTGTGATGACAATTGGTTGTGAACATCAATCGCCTTCTTTCATTGTCCTGCATAAATTTCTTAAACATCTGTAGGAAATTATTTTCCAACAGAATATCAGCTCATGTGTCATTAAAATAGATTGGTGGAGTTTTGACCTTGTACCAAGATGTTTGGCCTGCTCCGTCTATCAAGATTTCTATTTGTCTTACTCATTTGGATAAGAGCAAGATATTCTTTGAGAAATCTCTTCCAGTAATCTAAGGTGAATTTTTCTCTACTTCTGCCGGAAAAACTCCTTTCTTGGCTGTGCAGTTTCCTGCACCTGAATCAACATAGGCAGCAAAATACTATGCCTTGTACTTCTCGTATGACATCCCAATTGAGATGTATATTGAGAATGGACTTGTCATTCAAATAGCAGTTATCTCCCGCTAGTTGTCACCTCAATTCCTTCAGTTGATATTCCTCATGCCTTGCACCTATCGAGGAATTTGCGTCCTAGGATTATGACTTTCATTTCCTGGTTGGTCTTCCCTTTGATGATCATTTGAAAGCCTCCGAAATCCAGGGTTCCTTCATAGACATTGGACCCCGAATTCTTTAGATCGCATAACATCATGCAGGTGAAGTATATTTCTTCACATGTCGTGTTAAATCTTATGGTAATTTCTCGCCATCCTTGTGGGCATCCAATCTTGGCTGTAATCTTGATCGCATGTGGTTGAACGTCTCTGATAGATCTCATTTCATACGATTGAGAAAAACTTCTTTCGTATGGTTAAGAGATAACTCCATCTCAATGGAATGATAATCTTGGGCCTCCAAATCTTTGAGTATCTCCGTACTGAAGTATCGGCTTATTGCTGATCTGGATATTGTCTATCTCAGAGGTGAAAGTTCCACCCGATCTGGACAGCTAGCTTTACCTTCTTGAAAATATCGGGTATCTCGATGAACTCATTTCCCAAATATAACTCTGTATGATGGGAGTTTGAAAGAGCATAAAACACCTGATAAGTGATGGAATAATGTTTGCTCCATTTATCCATCAATTCTTGCTTCTTGAAGTCCTGATAAAACGTCCGGGCTGAATCTGGAATCTTTGATATTATATGAAATCTTCGGATAGAAGATCGCTATAATTTTTTTTGCAAATAGATTCACTGAGATGGTTTCCATTACCAAATCAACATGATTCAGTATCCTTTTATCGTAAATCGTGATATCAATTGGTGCATCTGTATCCAAGTAGAGTATCGACTTGATCACCAACTGGATTGCTCTGATGTGAATCTATTCCATCGTATTAGCGATTTCTAGTTTCATACTTTGAAAATCTTCCCTGATATCACTGGCTGGTATCAGTAGCATCTCCATTTGATTCCTAGTAAACTAGGATGGAAACGACATCTCACGTCTTGTGACTCCGTAGACGACGTTGTGTTTCCTTTTGACTAGACACGGGTTTCTTAGAACATGGTCAATCTTTCCTTCTGTTGAAAATCCTTGATACTTTTGTAAACTCAGGGTTTTATTCATTATCATGATCATCACTTTTTGTGACAGGGTAGTTCGGCTAGTATGACCTAGTTCATCTTGATGTTCCCGATGGTGCGTATTTTTTTAGTCGGATCCTGATTCTAAAGACTCATCCAATTCTTCTTCTCTGTTGAAGATATCTTCTTGTTCATATATACTCTGTCTTAAGGTATATCTTCGAATTGGTATACTTGTAACAATTCTTAATAATATACGACATCTTCAATTCTGGTGTAGACTCGAATCTCCACATTCCTCTTTGCTCGTTCTGTGGGTAATTTGTTGAGATATGCCCATTTGCACCGCATGTCCAGTAGTTGCAATCTTTGAAACTTTCATTAGCTCTAGTGTGAGCTCCTCTGAAAGTCTTCTTCATCGGTGTTTGCTCGTGAGAACTAGATCTCTTAGCTTGATACCGTCTTCTTGTTGGACCGCTTCTTTGTCCAGATTTATAATATCTGACTTTCTATTGCGGCTACATCGTTCTTGGCCTCCAAGAACTCATCTTTTATCTCATTCCTTATTGTAGGGTTGGAACCTGTTTTTCTTTCTCCTTTATTTATATAAATGTTATCCTCCGATTTCCGTTGAAAGATCAATCATATCACAGATCAACGTGGCTAATTTGTTGATCTTTCTCAATTTCTGGAGATTCCTCAGAGTGATTGCAATTTGACACCACTCGAACAGCTTCTTGTGAACATAAGACATCCTTATGGATACACTATCCACATAGGCTATTGGTTGGTAATCCATGATGAACATTTTCCTCCATGGACTACGGAACTTAAAAAAAAATAGCTCTCGTGCAGCATCTTCGTTGACCATACTAAGATGTTGGTACTTTGTAAAGAGTTGGAGAAATTTGTTGAGAGCTCTTTGCTCCAAGACCACCAGTCTTAGATTATATAGAGCCAACAAATATTTCTTTCTCTTCTCCTCGTTGTAGCCATCAAAATATCCATCTCCGAGGAAATAAACTTTGAATGTATCGATCATGCCCTTTTACCGCATCCTCCATGAAGTCGAACGTCAGTATCACTTATTTTCTTTCAATTGGGCAATATTCCCAGTATTGTTTAACAACACCTGCTAAACTTCATTCGAGGGCCTTGACCATATTAAGATTTTCAAGATCCAATGTTGCGGCTGCAACAACCATTGATGCTGCCCATTCATATATGATGTTTACTCGATCATTGAAGTTGACTTCGTCGATGTCGAGTGTCAATCCATAAGGATAGATAAGCTCCAAGGTTGCTTTTTCGACAGAGATTTCCTGTCTCTTTGCCTCCTTCCTCTGTCTCTTGTTCTGATTCTGGCTTGCTCTGTTATATACTCTGCCTCAGGTCCTTAGCCAGACTCATATTGACCTCTTGACCCCATAGGATCAACTCCTAGTATCCATTGTGCTGGGATTGGTGGTTCGTCTTTCGGGATATTCTGGTTCATCTTCAGATCCACCATATTGAGGTTAACAATGTCATTTTCGAAGTGTAGGATCAGCAATCCAAATTTAATCAAAATCTTAAGATAATGTCCTTGTACGTGACGTTGTTACACCTCTCAGACCTACTAACAATGTTAGCATTGGCACGAGAAAGATTTCCAACCGATATACAAAGTCTTCCATCCATGATAATTTAATTAACTTTGCGATAATAGTAAATATAGAGTATAAATTGAATTGTAACTCGTGCATTAGGTCCGGAATCCGATCAATCGGATTCTGTGATCGGATTTTGTGATCGATTTTCCTCGAATTCCCTCAGATTCCGACATGGTTTCCGATCGGATTCCACTTCGAATCCGTCCATCGATTCGTGGTCTTTTAAAGCACAAATAAGGGTAATTCGGGTAAATCTACCTTATTTTACATGTTTTCTGTAATTTGGGTAAATCCTTAGATGTCTTATGAAGTTTGTGTAGATCTATTCATTCTTCATTTTAAATTGTTCCATTAATACAAGTAAAATTATAAAATATTATAAATTTTATATATATATATATATATATATATATATATATATAAAAGAAAGTTAGTGTAAAATATATATAAACATATCACGAAAAAATAGAAATACATTAAGTAAGATTTTCTTAAATAAACTTGTAATATATTAGGCCTAGAAACCTTGAGATGTCGACTTATGACAGCTCAAATCTTAGTTGGATACTCTACTCAAAACCCCCAAAATTGAAATAAAAGTTGGCAAAGTAAGCAATAAAGTGTTAGTTGTTGAAAACTTCGTTATCTTGCATCAAGAAGAAAAAGGTTAGGTCGTCTGCACCCATTAAGCAGTAAGAGGTTTCCTAATACCAGCAAGCGTAGAAAGATACGCTAAGTAAGACGGGATACTGATAAGGTGAATTTCAGTATCTAGGTTTACTCTTGTACCCACAAACAAGACTTAATCCTAAATAGTGGATTGACTGTGTTATCAGTCTCTGGACGTAGGAGTTCATATCTCCGAACCACGTAAAAATCAAGTGTTCTTTACTTTTAGTACATTGCATTTTATTGAATTGGACATCATCATCACACGCAGCACAACATACTGTTTTGAAACACTCTATCAGTATCGGTTTGATTCTGAAGAGAAAAACTGAAAATTAACTAATCAATATTTGATTAAGTATTTTCTATCAACATCAATTTGCAGTAAAGGCAAAACGTAACCATCACAATCCGTACGTACATTAGTTATCAGTCCAACTAACCAGTTACCTCAGTAGTCAGTAGGATTGCTAACTGATATCACGTAATACAAAACTCCACATACTTGAAATGATCAGTAGTTTTGATACGATCGAATTGACTTCGCCATTACTTGACATTCTTGATCGATGAAGGTCCAATGTTGTTTAAGAAAAAAATTTAATTTACCTTAATTGGTATATTTTTCTCCCCCTCCCTCTCCCCCATGCACTAGTACGACCCCCAAGGTACTATCAGGTAATGTGTAAAATTTGAAGTGTTGATAAAATAATACTCATGACATAGTAACTGATAATAGCTAGGGTGAGCACGATTCAATTAACCGACCATTTTCTCATATAAAAAAACCGATCATGTGATTTTTTATCGGTTCCATCAATAAAAATAAAAAACCATCATACCGATTAATCAAAAAAATTGATTCGGTTAACCAATTATGTAATGATTAAAAATAAAAAACCATCATACCGAATAATAATTGAGCCATCTCCAATTGGTTATAGAGTCATCTGTGACAAATCATCAATGTTGAAAATGGGGTAATCTTTCTTACAAAAACAAACAAACAAGAATACATTTCAAAAGAGGTAGGTTATTATAAAAACTCTTATTATCCTACAAACGTGAAAACAATGTATTCTCTTTGAAAATTACAGTACTAAACAAAAATATTTGAATTTTCGCTTCTAAACCCTCATGCATTCATCCAACAAAGTGATGCATCACGTAGATCTTCGTTATCTAATGACGGAAAATGATTCTCACTCTCACTTTAAAAATATTTTTATTTGAATTTAGTCCCCTTGCAAAATATACATATAATTATTAAATAATGAACGAAAATAAATTTACATAATCCATCAATTCTATTATAATATATATATATATATATATATATACATATATATAAATACGGAAAAATAATTAACCAACCACTTCAGTTAACCACATTTTCAATAAAATTTGCCAGTCGATTTAACTTGTCAAACTTTTTTTTGCTCACTCCTAACGATAGCCCATATAGACATTGTTCAATGATAAATTGCTACAAGGATGCTAGCTACCCAAAGGATGTTAGAAGTCAATACACCCAAAATCAAATAAAGGACATTTTGACGTACAGTTGAAATTTTTTTGTCCCTAAATTCATAAACTTTGATACAATTCTGATTTATTACATGAACTTTAAAATTTGAAAGACAATACATGGACTTTTTATTTTTCTAATTTTTCCCATTAGAGAGAAATCGAAGTTGAGTTGGACACTATGTGTCTTAATCTGTTGACATGGAAAAAAAATAACAATTAAAACGACATCGTTTTAAATTTCTATAAAAAAGAAAAAGAAAAAAAAGAGCAATTCCATATCAGCATCTTCTTTCCTCCCTATCTCTCATTCCCCCTTCATTCTCTCCTCTCTAATCTCTATCTCTCTTCTCCAGCTGCCCACATTTCTCCTCTCCGCTTCCCTTCTTTCTCTCATAACTTTTTTTCATCTCAAAAATTGAATCAAGAAAAAGGGATTTTGTAAGCAAGAAAAAGGGATTTTGTAAGGCCCATAGTTTTATCTCTTCTCTCTCTCTCCCCCCTTCCGCCTCTCATCTTTTCTCCCATCTCCTTCGGCAAATCTTAGACAACCCAACCACCACTACGCTGCTCGAGCCTCTTAGTAGCTCTTCCCTTCGTCGTCGCACAGTCGCTACCCCCGTCTCCCCTTCGCACGACTCCAACAAGAAGTAAAGATTTAGGAATGACATCGAACTAATAGTACAACACTTCAGTAGCTTCAACTAAGAAATAGAAGAAGAAGAAGAAGAAAACAAACAAAATTTGCTAATTTTGTCAAGCGGTGGAGCTACTCAGAACTCATACAGATGGAACAATTTCCTCCACGGCTCAACTACTAGCGCCGTGGCCATTAGACAAGGGAATGACGAGCAGAATCCATCTTAATCGAATTCAATCGGATCGAACCAAGATTTAGGGCTGAGCTTGAGCAATTCCAGTAGGAGGAGAGAGAATGGGGAAATGCAGACGGAGGGTTTAGAGAGAGGAGAGTGGAGCGAGAATGGGGGAGCAGCCTTCGATAGTTTCTTATTCGGTTTGTTGGTCAATGACATCGAACACCGATGGGTTCGTCGGAGTGGAGAGGAGAACGATGGGCGGCAGAGTCTCAGATGAGGGAAAAAGGGGAGAGAGAGAGAGAGAGAGCTTCAAATCCAGAAAAGAGAGTTTTTTTATTTTTTTTTTAATTTAAAAATTTAAAACGACATCGTTTTGAGATATTCTTGTACATGTCAGCAGATTAAGACACGTAGTGTCCAACTCAGCTTCGATTTCTCTCCAATGGGAAAAATTAGAAAAATAAAAAGTTCATATATTGTCTTTCAAATTTTAAAGTTCATGTAATAAACCAGAATTATATCAAAATTTATGAATTTAGGGACAATTAACCCTTCCTATAATATAATCGATATTTCTCTAATACATGGTACACGGTAAAATCATGCACAGAAATGACAAATTCCTGATAATTTTACGATAAAATTTCTTTAGCCCTAATGCACTACATAATCAGATTTTACTTATCAAAAAACACTTCTTTTTTAGACTGATTGCTCTATAAATCTTTCAGTCCCATAGTAAAGTTTGAACAATAAATTTCTGGGAGCTTGACAAATATTTCAATAAGTAGAGCATACAAAGCTAAAATATCACGATGAAGAACAAGAGCACTGAGCAAATATTCAAAAACATGTTTAAAATTCTCTTTATTTCCCAGTGAACACCACTGGGAATGGTAACGAAGTGCTAGGAGCCCAAGGTCTGTAGACAACCACTTTAAATGGTACAACCACGACATTCAATAATAGGAATCCTCAGTGACATTCCGATAAAAATAGTTTCAAATTAGTAGATGCTGCAGTGAATTCAGGACACCCCATTTAGGAGCTCATCATCGAACCCGAGTTTCTGCGGCATTCAGCCAGCATGTCCATGTAGAACTGGCACTTAGTGATGTCACTTCCGTAGCTATTCAGGCACTGCAGAAAAATCGGCAAGAGTTCTTCAAATTTAGAAGCAGGGAAGACAATGCATTCTATATGAAAGCAATAATGGAGTTTGAGGGAATGGGGATCAGTAAGACATGATAACACGATGATATGTTCAAGTGTTACCCATTGATTACAATTATATGATCAAGGACAGGTAACTGAAAAACTAAGTTCCATTAACTTTTACAAGATCTACCTATTACCATGTATGCACTATGTGAAAAAGCGAGTTTCAATGCTAAGAATTTCCCTAAGAACTAATGTATTTACGACCTAAAGAGGGACACTACTAATTTTCATCTGAATATTGGATGATATTTGCACAAGACAAAAGAGAAAGACAAAGACGTATACTTACATCCTGGAATGCCTTAGAATGCACACCGCAGGCTTCAGCTCCACCCATGCTGGGTGCATTAGGTGCTGGAGCTGCTGCAGCTTCAGATGCAACTGTTTCATGCTGAATTGTCCGAGGACCCATAACGGCATCAACAGCCCTGTGAGCCATTGCACTTCCAGTACCAAATGCCATCCCTAAAGAATCATAAGACACATGAGGGAAGCCAGTGAGACTATAAACCAAAATGTGCAAAGCATATTGTCACATACATATATAGATTAAATAGTTCATTCCATATACAATCCCATACCTTGAGCTATGGTTGAACCAATGCCTCCGAGCATGGATCCACCAGAGCCACCTTGGACTGGAGCTGGAGGAGGAGCACTATTCACTACACAAAGCCATGGAAGGAAGAGTTAGCTAGGAAATACATGTAAACCTCAGAATGAAGTCAGGCCTGATTTGACTAACAGGTAAAAGAGAAAGGCAATTAAAAGTTTAATAAGTAGTACTCGTTAAGAGAGGTTTATCAACCCAGTTATAAATACAATGTCCTAGAATATAGAAACAGCACAGAGGTACCTTTTTGAGGAGGTGGGCTCCGTGCAGCTGGACGTGGGGCTGGGCGGGAAGATCTTCCTGTAAATTCAGTCAGCAAGTGATGAGACACTTCTCATGAGAAATATCCAGGCAAAACTAGACTGCAGAATAGTCTTGCTGGAGAAAACGTAATAATAAGCATAAAGGAGATGAACAACAACTTCCAACTTGAACGAAGCAGAGAACAGGGTTTCCTTTCACCAAAATTCGAGAATTGAAAAGGCAAATAATGTTGTGGTACAGAGTGAATCAATCGTTTAGGGTAAATCTATCCTCAAATAAAGGGTATGAGCAACCTAATTAGCAAGAGAACACCCACAAAAGGGAACTGATACTATCAAATTTACATGTTTATCCTACTAAATCTCATTATTCCAAATATAAACAAATACTAAGATTTAAGCTTGCAACAAACTGGAGATCCATATAAAAAAAATGCGCAACATTGCCTGGCAAACGACAGCTCAATCTATTACAGACCTAAAAGCACAGTACAAGCATTGATACAAGCAAAAATCGATTCCATCAAATCGATTCCATCAAATCCAGCACGATAAAAAATCAATTATAGATCGGAAAAATTATCAACGAACAATATGAAAATCAAGCCCAGAAAACTGAGAAAATTTACCACCGGAGCTACGGCGAGCCATTCGGCTACTTTATCTTGGAATTGGTAGGATGAAAAAACTAGGACGGAGAGAATCGACAGAAAATAGGAGGTGGTGTTTTGGAATTGGAATCGAACTAAACCATATAACCTAGTTCGTGGGCGTTTTCCGGAGAGAAATCCTCTGTATCCAAGTCTATGTAAACCTGATAGCGTCCAACTGAGGAATATTCTAGAGCATAAATCTCATATCATACGTGGCTTATCAAATTCAAGCACATAAATTCTGGAAAAAAACTTAGGTCAATTCCGTCTCGTCATAAGTTCATCCTTGTTTTTCATTAAAATAATTATATATTAATTATAATGAATAATCATAATTATTTAAAATTAAAATTTATTAATTCACAAATAAGGTTTATTAATTCATAATTAAGGTTATTCAAAATTAGGATTTATTAATTCACAATTATAGTTTATTAATTCATAATTAGGATTTATTAATTCACAATTAGGGTTTGTTAATTCAAAATTATATTTTATTATTTAAATTAGATTTTATTAATTCACAATTAGGGTTTATCAATTCAAAAATAAGGTTTATTAATTTTAATTAGGGTTTATTAATTCAAAATTAGGGTTTATTAATTCATGATTAGGGTTTTTTAAATTCCAATTAGAGTTTATTAATTCAAAAGATTTACTAATCATATGATTAGAGTTTATTAATTCAAAATTATTATTTATTAATTCAATTATGATTTATTAATTTATATTTAAGATTTATTAAATTAATTAAACTTAATTAGAATTAATTTATTAATAATTAATTAATTAAAAACTTAATGAAATGGTCTCACTGTGCGCACTGCGCGCACAGGAGACCACCCCTAAATTCTGAAAACACGTTTTCCATATTTTCCATTTTTTCCATTTTTACAATATGTTTCCTCCGACACATTTTGGTCCATATACTATTTTAAATGAGGTAGAATTAAAAATACATCAACCTCATAAGAAACCTTTAGAAATACTTAATCCTTATAAAACTATGTTCAAAAATTAGGTAGATTCTCATGCAAAGGACAACAATACCCCTCAATTTAATAATCTACTACTTTTTTACTAAGATCATTCAAACATTCATTTAATGGAGATTGAAACATACTTATCAATCATGCCCAACATGCTTCCGTACACCAAATAAAGATTGTCAACCGAGTTATCAACTTTACACCTTTTTTATCACAGTGCTGTCGGGACTCCTTCGGTTGTTGGATTTTTACGGACTTTTGAGCTCCTCCTGAGCTTCCACCAATCACATGATCTCAACCGATGGACTCCTACCGTCGGACCTCCTTCAACAACACTCAGCACAACCCTCGTCTATTTCTATTCAGGCATAGGGTACTTAATTGATGTTCTTTGGAAGATAACTCGTAAATGATACTTGGAATTGTCGGGCAAAAGTCTTCAACTTTTATTGAGGAATTATGGAATACTTAATACATACGATGTATCTCATTTTGGGATGAGACAAACTCTTTTAGCAACCTATGGTAGCTTGTGCATTATGCACATACACTGTTGTAATTGAAAATTAAAAAGGAAAATTTGAAGAACTAAAAACTATAAACTATTACAAGAGGATTATTTTTCTTTGGTTTGAAAATGGATGCTCTGTATGAATGTAAGATTCTTGATGACTCTCGATAATCTTTAATTTCATTCTTCTCTTTCTTTATAGAGGTTTTATGCCTCTATCTTCACACGAATAATTGCCTCGAATTCTTTTTCATCCGTGACAACTTGCTGCATGTGAACTTGGGGTCCCTTGTCTCCTGCCGACACTTGCTTTGTGGTGGAGAGTATGAGATTATGCGTTTCACATGTTTTTGGGCCACCTGCTTTTGTAAGTAGCCTTCGGATTTTAGGATTAGATTCCGTGAGAATCGAATTTCGGACCACCTTTAGGATCGGATTTCGAGAGAATCGGATTTCGGACCATGTATTCTCCACTTTTTTCTACCGAAGCTTTTGTCATTTGCGAGTGAGTGGAGTCTGCTTTCATTTTCCCACTATCTCATATCGTTTTCTCTTAGGTGGTTAATCTTCTGCCTTCGAGTCACATGACTTTCTTTTTCCTTGTCGGCCACCTTACTTTTTGGAGGTGCCCAAGGTATTCTTTTCTCGAGGAACCCGATGCTCCTCATGCTCTTTCGATCGGAAGAGCTTCTTACCATTCTTCTTGTCTTGTTTCGACAAGAAGCTCTTCCCAAACTCTAGCTCTTTCTAGTTCGGACAATCTGTACAGGCTCGTGACGTCTACTGCCCAAAGTGAGTCATGTTGCAAAATTTGCATTGAGTTTCCTTGCTCACTGCGATCTTGTTTTTCAAGAGTAGTGTCCTCTTTTTCTCAAAGAAACTCTAGGCAAAGCTCGTTGTTTTCCCTGTTATTATATTTAACAAGAAAGTTCCATTACTCGAATTCTAGAAGAACTTGAATGGAAACTTGACTTTGTCCATCTCTGTGAGACAGACCTATAAACCCCATGCTCGCCGTGTGGTTATCTGGTCTTCTGAAAATATGGCGACCAATGAGATTTTCGATGATGGGGCCTTAATATTGTTAAGTACCCTGGTATCGGTTCGTCGAAGCCTGATGTAGTGGAAGGCTTCGTGACTTCCTTTTTCGACGGGTTCTGGAGTAGCACTGATGAAATACAGCTCCAATACATCTCCTCTGTTGAGTCCTGGGTTGTACACCCAAGAGTCGTGCACCGTTTCTTGGATCCATTTTGGTCGACCTTTTATCTTGGTGAAAGCTGGCCCAATCGTATAAACAGAGGCTAGTGTCCCAAAGTCATACCATTGCTTGACGTCGTGTGGATTGGCTCCAATGAACATCCACACTCGGAGATATTTTCCCGAGATATCAACTCTGTTGTGATAGGGTTAATACCTTTCCTCATCTGTAACTTTTCCCAACTGGACTAATATGCCTGCCAAGTATGAGAAATATCAAAAACATTAGTATCAGCCTTATATTTGCCGATCATGAGCCTAAGTCTGATCTCTCCCTCTTTTACCCCAGAGGTGCTAGGTTGACTTGGTGATTCAGGTTGGGACACCTAGTCATCGTCTTTTTCTTGGGTCGACGATTCTGGATAATCCACCAACTTAGAACTCGTGCTAAGGGTACTGGAATCCCTTGCTACATGTATACTGCCCTGTACGGGAAATGGCTCCTTTACCAGACTTAAACTTACATCCTAGAGCAGTGGCTAATGCATAACGGATTGGAGCGAACTCGCTCGTATGCAACTCGGATTCGATCGTGACACAGGTCATATCCCCATCTTGAAGCCTCCCGCTTGTTTAGCATGAAAGACACAGTTATCCGGTCCTCAAGAGCGGTTCCAAGTTCTCTCGCAGTTGCCTTTGGGCAATGATAATGGAGTCAATTTTCTTCGGCTCCATCCATTGTCAGAAAATCTGCAAGAATATTTTCATGAGATTTAAGAACAATAATATCATAGATATAATATTGGCATTCAGCTTGTCATCTTAACAACCTAGCCTTTTCGGGCTTAGATTTAACTTTATTTACTAGAAAATCTTTAACTTGGGTGTTATCAACTTTTAAAGTAAATTTCTTCGCAAATAAGAATATCAATCATTTCTTGAAAGCATGTCGAACTCTAAAGAACTCTTTTTCATTGATACAACATTTTCTTCGGGAAAGAGCCCGCTACAATATCTGGGGGTTCTTCTCCTAGTAGGATGATCTTTGTAAGCATTGTTGCCCACCAATGACAGTCACATCTGTGTACAGGATTAAGTCGTCTTCGTCCTGATGTATTAAAAGTTTATGGAGGGTTTTGCATACCTCCAACCACTTCATCCCTTCTCGATGTTCATCTTTCCATATGAAGCGGACATCTTTCTTTAGCAATGAGTTAAAGACTTTCTTGTGTTCTGCAAGATCCTTGATAAACATTCCTGCAAAGTTAACAACTTTCAAAAAACTTTGAAGTTGCTTCTTCTCCTTTAGATCTTCTGGGAAGTTCTGCACCTTCTGCACAATATGATCTTGCAAAATGATTCATGTCTCATTGATCTCAATACCCAAAAAACTCTATTTTTCGGGTAGCAATGATTGTCTTCTTCTTAGACAGTAGCAATCCTTCCTTTTGATAAAAATATGCAAAATCTCCAAATGCCTGATATGTTCATCCATATTTTTTGATGTTATAAGAATAACATCAATATAGACAAACATGAACGGGAAATAATCTTTGAAAAGATTATCCATCTTTCTCTGAAATATCTGGGGTGTATTGGCCAACCCCATAAGGATCACATTCCACAGGTAGTGCCTCTGTGGAGTAGAGAAATCTGTAAACTTCTTACTTCATTCCTCCATGCGAATCTGGTAGAAACCTGACTTGCAATCAAACTTGGAAAAAACTTTAGCATTCCTATTGTAGTTGATAAGGTGTTATCTATTCGGGATGAAATACCCTTCAAACTCCAGACTGTCATTAATACCTTTATAATTAATAACCAATATGGGTTTAGCTCTTTTAATCTCACCATGATTCATTACTAGAAATCCGGGACTGCTGTATGACGAGTTCCCTGGTTCGATCAACTTCAAATCAAGATGTTCCTTGATTATCTACCTCATTTTCTTCTGATCCACGAGGTTCATCAGGATAGGTCTGAATATGATAAACTTGAATTCTTTATCTGACTTAACCTTCAGACTAGCTTTGAGTTGGTTCATGTGCCACCATGCCAAATGATCCTTGTTGTAACATCGAACTATTTTCCTCTTGACATTCTTTGGAGCAACTTGTACTCCTTCTAATATCTTGGCTAGATATCATAGATGCTTTGAGGATTTGGATCTCCTCATCATCAAGATCTTCGGATAATTCTGAAATCCTGCAACTCAGCAGTGCTTCGTTGAACCGTCTTTGATCCTTCATCTTTGGGTGCTGAAGTTTTCATTCATCACCATTATTGCTGCGAAATCTGATTGGCATTTATCGATTAAATGCCCCTTACAGTCGCTGAACAATGATTTTGTGATGACAATTGGTTGTGAACATCAATCGCCTTCTTTCATTGTCCTGCATAAATTTCTTGAACATTTGTAGGAAATTGTTTCCCGACAGAATATCAGCTCATGTGTCATTAAAATAGATTGGTGGAGTTTGGACCTTGTACCAAGGTGTTTGACCTGCTCTGTCTATCAAGATTTCCGTCTGTCTTACTCCTTTGGATAAGAGCAAGATTTTCTTTGAGAAATCTCTTCTAGTAATCTAAGGTGAGTTTTTCTCCACTTCTGTCGGAAAAACTCCCTTCTTGGCTGTGCATATTCTTGCACCTGAATCAACATAGGCAGCAAAATACTCTGCCTTGTACTTCTCGTATGACATCCCAATTGAGATGTATATTGAGAATGGACTTGTCATTCAATCAGCAGTTTTCTCCTGCTAGTTGTCACCTCCATTCCTTCAGTTGATATTCCTTATGCCTTGCACCTATCGAGGAATTTGCGTCCTATGATTAGGACTTTGATTTCTCGGTCGGTCTTTCCTGTGATTATCATTTGAAAGCCTCTCAAATCCAGGGTTCCTTCATAGAAATTGGACCCCGAATTCTTTAGATCGCATAACACCGTGCAAGTGAAGTATATTTCTTCACCTGTCGTGTTAAATCTTATGGTAATTTCTCGCCACATTGTGGACATCCAATCTTGGTTGTAATCTTGATCGTCTGTGGTTGAATGTCTTTGATAGATCTCATTTCATACGATTGACAAAAACTTCTTTCGTAGGGTTAAGAGATAACTCCATCTCATTGAATGATAATCATGGGGCTCCAAATCTTTGACTATCATCGTACAGAAGTATTTGTTTATTGCTGATCTGGATATTTATCCATCGTAGAGGTGAAAGTTCCACCCGATCTGGACAGTTAGTTTAGCTACCTTCTTGAAAATATCTTATATCTCGATGAACTCCTTTCCCAAATATAACTCTGTATGATGTGAGTTTGAAAGAGCATAAAACACCTGATAAGTGATGGAATAATGTTTGCTCCATTTATCCATCAATTCTTGCTTCTTGAAGTCCTGATAAAATGTTAGGGCTGAATATGGAATCTTTAATATTATATGAAAACTTCGGATAGAAGATCGCTATAATATTTTTTGCAGATAGATTCCATGAGATGGTTTCCATTACCAAATCAACATGATCTAGTATCATTTCATCGTAAATCGTGATATCAATTGGTGCATCTGTATCCAAATAGAGTGTTGATTTGATCACCAACTGGATTACTCGGATGTGAATCTATTCCATCGTATTAGCGATTTATGCTTCATACTTTGAAGATCTTCCCTGATATCACTGGCTGGTATCAGTTGCATCTCCACTTGATTTCTAGTAAGCTAGGATGGAAGCGACATCTCACGTCTTGTGACATCGTAGACGACGTTGTGCTTCCTTTTGACTAGACTCGAGTTCCTTAAAACATGGTCTATCTTTCATTCTATTGAAAATCCTTGATACTTATTTAAACTCAGGGTTTTATTCATTATCATGATCATTATTTTTTGTGACATGATTGTTCAGCTAGTATGACCTAGTTCATCTTGACATTCACGATGGTGCGTATTTTCTTTAGTCGGATCCTGATTCTAAAGACTCACCCGATTCTTCTTCTCCACCGAAGATATCTTCTTGTTCATATATACTCTGTCTGATGGTATATCTTCGAATTGGTATACTTGTACCAATTATTGATAGTATACAACATCTTCGATTATGTTGCAGACTCGAATCTCCGCCTTCTTCTTTGCTCGTTTTGTGGGCAACTTGTTGATATGCCTCTTTGCACCGCATATCCAGCAGTTGCAATCCTTGAAACTTTCATTAGCTCTAGTGTGAGCTGTTCTGAAAGTCTTCTTCGTCGATGTTTGCTCGCGAGAACTAGATCCCTGAGCCTGATACCGTCTTCTTGTTGGACCACTTCTTTGTCAAGATTTATAATAACTTACTTTCTGTCGCAACTACATCGTTCTTGGCCTACAAGAACTCCTCTTTTCTCTCATTCAACGTTCTCCTCTGATATTCGTTGGAAGATCAATCATATCACAGATCAACAGGGCTGATTTGTTAATCTTTCTCAATTTCTTGAGATTCCTCTGAGTGGTTGCAATTTGACACCACTCGGACAGCTTCTTGTGAACATAAGACATCATTGTGGATACACTATCCACATAGGCTCTTAGTTTGTAATCCCTGATGAACATTTCCCTCCATGGACTACGAAACTTCAAGAAAAATTGCTCTCGTGCAGCATCTTCGTTTATTATACTAAGATATTGGTACTTTGTAAAGAGTTGGAGAAATTTGTTGTGATCTCTTTGCTCCAAGACCACCAGTCTTAGATTGTATAGAACCAACAAATATTTCTTTATCTTCTCCTCGTTGTAGCCATCAAAATATCCATCTCCGAGGAAATAAACTTTGAATGTATCGGTCATGCCCTTCACCGCATTCTCCATGAAGTCGAATGTCAGTATCACTTATTTTTTTTTCAACTGGGCAATGTTTCCAATATTGTTTAACAACACCTGCTAAACTTCATTCGAGGGCCTTGACCATATTATTGTCAAGATCCAATGTTGCGGCTGCAATAACCATTGATGCAGACCATTCATCTATGATATTTTCTCGATCATTGAAGTTGACTTCGTCGATGTCGAGTGTCAATCCATAGGGATGGATAGGCTCCAATGTGGCTTTTTCGACAGAGGTTTCATGTCACTTTGCCTCATTCCTCTATCTCTTGTTCGCAGGGTGTGCACGAATCAAAACGATCAAAAAACCGACCGAACCGATCGGTTTCGGTCCGGTTCGGTTCGGTTTTGAAAAAGTCGCTTTCGGTTGGTTCAAATTTTCAATTAAAATCGGTTTTCGGTTCGGTTTTCGGTTTTATATTTTAGGTTCGGTCAGAACCCAACCGAACCGAAAATCTTATTTTTATATTTATATATTTTATATAATAATTAATTAATAGTTTAATTACATTATTAGGATTAAAATATGTTTATATATATATATATATATATATATATATATATATATATATTCGATCGGTTTTTGGTCCGATCGAAACCGATCGGTTTTTTGATTCGGTTTTGATCGGTCCGAAACTATAAATCGTTCGGTTCAAAAAATATTTTCGATTCGATTTTCCGTTTTAAAATTTCGATCGATTCGAACCGACCAACCGATGCACACCCCTATTGTTCGATTCGCTTACTCTATCAGATACTGTGATCGTGTCCTCGCCAAACTCATATCGACCTCTTGACCCCATAGGATCAACTCTTGATATCCCTTGTGCTGGGATTGGTGGTTCGTCTTCCGGGATGTTCTGGTTCATCTTCAGATCCACCATATTGAGGTTAGCAATACCATTTTAGATGCGTAGGATCAACAATCCAAATTTAATCAAAATCTTAAGATAATGTCCTTGTACGTGGCGTTGTTAGACCTCTAAGACCTACTAACAATGTTAGCATTGGCACGAGAAAGATTTCCAGCCGATATACAAAGTCTTCCATCCATGATAATTTAATTAACTTTATGATAATAGTAAATAAAGCGTATAAAATTGAATTGTAACTCGTGCATTAGGTCCGGAATCCGATCAATCGGATTCTGTGATCAGATTTCGTGATCGGTTTTTCTTTGATTCTCTCGGATTTCGACATGGTTTCCGATCGGATTCCACTTCTGGAATCCGGTCCATCAGATTCAGGGTCTTTCAAAGCACAAATAAGGGTGATTCGGGTAAATCTACCTTATTTTGCATGTTTTTACAAAATTTGGGTAAATCCCTAGATGTCTTATGAAGTTTGTGTAGATCTATTCATTCCTCATTTTAAATTGTCCCATTATTATTGACTAATACTAAAAAAGAAAGTACTTTTATACTAAAAAGTACATCGAATTTCATACCACATTATTTTATATACAAAACATAATTTTCCTCAATCTACACGTCCAAAAGCAATGAGCTAATATTAGCGGAACGGAGGGAGTACTAAACTTGATCTACATCTACCACATTAATAATTATTAATTTGAATTAATAAAAATTAAAATTAAATTATATCCATGATTATACAAGTAAAATTATAAAATATTATAAATTTTACAATATATATTATAAAAAAATTAATGTAAAATATATATAACCATATCACGAAAAAATAGAAATACATTAAGTAAGATTTTCTTAAATAACATGAATATAATAATACAACCGCATATATATATATATATAACGGGAGGATTGATAATTTTGCAAAATAACTATTTTTTATTTCACTAGGGGTGTTTATACAGGTATGATTTTAGGTTAATCGAGAATCGAAATAAAAAAAATTGATTATTGGTTAACCGATAATCGATTTTTTTTGTTTCGATTCGGGTATCGGTTATCCCCTTCAAGTGAATTTCGGTTATCGGGTATAACCGATTGACTGACGATTATACCCGATTAATCAAAATTAATATATATATATATATATATATATATATATAATATAATATAAATTATTTAATTTAATTTTATAATTTCGATAATATTTGAAATAATCTCGATTATTTTCGTTTAATTTTTGTATTTTAATATTAAAATTATGTTAATTGCTAACCGAACCGATTAACCGCAGTATTGATTATGATTAGTTATTTTTGTCCATTTCGATTTTGGTTAACCAAAATTTCGATTTCGACTAACCGAAATCGAATCGAATCTCACCATCCCTAGTTTTCACTATATATATAATTTTGAGAGATAAAAATATAATAAAATAAATATTTTAAGATAATAAAATGTTAGACTTATATATATACCAATTTATTCTAATTATTATAAATAAATATTTTTTTTGTATATATAGATGAGAGATGGATAAAATGTAAATTTTTGTTAGTCTTGACCATAGTAAATAGATACATATATATTTACTGGAATAAACAATAAATATAGAATATTAATTATCTAAGGCACGCTAATACTTTTAATAGGTTGAGTAAATGGATTCGTTGAACATGTCTGGAAAGAAAAATCGTGGATGATAATTATGTATATATATATATGAGAGATCAAATATAGTATCCGGGCTTAATGTAGTATGTAGTAGTCAATCTCATCTACTCACTCATAGATCATATGGTGAAGATTTTTTTGGATTTTTAAGCTTAATTTCGTTGATTTCGCTACAGTAAGGGTAGATTTAATTTGACTTGTTATGCAATTACGAAAAACAAACCTTGCATTTAGTTGAACTGAACAATGCATTTAAATGAACACAAAATGCATGTATTTGAACATAATAATGCATGTAGGTTGGAAGCAAAGACATCCAAAGACGAGCTCATGCTCGAAGCGTCCTCACCCCACGCCAGACGTCCCTTAACGCCCGTTGGCCAACAATGTATTTTTAGGTTTTGTAAGATGCATGAACATATTTTATTAAATGTATGTTTTTGTTTCATGCCAACTGCAGTGTTATGTTTTGTTAAATATAATTTTATGTTTTTCGACAGCAAATCTTTTATCCTTTCTTCTTCGTCAATTACGTCGTCTTTCCCCCCGATTAATCGATGAATTTCACTGTGAACCACTGACATAGCCATCATCTCTCTCGATTATTCAATCATCTATCAAATTCATCTTCTAATTTTTCTCAAAATCCATCAATTTTGTTCTCAATTTTTTTCTTTCAAAATCTATTATTTTTTGCTGTTCGTATGTATTATTGCTGTTGTCTGTCATCGACGTCATTTTCTCCGTCGCTGCCGTCCTTGTAAAAAAAATAAAAATGAAAGAAGAAGAAGAAGATAGGATGAGAAGAGAAGAAGAAGAAGAAGAAGAAGAAGAAGAAGAAGAAGAAGAAGAAGAAGAAGAACTGATTTGCTTTCTTCTCATTTTACCCATTTGAAAAAAATAAAAAATAAAAATGAGTTGTCACGTGTCAGCTTGTGGTACGACCACATGTTCAAAATGTGTGGTTTAGATTATGTACTACATACTATTTGGTAGGGCTGACAATTCGTGCGTATCGGGTCGTTATCGTGTCGACACGATAACGATACACGACCGACAAGGCCAAACACGAACACGACCCGTTAAGAATCTATCCGACACGAAATGTACTGACACGACACGAACACGAATATGACACGATTTTTTTCGTATTGACACGACACGACACGATAATGACACAACACGACACGATAACGATAAATTTAAATCAAAATTAGAAAATAAATAAATAAAATAAATAAAAATATAAAACATATAATTAAATTAATATTAAATATATAAAAATATTATCGAATTATACGAAAACGACACGAACATGAATGCAACACGAAAATTATCGGGTTACACGAACACGACACGAAATTATCGTGTCGACACGATAAGGACACGAACACGATAAGGCTGAACACTAACCCGTTAATTTCGTGCGTGTTCGTGTCGTGTTCTCGTGTCGTGTCGAAAATTATCAGCCCTACTATTTGGGGACTGGATATATATAGGGAATGGATCAAATGAGAACTCCAACTTTTTTGAGAACTAAGAACTAATGTAGTCCGTTCATTTTTATAATATAACGGTCAAGATTAATTATAAATAGTTTATTATCCTCATAATTTAATGATAATCGTTTAGCCCTAAAATCAAGGAATTTTATATATTGATTTTCGTAATTATTCTCATATGTACAATTACTACGATTACATGCACACCATTAATTATATGAACATAACAATGAATTGGAATGGATAGCATGCACAAGAACTACGATTACATGAACAACAATATGAATTATATGAACAACGAAAAATAGTATGTGAAATATCCAAATACCAAAAATTTAGGGATTTGACTATTTTTATCATTAAATAATTATGAGTCGTCCGATCTAATTTAATCTAACGGTGGTTATTAGTTCTTTGTTCTTATCTAAGAGATGGTTCTCTCTATAACCAACCCCTTATATATATATATATATGTGTGTGTGTGTGTGTGTGTGTGTGTGTGTATTGGTAGAGGTCACATGCCTTTAATAAATATAAATAATTTATAATTTAAAAGCTCACTTAAATAATAACACAAAGTTGACAAAAAAGTATAAGTTTCACTATGAATATTAGCGCAAAACTGACGACCTTATATCCATCATTTGTGAAGATAGATAGTGCGTGAGTAAATTTGTTATCCATTTCACGAATTCATACATCACTATTATAGAGGATGAACCAGATATGAATTAAATTATTTTTAAGAAATAAGAATGAAATTATTTTTAAGAAATAAGAATAAATCTAAGCCATTGATTTTAGTAAACCAATGGACAATATTAATTTATGTTGTGCTACAGTACATTACTATATATGCTAAATTTTAATTTCACATGATTTATTTAAAGATTATACTAGTAATTTTATTTTATGTTAAAAAACGTTATTTCCTTTATTTTAGGGATTTATTGTAATTTATCTTGTAACTTCTTATTTTAGATAGTTATATTTTTTTGTTGCACATGTACAATAAAATTGTAACAATAATAAATCGTAGTACGCGATGTGTAATGTGTGCCACATATTTATTAAATATGTGTTATAAAATGATTAGTTTGTGCAACATTATATTGATCAGATTATAAAATCCCTACTTTTTTGATAAGTGATGAAATTATCGGGAAGTGACGAAATTATGTATGTTATGGAAGTGACGAAATTATGTATGTTATGGTAGAGAAAATAATTTATTTTAATACCAAATTTACTCTTATTCGAATTATTTAATAAAATAAAATCTAAAAATTATTAACTAAATTCCCTTCAATCTGGACCGTTGATATGGACTAGATGTGTGGATGTGATATATTCTTATTACTTACACTTATAGACATAGAACCACCCCCACTATATATATATCTTTATATTTTGATTATTTGATTTTATATATTTCAATAGAATTTATAAGTTAACAAAATAATAATAATTATTTCCATAATAAAATTATTATAATATAGTTGATATTTAAAAAGTCATGAAAATAAAAAATAAAAATTTAAACACAAAAGAAAGCAATAGAAAATAAAAAAATAAAAATAAATGAAAACCTAAAAAAGAAAATAAATAAAGAAATAAAAAATCAATTTTTATGGAAAAGTAAGTTAGGGGATCGAGAAAACTATGATTATGAAATTTTAAATGATTCATTTCACATTTTTTTAAAATAATTTTTATGTCAAATTAAAGATTTTATTATGAGATAATTTAATATTCATACTGCATATTTTATGGTGAATAAAATTTTACAACAACGAGAAAGAAGCAAAATAAATAAATAAGAACAAAGGAAAAAAAGAAAGAGTAAAAAATTGTCCATCTCCATCGTAAATGAATATGTTTTATATATATAGATTTAGTTTATCATCTTAGTAAGTCCTTTTATTTTTCCAACTAAATAAAAAAATTTTCCAACTAAATAAAAACTCTTTATTTTTTATATTTTATGTCGTCCAATTCTTTTAACGGATTTATCTGATTGAATATCTTTCCTACTAGTATTATTTTTTAATTTCACATCACTAAATATTATTCAGTTAAATTTCACATCAATCCTAATTACAAATTTTTACGACAGAAACTCTCCATCCCAAATCCAACGATGGTGGTGTGGTGTGGCAGTGGCACACGTTGAAGGCTTTGTTTTGGGATGTGGGCTTGTGAACAACGTCGAGTAGGGCAAGTTCGGAAACAACAGGCTTTGTCTTTTAAATCCATAATTGGAGCTCAACAGCAAACCAGTCAGAGGATTATATCTGATAAAACTCATGTTCCACTCTCAAGATTGTTCACGATATTCTTCAAACAGAGATTTGTGTAGTGCAATCATCAGATATACACAACCATTTCTCTTCATTTAATCCAATCAGTCTCTGCTTTTTTTTGACAACCTATATTCGATTAGGCACTGAAATCTCGCGCAATCTTAATAATAAGAAAAGAATAGTGATCGAATCTAAACGTTGTGTATGCGCCTTCCCATGAACAGGTATGTCCGCTGCGAAAAGCCACCATGCATTATATAAATATATTTGGTTAATACGGCTTGTAGCGACAAAGCACTAACCGTGAAGCATTTAGCAGTTTATATCTATAGACGAGAAAATGGCGTGGCAGGAGGCTGAACAAGGTGGATGGGGGTGGGGGTCGGTGATGGTGATGCTGGTTTTAGTAATGCTTCTACTACTTCTGCCGCTCGGGATGGCACCCGGACCGGTTCAGCCACCATCAATGTCGCTGCTCTTCATCTTCCCGCTCTCGATGGCTGTCATTCTCATTTTCCTCTACCAAGCCTCCAAGAATGATTAGATTTCAATCTTCTTTGTAGATAAAGAGTTACTATGCATTGAATGATGATATCTAATTGAACCTGTGTTTAATATGTGTAGTCATTTTGCAAAATACACGCGCACGCACAAATCTTTCAATTCATTGCGCTGGAAACCAAATCGAATTGAATGAAGAAACGCAAAATTTCAGTGCCTAATCAAATACAAAAAGAACACACTAATTCCGATTTCAATTAAATGAAGACATGGTTGCAATTTAACAATTCCCAATCATCTTCAAACATCTTTACTTCCACTTCTTTCACGACATCTATGCATTTTGATGATAATACTACTGAAATATGTAATTCAGTTGGGGTGTGTGGGGGTCTGTCAGATTAGCAGCAGCAGCATCCATTTCTCTTGTTCAAAATTCTAAAAAAGAATGGAGGTAGGCAGGAGCATCCATTTCTCTCCAGCACAAAGAACAATCAATGTCGAATTAGGGCAGCGTAGCACATCCCAGATTAGCAGCATTACATGCACATCCACCTCATCACTATATGTACAATCCCAAGTTGAGTGGTATCTTACAGATAACTCAAGCTTACCACCACCGCCGGTATAAATTACATTTGGAATAGCAACGGGCTTTCTTATTTGCCAGTCAATACTCAAGGATTAATTGTCGCCACTGGAAGATATGATCATGTTGGAAGGGGTATGCCAGTATCCTCGCCATTTGCTTCCCCCTTGAGCTGTCAAGGAGAAGATCGAAAACAAGGCATAAAAAGCTTGTAGCCCAACCCTACAATTTTGATAGTATTGGAGTCACTAACCTTCACAGGATGCTGCTGCGGAATAATGGGAACTTTTGTCAGGTCCCTCAAGACTCCCTAAAAAAACAGGAAGCTTCCAAATTCAATGTTTAACCAAAACCAGACGGATTTAAACTTGTAAAGAGGATTCACTAAAGAGAGAGGAAAAGAAGATGGGAGGTATTTCGAGAGATAATTTAAAGGACGACAATGTTTATTAAATACTACAAAAAACACCTGTTTATTAAATACTACAAAGACCCCAGAGGCAAAGAATGCCGTGATCCATCCATCTTTGAGAAAATGAAGACGGTTTCTTTGGAAAATTCTAAAACCTGTAGATTTTACAAGAAAATGATTGTTGTGCAGATTTACTTGGTCAGTCCAAGTAATTTCCAAGAAATGCAGGGCTTTGGTATGGTCCGTATGGAGGCATTAAGAATGCAAGACGGCTAATTGGCTAATTGCCAAGACATGAAGGTGCAAGATGGCTAAAAAATGCCATATGCATTTCATATGAGAAAAAAGATATTTTTATGACACTTATTAGGTGTTCCAAAGTATAATTCAAAGCAAATCTTGGCCACCTAGCTTGTCCTAATTATCAAAATAAACTAAATTACAAAAATAATTATATGTGTATGTGTGTGCATGCAGACGGAGGTCCTGTGTTATTCCACGTAACTTAATCTAAACAATAACAATCTGAAAATGGAAAACAAGATCAGAAAATTGGCAAAACTCATAAACCTCTAGCCAAAAATGGAAAAGCTACATTTTTCAAATGATTACACATACATACCTTGTTGGCCCACTTGAGACCACATGCGTTACACAAAGTTCTTGGTCCGTGTGGCCCACGTCGCATCATAGGGGTGGATTTTGAGCTGATCCCACAATGTCTACATCTGTTGAAATAGAGCAAGAGAAGCATTTAATAGAAAGTCATACAGGTAACAAACTGAAAGAGTAACCTCTTCAATTCAATCAATTAATAATCAAGAAGAGAAGAACCCATTTAGATTCACCAGCCAAAAAGATAAAAGACCCCGAACATAGTCAATATAGAGGCACTCACGATGTTTCCTGCTCTTCTGGGCCAGAATTTCCATTCCAATCTGCAGAAGGTGATCCCAGTTCGTCAAGCGCTGATTTTGATGACGTAAATTGACCTTTCTTGCGCTGCATCCTGCAGATGTCATATGCATGAGATAAAGATGACATTTTGATGCATATATATGAATAAATTTGTTGAGTTTGTCCAAACAACAAAGAATAGAAGTAAATCTCTTTCAAGCACATTTTTACACAACACATGACAATGCAAAACGTATAAATAAATCTCTTTCAGGCACATTTGTAGTGTTAAGGTAACAAAGCAACGGCTCAACCAGACCCTTCATCCTTTTGCTAAACGCTATTTACAACCATATAATGCAACAATGTGCTCAAACATAAGGAACAAATAAAAAAAGGAGCAAGTTTTTTTTGCTTCTCCAATTCAATTAACAGTAATAAAGAGAAGCAAGTATACATATATCTAATGAAACCAGATCTCAACTCTTATAAAATCAGAGTGATTAGAACTTCTAGGCATATCTACTTGAAGCAGTTATAGTAAAAAACTGCAATTAGAAATATTCACTGAATATTTCAAAATGGTTCCAGGAAACTTATACCACACATAATCATAAGAAAGGCTCGATGACTCATGACCCAACAAAAAAAAGAGCAAGAGCCGAAACTTATTGAACAATCTCAAATCAATACAACCTGAGGGCAACTTCTTTGCGAACTGTATAACGGATCTTCTTTTCAAAACATCGTTCTTTCCTCTTCTCTCTAAATCGGTTTAAAGAGGCAGCCCTCTGAGGCTGACTAGATCTTCCAGGATAATCACCCAAGTTCTGTTTCAAGGAGCAAACAGAATGACAAATCAGATACAAACTTGATAAATTTGGGTTCTTGAAGATTACACCAGCTTGCTCATAGTCATACCCTGTGGTTCGGAGGTGTCATCCCCGGAGTAGGAATACCGGTGGGCACTTCGTACCCACCCAACAATAACAAAACTGCCTGAACCTGAAACATCAATAAAGAAAAAGGAATAATTTCAATCCTTGCAGAACAAATCACAAGACCTTCAATACACATAGAATTTCAAGTTGTGAAATTTCAATAGCACTCAAGAAGTTCCCCCAATCTCAACCAATTGCAGAAGAAGAACTATACTCCAGGCAAAAGATTTATAGAAAATTGAAGGAATTGAGCAACCAACCTGCACTAAACTACAATTAATAACCCTAATTTGATATCCTTTTTGAGAATCACAATCTCCACTAACTTCAAAAGTATACAAGTTCAGCAACACAAAGTTGAAACCCCTTGGATTGGAAAATAAAGAAATAAAGGCAAACGTAGTCAATAGTTAACGCATTCAGAGGGCTAAGTTGAATTCAAATCGTAAACACAAAATCCCAAAAATTGAGGTGATTAATTAAAAGAAAAGGAGAAAGAATACCTTTTCAGGGGAAACTGAGTCGAAGACATAAACTTCGCCCTGAAAGGAAAGGGTGAGCTGGTCGGCGCCGCCGTCGCCGGAGCCGCCGTGGGGCGGCATATCGGTGGCATAAAGGGCGTGAGAGGCGACGGTGTCGAGGACGGCGAGCGCGTGGGGCGAGTGGGCGGCGTTGGGGGGGTCATACCTGATCTGAGAGGACGGGTTGTCCATGGCGTCGTTATCGTTGTCGTCGTCGTCATCCTCGTCGAGATGAGGTGTAGGGTGGTCGTTGGTGGTGTCATTCATGGTGGAGGCGTGTGGTGGTCCATACATGGGAGCTCCAAGATTTGCCTGCCCGCCTGAGTCAACTCATGTATTTACGCTTCCCAGCATCAACCTTTTCTATTTTTTATTTTTATTTTATATGCACATCTGCTTTTTATTTAATTTATTTAATCAAAGAATGTCGCTAATGAATTAACAAACGAGAGATTTTGTGGGATGTGGGGCCCACTGGGAGTCGAGACTGGTTAGGTCCTATCCTAATTCCTATGCCACAAGTTCAGTTCTGGTTACAGTGTGCTTTTTGCGTTTATTATTATAATCAGCAAAATATAATAATTTCGGCATGTGATAATTTATTTAGGCCCGTATGTACGGGAGATAGGGTCTGGATAGAGACGATCTTGATTAATATCTTTGTTTGATGCGTGAGATATGTTATCTCACGAGCCGTCGATTGACCTCGCCCGATATTATTCAATCGCCGCTTCTTTAAGATCATATCTCATGAATTTGGCGTTGCACGGAGTGAATCTGCACAGTGAGGAATAGAACTTTCATCTATTTTACCAAAATATCCTCATATGAATGGGGTTAACGTGAACTGAACAAAAAATTTTGCAGATCCACACTCCATTCGAAAACTCCTCTTTCCTTTGGAAAGCTTCATCCTCTGCAATTTCACCCGTGATTTGGAAAGCTTCATCCGTGATTTGGAGGCCCTAGCCGAAGACTGCAATTTCAGGCTGCAATTTTAGCCCTAGCCGAAGACTGCAATTTCACCCTCGATTTGGAAAGCTTCATCCTCTGCGTTTCAGGCGACGCATTTCCTTGCTTCTTGCAACGTCCGTCGTCCACCCACAACATTTGGAGGCCGTCCGAGAGAACGGAGTTTGCTGTGCCCTTCGGAGAACAGCATCCATCTCCAATCTTAAGGTCACCAATTTCCCCTTTTCTTTTCTGTTTCAAGAAAAATCTATGCCTGCAATTTGGTGAAATGAGGTAGCATTTAATTTGCTGCGATATTTGATTTACTAATTTGTGGCTTGTTACTACCAACACATTTGAAATTTACCAAATGAGAGCATATGCGATCTGTTCTAAACAAAATTGTGTGACTGTAATTTTCAGTGAGTTTGCACTTTGAATTTCAGATGGGTAGGATGAAAAGTATTGAATCCATGAATTCTTTAGATGATTTATGTTTGGCGTGGGAGCTAAAAGTCAAAAGTTTTGATTTATTTACCTTGATGTTTGATTATGTTGAGTTGATTTTTTTATCTAAAAAGTCGTGATGCCAAACTGTATTTATTTACTTGGAACCTCCTCTCTCTTTCAGTTGAGAATACTTTGTTTGCTATGAAATAAGTGGAAAATATGTTGGTGAGTATATGATTTTTTAGGGAACTTTCATGACATTTGATCACGTGGGATTTGATTTCTTGAATTTGCTAAAAATTACTATATGTTGAGATTGCTTTTTATGTAATATGATTGTGTCCATTGCCTCTGCACATATATTAATGTGTTATTATTGTCTTCCAAAATCAATATTAGCTTTAGAAAAGTTGAACCTGTGATCACCATTGTTGAGAAAGTTCCATTTTCTATCTATAGAAAAAGTTTGTATTCTTTGTTTTTAATTTTATTTGTCAATCCTAGCTTCCATTGAAAGTAAAAGAGCATATATATCGGTTTTGCTTCTTTGATATCTTATTCTTGATGTTTCTTCTTGATGGATTCTTTTGGCTTTTGGGATGGATATAAATGAGGTTTCGATTCGATGTAGTTCTTGGGTTGTTGTTGAAAATGAGCGATGGTGCAGAGCGAGCTATGTCAATTCAAGTGTAGGGATGGATTACATAGAGATGAAGCGGCAGGCGGCTTCACGGAAGGATGCCGATCACAGAGAACACTCCACAAGTGAGTTTATAGTGATCCTTCAAAGATTCTCAAGGAACTCATTTGGACGACTAAGTACACGAATCTGCAGCAGAGTTTGAGTGTTGCTTGAGATGGCGGGCGCGATCTCAACGGTTATGATGATTGATCGTTGTGCTCTTCAAAATCGTGGATCTTTTGTTGCGAAAGAGACGGTCATGAGAGAGTAATGGCTTAGCACCACGCTGCAGTGTATTGCAAAGGCAAAAACTGTCATATTTTGGATAGATGAGTAGTAGCGGTGTATAATTAAATGCAAACAGTTATGTTTACTACTTTCTTGTTGATATTCACTAAGCCATGTAAAATGTGTAAGAGGTTTTTGGAAAATGAGACTACTTATCTTGAAAGTTGAGTTCGATTTTGGAGAATGTGGCGAAAATGGTTAGCTTCAATTTGAAATTGCCATAGCTATGGTGTAAGAGCAATTTATTAGTGAGCCAGAGCCTGGAAGATTTGATAGTATGTCTTATTTTAGAATCGTAGTTAAATGCACGAAGTTAAATCACACCAGCCCTAAAAGTTTCCTTTATTTGTCATAAGGCTATTTTGGTCATTTTGTTTCTTAATCTATGTTTTTAACTAATGTACCAAACAAACAAGGTTTGTTATCTATATTTTATATCTTATCTACCAAACAACAACATACAATATCAATCTCACATTATCTACGATACACATCTATATCTTATCTATCTTGATATATCTAAACATGTCTACCAAACGAGTCCTTAGTGGAATCGTTAATAGATGGGCCGTTCAAAATGGGGGGCTACTGAAAACCTAACACGACAGACCGCCCACCCCAACTCTCAAAACAAAATTGTGATTAACAAAGTGGTGGTGACGTAGTTAAAGACACAGTGGCAACGCTGCTGTGAACCTGACATGCTAGAGATAACATACAAACAGCCAACTGAGATGAATTCATATTATTTCGTGTTTAGAGGTGAATATATAAATTTAACATTATAATATGACTTTTATGATCATTTTAGTTTTTTTTTTTAAGTTATAAAATATATATGTACGTAATTTATTGGTCAAGACTATCACAGAATGAGCCTAAAGTTATATATGTTAAGATTCGTTCTTGACATTAAATGATGCGCAGCGGAATAAAACCGTCAAGAACTGATCTAGATCTATAATTAATATTCGAAGAGTCCTATGTACACTAAGATCGATGACTTACGTGTATGTAACGCTTCCAATGGATTAGTAAATCTTCCAAGCTTCTAATGTATCATTCGAGATCGTTTCCACAACTATGGTATCCACGTGTCTTTAATCAGGCGCAGGAACAATTCCTTGATGTCCAAAATTCAACGAGAGAAGCCAAGAATCTCCTATTGAATTTTGCAGTATGTTTTCTCAAGTTGTGTTCTCTGTAAAAGTTCTCACGTTAATCACAATGATTAACTTCCCTTATAAAAGATAACCACCCACTACCTAGTTTGTATGGGCTTTAGGTTTTAATTAATTAATGTCCAACAATTAATTAATTAGGCCCATAATCTAATATCTAGTCCATTTAACTTTCAATCTCCCACTTGGACTAGCATTAGACAACATACCATGCACCATGCATATATCCTCGGGCGATTAACAATACACTTGATAGTGTGACCCAATATGCCCATTACCGATGATGATCTAATCAAAGTCGCACAAAACTCTTGGATCGTTGTGCAAATGAACTCGATATATGATGACGTTTACGTGGAAAACGATAAACTAACCTTTACATGAAGTTTATGTAATATCATTTCATTCATGACACACTCGATTGATCCTAGGATTTTGCTATGTGTCTATCCCAATAGCTCAACCATTTTTCTCATCTTTATTATAAGACCCATATGATCATATTCAATTACTTTAATTAAATATATCTCTTGCATTGGCCAATGACTTTATGGTCGAATAATATAGAGAAAATAAGTGCTCATGAAAATCTAATCGAGGAATGAATCTCATTCTTCGCTCAACTACCATTTCATTTGTCTCATGATGCACTCAATCCAAGCCGTGTCTTGCCACTGCAAGCATTGCCTTGGTCAAAGTACAGCACTCAACAAACAAAATGTGTAATGACCTCAAGTCTAAGGACTATTACATACTCCACACACTAAGAAATCGCAGACATCAAACAAACGATTTAATAGTGGGGTATACCAATACTCTCCAAAGTATTCATGTGTCCATCACGGATATCAAATATCTCGTAGTTGTGAGAACCACTACATTCTCTAAGAATTTGATGCAGACCACATGCTAACCTATAACATATCATCAATATCTCATTCTTGATGATCATTGGTTAGGGCTATTTTAGAATTATACTATATCATTGATGTCTCACAGCAAAAATGACAGTGATAATTTAAGGGAACAAATAAGAGAATAACGACAAACATCAAAATAATTATTCCATTAAATGTACAAAACCCATAGATAAAACATTATCTTCGATTGTGATCAAAAGAAAGTATGTCTCAACAAAGAAGTTTCTAAAACATACAAACTATAAACTCCCACTGAATCAAAGCCAATTTCCCACATGTCTAACACCCAAGCTCTCAAAATGTTTGTTGTGTTTTTCTATACACAACGGCTTGGTAAAAGATCAGCTAAGTTATCGTCAGTGGGTACTCTTTCTAATTTTACATGTCCCATTTCTATTATTTCTCTAATCAAATGATATTGTCTTGGAACATGCTTGTATCTGTTTGTGGCTCTTGGTTCCTTTGCTTGCGCGACCGCACCAGTATTATCACAGAACAATGGTATCGGACCGCTTGCACTTGGAACAACATCCAATTCTTTCACAAACTCCAACAGGGCAACCGCCTTTTTAGCAGCTTCAGATGCAGTAATATACTCGGCTTCGGTGGTGGAGTCGGCAGTAGTAGTCTGTTTGAACTATTTCCAACTCACCGCTCCACCATTGAGGATGAAAACATATCCGATCGAGACTTATAATCGTCATGGTCATTTGGAAGCTAGCATCGGTGTACCCAAATCACTAATAGCTCGGCTGTCCACCATAGACTAAGAAGTATTCTTTAGTCCTTCTAAGGTACTTAAGAATAGTCTTAACAGTTTTCCAATGTTCCTCACCGGGATTTTGCTGAAATCTGCATGTCATGCTAAGCGCATAGGCCACATCTGGCCTAGCGCATATCATGACATACATGATTGATCCTATAGCAGAAGCATATGAGATCCTTTTCATGCAAGCAACTTCTTTGTCATTAGAAGGACAATCCTTCTTAGACAACTTGATGCCATGTCCCATAGGAAGAAATCATTTCTTAGAATTTTCCATTGAGAAACGCCGTAGTAATTTGTCTATGTAAGTGGATTGTGACAGCCCCAACAATCTATTAGCTCTATCCCGATAGATCTTGATCCCAATGATGTAGGAGCCCTCACCAAGATCCTTCATCATAAAGGATTTAGACAACCAGTCTTTCACGGATTGCATCATGGATCGGTCGCTCCCCATAATCAGAATGTCATCGACATATATTACAAGGTAGACAACGTTTCCATTCTCGCGCTTACTATAAACGCAAGGATCCTCTTTGCTTCTGACAAAGTCAAACAATTTGATAGCTCTGTCAAAACAAATGTTCCAACTCCTCGATGCTTGCTTAAGTCCATAAATGGACTTCTTTAGCCTACATACTGCATTCGGCCTCTCTTTGGACACAAAACCTTCAGGCTGAGTCATGTAGACATCACCTTCTAGTTCTCCATTGAGAAACGCGGTTTTGACATCCATTTGCCAAATGTCAAAATTGTATTATGCAGCTATTGCAAGTAATATCCTAATAGGTTGATTTTTACAAATGGTGAAAAAGGTCTCATCATAGTCAATGCCTTCACGTTGACTATAACCCTTTGCCACCAACCTAGCCTTGTAGGTTTGTATCTTACCATCGCATCTCTCTTTTGAAGATCCATTTGCAGCTATGGGTAAACCCCATCCGTAAGTCATCAACTAGTTCTCGACTAGATTAAAATACTTGAGTCCATTTCAGATATTAAGGCTTCTAGCCACATCTTTGAATCGGTGCCAAACACCGCTTCATTATAGGTCTTAGGTTCATCATCATCCGATTCGACTTCATCATCTTGGTTCTCAACCATTAGATTCAATCTTTCGGGTGCACGACGAGTCCTCTGTGGCCTATTGAGTTGGGTTGTTTGCGCAGGTTCATGCTGTTCATTCTGAACGTGAGTAGGTTCTTCCGTGTTGATCTGATCAACATTTTGGATATTCTCAAGAATTTCATCATGATTTTCTTGAGGTGGAGGTGGCACAACTATTGTGTCATCTTGTATTTGATGAATCTCATTGTCTTCTTGAGATGGTGGTGATCCTCTAAGAGTCATTTTCCCTCCTAATAGATCATCAAATACTCCCACTGAATTCTTGTTTACACCATTAAACAATCCTTCGTCCTGTGTGTTGTTTTGTGGTTCTTGAATTGCTTCAAGATCTACCGATGTATGATCTTGTTCCTTGGAGATGTAAACATCTTCAAGAAACGTCACATTCCTAGATATGATCACCTTGTGATCTCCCGGTAAATAAAATTCATATCCTTTTGTTTCATTTGGATATCCCACAAAATAACATTTCTCACTTTTTGATTCCAACTTATCAGTCTGCATCTTTTTAACAAAAGCAGGACAACCCCAGGTTCACATATGTTTAAGACTTGCCATTTTACAACACCATAGTTCATATGACATTTTCTCGACTGATTTAGATGGAACCCTATTCAGAATATAAACGGCAGTTAGTAAGGCATGACCCCAAAGGAATAAATGGAGACTAGCGAAATTCATCATGGATCGAACCATATCTAATAAAGTTCGATTTCGTCTCTCGGATACACCATTCATTTGTGGTGTTCCCGGAGGTGTCGATCGACCGGATTCCATGTGATTTCAAGTAATCAAGAAATTCTCGGCTTAAGTATTCCCTCCTCGATCCGATCAAGATTCTTAATACTTTTACCAAGTTGTTTCTCGACTCTAACTTAAACTCTTTAAATTTATCAAGAGCCCGGATTTGTGTTTCATCAATACACATATCCATATCTTGAAAAATCATCGATGAAAGTTATAAAGTACGAATATCCACCTTTTGCTTGAGTTGAAAATGGTCACACACATCCGAGTGGATTAACTCTAGCAAGTCTTTGCACGTAACCATTTCCCGAAAATGGTTTCTTAGTCATTTTCCTTTGAGACAAGATTCACAAGTACCATATGATTCAAAATCAAATGGTGTGAGATAATCCAATTTTCTCAGTCTTGCTATCCTTTTCTCATTGATATGACCAAGTCTACAATGCCAAAGATAAGTAGCATTATTCGTATTACTTAGCTTAGGTCGTTTGTTTTGCACATTGAGAATATCTCGTTCACATTCAAGCATATATAATCCATTCGAAAGAAAGACATTTCCATAAAATACTCCATTAAGAGAAAAGGAGCATCTACTGTTTCCAAAATGGAAGGAAAACCCTTCAATGTCTAACATAGGAATGAAAATTATATTCTTTGAAATAGCAGGAACGAAATAACAATCATGTAAATCTAGTCTATAACCCGAAGGAAGATCCAATCTATAAGTCCCCACGCGTTCAGCAGCAACTCTTGCTCCATTTCCCACGCGTAGGTCGATCTCCCCAGGATTCACCTTCCTGCTGTCACTTAGCCCCTCCACATTATTACAAATATGTGAGCCACAGCCGGTATCTAATACCCAAGAATGTGAATTATTTATAGACATATTTATCTCAACGATAAATATACCTGAGCTACCACCCATTGCACCTTGTGCCTTAAATTTTGGGCAGTCTCTCTTCCAGTGCCCCTTCTCATGAAGCATGCACTTGGAGAAATCTCGGAGTATCTCATACTCCAAGGTTTGTGCCTCTGAGGCAAACAAACTCTTCAAGTGCTGAATCATTTCATAGGGTAGCATGCATTCATGTTGCCTTTGGAGTTCAAAACTCATAGAAGTCAACATAATGCTCGAAATGACATAAGATCCTCAACGTGCTTCTTATGAGCAACCACATCCAAACGAGGCATACTCGGGAGAACGCTCATCGGAGATGATACTGATTGGTTTGTCCAATACATACTCAATCTTATCCGTACTTAATACCAAACGCAGACAACGTAGCCAATCCGGATAGTTTGACCCAGTCAACAAATTTGTTTCCACCAAACATTTATATAAACTAGTCGACATCGTAACTGAATGAAAAATTAACAGAAATTAGAACAAAGTGAACACAGATCACAATCGAATCACTAATCAAACAAGGGTTTATTGTATTGATTAGCTCCCACTAATTTTAACATATATTGCACCCCCAAATGCAAAATACAGATTTATAACAAAATAAATTTTAGTAGTCCAAGATCCAAGTCAATGTTATTACAGCCTCTGCTTTGGCTGATGACTGTAAATAATATCACCCAGTAGGCCTCCAAGCCAATTGCAACATTAATTTGTAGTGATTCAAGTCTTATATTATTGTAGCCTCTGCTTTGGCTGATGACTATAATAATAATACTTGGTCAGTTTCCAAAACCGATCGCAACAATAAATTTACAATTCTTGGTTTATTAATCCAATTAATATGCATCCACTAATTATTTTGATCGCTTTGACTGTTTCAAAATAATTAAGCAAATCAACCCCATCACACGATGCCAACCATGCATCTATGAATGAGCCTTTACCTTGTCGATTTCGGAGTAAACACTTTGGTGTAAAACTCTTGGACGAAAGAGGCTAGGATCCTCACACAATTATGATGGACGATGCGTTTTGTTTCAAAAACTAGACTTGTATTTTAGTAGGGATTTAACATGTGACACTAATTGTATATTTAATATCCAATATTAAATTCAAAACAATTACTGGGTGCCGCCTACCCAGGCATAGAAATACGGACCACATATATTGGGCGCCGCCTACCCAAACATAGTAACACGGACTACAAGTATTAGGCGCCGCCTACCCAAACAATAAAAGCGGTCTCTAACTACTATAGTTAAAATTATAAGCATAAAATCAAATAGCATGCTTATCACAGAAAAACAGCAAATAGGGCTCAACGAATAAATTCATTAATCTAATTAATAATTTAATTCTCTAATTAAAAGTGGATGTAGGAATTTTATATTAATTCCAAATTAATATAAATATTCATTTAGTATCATTATTTCTAAAATAATAATCAAATAAGATTTATTAGTCCAATTAATAAATCAACTCTTCGATTTATGCACATTAGAAGATTATATTAATTCTATATTAATATAAATCAAACTTTATATTATTATTTCAAAAATAGTAACAATACAAAATTTATTAATCTAATTAATGAATTAATGTCCAAAATATGGGATTAGATTTATTAATTCCAAATTAATAAAATTAATCCATGTGCATATAATTATATCAATTCTAAATTAATATAAAATCAAAATTAACATTATTATTTCGAAAATAATAACAATCAAAGTAAAATTTATTAATCCAATTAATAAAATAATTTGTGTAATTGAAAATTAAATTTTATCAATTTTAAAACAATAAAACGTTTATTTTTTATTAAAACTGTAACAACCCATTAGGTCGCCGCCAAGAAAAGGCCCAAAGCCTCGAAACGCTGCCTAGCGATATGGCCCCGTAAGCCCATCCCATGCCGGTCAAAACCCGCGACCCAGAGCGCGGAGGCCCGCGAGGAATGCGTTAGGGTTTCGGCATGTCGCGCGTCGCCTCTGCGTTCAGTCAGCCGCTGATTTCATCGGCGTCGATGCTCGCCCGGACACCAAACGCGAAAATCCGGCGTCGGGACACGGCCGCCTAGCGCGACGGAAGAAGCCAGCCGCCTCCGCCCGGCGCTTTCTACCGCAACATCCCTTCCCCGCGGCGGCGCTGAAGCGCGATCGCCGCCGATCGCCAGATCTGTGTTTCCACCGGAGTTCTGAGACGCACGCCAAGCGTGCGGAGGAGGCAAAACGGCGGCGCATTCCGGCGAAAGGGGAGGATTGACGGTGGTGATTTCAATTTCCAAAAACACAATTTCCAGATTTCTTTCCGATTTTCCAGAAAACTATTTTTTTAGATTTTAATTTTCAATTACACAAAAAACAATAACTTCTGATTTCCAAAATCAGTTTTCAAAATTCAAAATTTTTGAAAATCCACAATTAAATTAGTACACGAATTAATTAATTATAGATCGAGCCCCGGGCTCTGATACCACTGTTAGGATTCGTTCTTGACATTAAAAGATGCACAGCGGAATAAAACCATCAAGAACTGATCTAGATCTATAATTAATATTCGAAGAGCCCTATGTACACTAAGATCGATGACTTACGTGTATGTAACGCCCAATGGATTAGTAAAGCTTCCAAGCTTCTAATGTATCATTCGAGATCGCTTCCACAACTATGGTATCCACGTGTCTTTAATCGGTAGCAGGAACAATTCCTTGATGTCCAAAATTCAATAGGAGAACGAGAGAAGCCAAGAATCTCCTATTGAATTTTGCAGTATGTTTTCTCAAGTGTGTGTTCTCTGTAAAAGTTCTCACGTTAATCACAATGATTAACTTCCCTTATAAAAGATAAACACCCACTACCTAGTTTGTATGGGCTTTAGGTTTTAATTAAGTAATGTCCAACAATTAATTAATTAGGCCCATAATCTAATATCTAGTCCATTTAACTTTCAATATATTCACCTCAAATGTTTAACGCCATCATTTAATCCACTTTAGCAATCATGTGTCATCTACGTTTGCCAAATGTGATTTTCGATACCAAGCCCCAACCAGTGTTGCAGCAGAAGCCCTACTTTGTGCAGCACCGATATCCAATACCGTTCCCTCCAATAATAATTTGATCGTTTGTAAGTTTTTTTGATTGCAACGTGTGATTGGTCTTAATGGTCGGTCTCTTTAATAACTAAGAAGCCAACAAGTTTGAAGATTTGTTTTTGTATATTTTTTCATGAGTATTATTTGGAGCTCAAGTTGAAGTATAATACATACACTAGGCAGGGGGCGGATCATAGTAGAGCTGCACTGGCTCCGGCTCCAAAGGCAAACCCCAAATTTTTCTTCCTTCTATGTATTATATTAAACCTAATTAAAAATTAGTTCAGCCCAAAATAATTAAAAAATTAAAACAAAGTTGTTATTGCTGGATTTTCTTATATTTTTGACCTATGAAAAAAGCTCATGAGCCCATGAGAAGGTTATAAGAATGAAAAGGGTCGGCCACCATTTTTGAAGGGGGAAATTGGAGCAACCAAAACAGAAAAATCCGCACCCTTTTTTTCTCCACTTGGATTTTCAGCGCGCAGTTTCAGAAAAAATCTGTTTTCCGGAGATTGAACCATTAGATCACCGTTATTTTTGTACAGCGGTTTCATAGCATCTGGACCAACGTTTTGGGCGGTGGAGATCGAATTTTGTGGTTCGAAGGTCGGGTTTCGTTGATCTGAACAGATGAGAATTTCTGATGATATTTTTCTTGATATTTGCTCGATTTTGATTCCATACAACTTGATGTGCTTATTTTCGAGTGTATGATATTTTGTACGCCTCTAGTATAATCTAGAGAAGATTGTGTACTGCATTGTTGATAATAGTGGATTTAAGCGGTCTAGTAGTCCCATGATTTTTCTCTCTTTCGTTTTGAGAGATTTTACACGCTAAAATTTTGTGTGTCTCCTTATTGTTGCGTGCTTACTGTTTTGAGTGACGTATATTGGTGCTTTTAGAATACCCTATTTTTCGCATTCTCAAAGGTTCATACGAGTCAAGAAATTAGCCAAACAAAGGTGTCATATTTTTCCGAGCAGCTGATCGCTCAAATGTTTGTTGATGTTGCTCTTGCCCATTCGAAATCGTCAATGTTCAAGTTCAATAGCAGCCAAATTTTGTCAGTGGTTTGACGGATGGATTCCCTAAAGTTTACGCTAAAGAAGGATTTATATTGAAAGAAATTTTATTAAAAATATAGATATAAACTCAATTATTGATTGATTTTGGGTATTGAAATCTAGCAAGACAACTTATGAAAACATAGAAATATTTTAGCATTTATGATATTTAATACCCTGAAGTACTTATTTTTCAGCCCACCCCATCATCAACTTCTGGATCCGCCCATGCTAGGGCACACAAATATATGTGAGATATCTATATATCGTTTCAGTGGTTGCTGTTGGCTACAAAAATTTCTTCGTGTTTGTGTGATTTTATACAAAGTGTTTTTTTTAGACTTGATAATTTGGTGGACATAGTTCAATGATTGAGTTAAAAATGACTTGATGATTAAGACTGGTGGTGGTTATTGTTATGAATTGTTTAATGGTGTGGAAGCATAGAATGAGAAAAGACAACTCCAACAAATATTCAATGAAATGGATAAGAACCTAGCTGATGAGATCGAAAAGCGATCTAATCTCACTTTCAATCTTTTGGAGTGATGGAAAAGAAGTGACTCTAGATATCCAATCCTTTTATTCATTGCATATTTGCAATTCTAAGCTCAACGGTTGCTAATGAGTCTGCTTTTAGCTTGGGTAAAGGGTTGTTGATCTTTTCCGAACTAGTTTGAGTCCAAAAATAATAGAGGTATTGGTGTGCACCAACGATTGGCTCAAAGCGGAAGATTTCAGCTTATATAAGAATTCAACCAATGTTGACCTTGATTTGTATAAGGAAACCGAATAAATTGAAAAGAATAAAAGTTTCTTATGTATGTTAATAAGTCACCTACCAGAGTGTTGATTGGCTTACGTTTGAATCTGTTAATTTTAGCTGTGTACGTGGCATTTTCAGGTACTCAACCAACTTAACAAATTATATCTGAAGTTTCTTAAGAGGAATCCTGGTTATAAGGGAAAGGTATTTGGCCAAAGAAAAAAATATCCTTTTTTCCGTTTATATATATGTATAATGTATACATATCATGTACACCTTCTCTGAAAACTTCCTGGTCACCTTCTATTTAAGCATAGGATGAACGTCATGGAAAATATTTTAATTTTCATTAACATAGATTAAAGTACATGCTTGATTTCTATGGCTTTGAGTATTCACTTCTGAAGTAATATTTCACCATTCTGGTCGCATTGATTGTTTTTAACATAAAATAGTTGCATAAGTTGGCAGTAGGTTAAATCAATTATTGCCTACACATTCATCATTACTAATCGTTTTATATGAAAATTTAGTTACTTAATGCTATCAGCTTTCAAGTCCTTTTGTTTCTTCCTCGTTAATTGCTATTTGTTCCATTTTATTACAAGAATCTTGTGTAAGGGAATTCTGTAACTTGCATTTGATAAAATGTTTTATAGCTCGAAATGGATGAGCATGTTGGATCAACATTATATTTATTTTACTTCAGGCTTGTCAGAACAAAAGAAATTATCTGTTTCTAAAATTTTGTCGACCTCTAGAGCACTCAAAAACAATTGACAATCGCCTTAGCGGTCATTCTCAGCAGTCGGTCTGTATTGAACAACATTATGTTTAGATTTGCTTTGATGAGTTTAGAAGCAGACAATGTTGTGAAAAACGCTCGGTTCATGCCTCGAGGCCTGCGCTTTTTTGCTGTCTGTGACTGAGGTTTATGCCTCGATGGAGTGAGGCGCACGTCTCTGTGCGGTACACCTATGAGGCGTACTGAGTCGCAGGCCTCTAAAGTTAGGGTGTTTTTGGCTGTTTTCTGAAGTCCAATAGATAATTAAGGCTGAAATCTAAAAATTCATTTATAATTTAAATTGTCAACCCCAATTGTGCAACTGAACTAAAAAAAAAAACTCAGAATTAATAAAAGAATAAAACACGCAGCTCGATCTAGTCTTCTCTTAATCTCTTCTTCGCTCCTCCCCAACTCCTCCCGACCAGCCTACCTCGTCGCCAACCACCGCTGGCAGCGGCAGTAGCACGCTCTGTGTTCTTTCTTCTAAAATAAAATAAAATAAAATTAGTTGGATTTGATTTGTGGCTTGCTATTCATTATTTTATTATTTTTATGATTTTTAAGTTCGAGGCTTACGCCTCGTCGAGACAAAACACCTCAATACGCCTTAGATTTTTACAACATCAGAAGCATAAAGATTTAGAGTAAATATCACTTTAAGCCTAACTATCTGATTTTATCGAAAATATCTCGAACTTTAAAAATATCGTTTAAACCCCAACTATTAACATTTTATTAAAATTCTAAACTTTGAGAAGTATCACTTTAACCTCAAACTGTTAATTTTTTTTATCAAAAATACCCTACATCAATTTTTAAGCTCATGAAATTAGACGAGAAATATCTTCTTCTCGTTTGATGAGCCACATCAAAATTTCAAAGGTAAGAAATGAACGCTGGATATATCCGATGAGTCAATCGGAAGATATTTCTCGTTCAATTTCGAGAGTTGAAAAATTGATGTAGGGTATTGTTGATAAAAAAATTAACAGCTTGAGGTTTAAAGTGATACTTCTCAAAGTTAAGGATTTTTTTGATAAAATGTTAATAGTTTGGGATTTAAAATGATATTTTTTCAAATTCAGGATATTTTTGATAAAATTGGTATAGTTTGAGTTTAAAGTGATATTTACCCAAGAATTTAAGTACTTATTTATTTCAAATTTGTTTTGATAGTTGTTGTTGGATTTCTTTTGAATTGTGTTTTGGAGTTTGGTTGTTATTTTAAGGTTTTATTTTAAATTGAGAGGTACTACAACTTAAGTTGAATAGTATTTTAATTTTAGGATGTTTATATATATTTGTTGCAATTTAGGTAACATGTATGAAAAAAAATTGATTTTCGATAATTTTGGTATACCGAAATTCGGTATGATATATTGAAAAATCGATATGGTACCAGTTTGAAAACTTATTATATCGTATTTTTGGTATGCCGAATGATCCGATACGGTATCGGTATGAAAATTTACATGTTGTGATTTTTAATACGATACATGGTGCAACAAAAAAAGTTTATAGTCTCAATTCATACGTTTCATATTCAAAATTACACTCCTAAAATCGCGATAAATGTATCACAATTATCTTATTCCATATTTATGAAAAGTGTATAACTTTCATTTTTAAAATATTATTCTTTATTATTCAACATCACAATTATTTATTATTACCAGAAGACAATTCATTCCACTCAACCTAATATATGATAAAATTCTTTCTCTATCAATAATTTTATTAAAATTGATTTCGTCCAAGTGATACATTTATTATGGGGAGCCGTAACTAGAAAACGGTAACCACTAACCACCCCACAAATCACAACTGCCATGGATGGAACATACTGCAGGTGCTGTATGTAAAATCACTCACCACTCACCAGCAAAAAAAATAAAAAAATAAAAATAAAAATAACAGGAATCCAAATATAAAACCGGAACACATTTGTGATTCCAAGCACAAAAATATCTGCGAAGAAAAAAATCGATCCCATCTACACACACAAATCATGAACGTGGGCGAAGAGGTGGAGCGCCTTCAAGAGGAGATCAAGCGTCTTGGCAAACCTCAATCCGACGGCTCCTACACGGTCGTCTCTCCTCGCATTTCTCTCTCTCTTTTCAATTTCGATTATGCTTCCATTTCATTCAGATCCACCTCATTTTCCTTCGATGATACTGTATCTGGTAATCTAGGATGTTTTCTTCAACTGAGATTGGGAAATTTTATCATGAATTTCTCCTGTTTTTCTTAATTCTTCGATCCAGGAATTTTGTGATTGGTCATCAGCTTTATGTGATCGCACGCGTTCTAGCTTTTGCTTCTTATAGTAGTGACTGTAATTGGTGGAGATAATTGATGGGAAAAGCAAAAAACTTTTGTTCTAGTTTCGTAATAGCTGAAATATTGTGCTGTAGATTTCATTCGAGTGAAATAACTTGACGGCCTAAGTTTGGGAAACATGAATAGTCTACATGTAACTACTACCCACCCGTTGTCAATGATGGCTCATCTGACCCTGTATTGCTTGTACATAGATTGGACTTGAGTCGTTTTCAGGCTTCACATTATGCACTTTCCTCATGATAACAAATGGTCGTTAACTGAGCAATTTGCAATTGACAAGTAGATAATGCTGCCTCGTCTACTTTTGGTTCCGCAGATATTACTGGAGATGTTTCTTTTCTTTTTTGAGTGTGGGAAAGAGGTACAATGCCGATTGAACCCGAGACCTCTCACTTTTACAGAAAAGGAGGCCAACACCATTTGCATATCTCTTAAAGGACATTACTATGAGATGTTCCTTTGTCATTTTCTCATTTTGTAGGGGACAATATGTGTAGCTTTGCTTCTAATTTGAGTCAGGAACAAGAGAATTAGGTGTGCGAAAAAGGTTGAATTGACTGATTTTCCTAATGAAGATAATATGTTGCAGTTTGTTTGTTTGTATTTTCCCTCATTTACACAAGAAATGCTTTGAACATGATATTATTCTATTGCGGGTGTGGTAATGTAACTTAATAGGCCTTTTAGTAGATCCATTCTTCTCCAACACACCATACAAAGACATCTTGTGAATTTGTTGAGAGAAGCATGTTATCTTACCTAGGCCTCTTTCTTAATTATGCAGGTTACATTTGGTGTGCTATTTAATGATGATAGGTGCGCCAACATCTTTGAAGCTCTAGTTGGAACTTTACGTGCAGCAAAGAAGCGTAAAATTGTCACATATGATGGTGAGCTGCTGTTGCAGGAGTCCATGACAACGTCGAGATCAGAATGAAAGCAGAAGCAGCAGCAAGCGGTGCAGTTGCAAGTACCTAAAAGGATCTGCTCTATCATCCTTTCAGTTGGACAGGCACATCCGTTCCTGTTTTGTGATAACTATGTTGTATTTACCATGATGTAAAATGAATGTTACAAACTCCTTGTTTGCAGAAGACTTGCTGCGTTATTGTTTGATGTATTTGGAGTTTCTAAATTAAGGTATGCTTGGCCATTTATGCGTTGAGCAAGAAATATGAGCATTCATGTAAGTTTGGTGGCCATGTAAGTTTCTTCCATATCGTACCATATGCATGAGAACAATGAGAAAATATTTAAGCATTGCTAAATCAAATCAGTGACTACAAAACGTGGTTCGTGTAATTGTATCAGAGGAATTCAAAATCTGGTAACAAAGGCTGAGAACAGAAGACTGAATCTTCATTGTATAACTAATCAATCATGCCAACATTTTGCATGTGCACTATGAAGAAACTAAGGGGCTTATAAAATAGCTAAGCAATCAAGCAATGTTACATAGACATTGGTTTGGCAGCCCCCTCTCTTTGAGAAGATGCAAACTAATTAAACCAAAAAAAGGAATCTTCAAGAACCTGTCATTTTCAGACAGTATGAATGCTTGGAGTAGGCTTTGGGCCGCTTGCGTTTCATCTGGTGTCCCGGATATAACAACTGTTCTGTGTGTTTTTCCGGGATGAGCTTCTTGCAGTAGGACCGTGGCTCCAGATATCTGATGGAAAATGCATGTCGAGAAACAAGAGAAATTAGGTCGAACCAGCTAACTAGAGGACAACTTGAGAGCAAAAAACAAGGAATCCATAAACACGTCATGTTTTATGCAGACTCAAGCCTCTAGCGTGATTTGTTTGTCTTGTAACAACTCTTAAGCAACGAATATATGCAACCTAAACAGAAAGAAAGTACACCACTCAAACAATGATTAAACGTTGTTGATGGGCAAAAACCCAGATCACCAGACATACTAAACTCATTTAACCAGTGACAGAAAGGGAACAAGGGGGAGCAAGAGCAATATGGTAATATTCAATGTATAATGATTTGAAAGCACCTAAGATAGTCCATATATCTACAATATCAACAACTTATTAAGGTTTGAGTGCATGAGTGGCACTACCCTTGTGTGATATTAATATCAACTTTATACTTGTCTTACTTTTATTTAATGAATAGTGGAGTTCACCTGTTGATTCCACCATTTGATACAACAACAAAAGTTTGATATTTCACTTGCATTTATAGCTTTAGACAACACAATATCATGATTGTGCAAGCTGGTAATATCAATATCTTTATCTTACGCACTTTCACATGTTATTTTACTTTATTTGTTACAAATTGGCTCTGTTAATTACACCAAACATGCCGTACCAGCAAAGCAATTACTATGGTGTTGGAATTTCCTAGTGTTAAAATAAAAGAGTCTTATCCCACATTGATTTTGTAAGCAAAGTGATGAGTCCCTTAGTGTTATATAAGGAGCATAAAGTTCTTTGTTACAAGTGCACCGATCACTACATTATAGTCTTGTGATTAAATTCTAATTTAAATTATTTTCTTAATTTCTCTTGTGAGAATCTTGATAGAAGGGTGAGAGTTTGTCAAAAGCTTATAATAGTATAAGGGGGTCTAGAGGGAGAGATATACTATATGATTGTAGAAATTTATCATATAGTAAATTTTCCTCAGTGGGTCGTGGTTTCTCTCCGGTTTTAGAGTTTTCCACGTTAAATTCTTGTATTGAGATTATTGTTCTTTTTCTTTCTAATTTTTTCGTTTATTTCCTAAGTATGAATGAGGACTTGATGTCCAACATATGGGAAATAGGAGGCAAGCTATTACCCATTACGAGTTCCGCTCATCCTGTAAATAGATTATGCAATAAAACATATCTACTTTAACAAACCATACTAACGTCCCAGAGAGTTAAGTAATAAGGTTTTTCAGAGTTGTGTGTGTTAACAACCTGCTAATTTCTGCACCAGTTTTAGCTGAAGCTAAACTTCTGCCAGTAGCCATGATATTTCCCTGGTTTACTCCAGAGAGAGACTGCAAATAGATTCACCAGACCAGTGTAAAGTATGAGGCTAGAAAATAAGATAGACAAAAGAAGAGAAACTATTAATGGTCAAACCATACCATTGATGTGAACGATCTTGGTGTCAATAATCGATCTTTATTACTAGAAATTTCAAGATGATCCATACTCTGGGTTAAGGACTTGTGCTCATTGGTTTTGTCCGAGTCAGCTAAAGATTGATGTGATCCAAAAGCAGGATGATTTCTTACTATACCATACTAAGGGCTTCTTTCTTCTTCACGATATTTATGCGTCGCTGCTTCCTCTTCTTCCCGATATTTATGTCTCCAAGTCATCAAAAAATTTGAGGCTTGAATGCAATATTTTAAAATACAAAAAGTAGTTAATTTGCGTTTTGAACAGTAAAATGTTCAAAATCAGACCAAAAATGTAAAATGCCTTTGCTTTGATATTAATTTAATTGTTAAAATATTATGTTAATTGTAGTAATATATTGAGCGGGAATGGATAAGATTAAAACTGAGATTTTAATAAGAACTAAGAACTAATGTATTCCTTTCATTTTTTATAATTTAACGGTCAAGATTAATTATCAATTATTTATTATCTTTAGTTTTTAATGATAATTGTTCTCATCTTTATAATCAAGAGATTCTATATATTTATTAACGATAATTGTAGCTTTGTTCCAAAAATATGAAATTATGAAGATCTCACATGCACAAAACTACGATTACATAAATAACAACATGAATTTCATGAACATATACATGTTGAGACTATGGTTCTTTCGTCGCATCATGTGAAGATAGGCTTCCATAGAAACGCTACTCGCATATTATTTTGAATTGTTTGAACAACAAGACTGAACCAAAAAAAATCAAAAGATCTCAAACTATGATTTCATGAACAATAAGATGAATTACGCAAACAATGAAGAATGGAATGCAAAAAAAAATTCAGGATAATGATCTCCAATTGAAATGTGAGAGACTTTAGAGATGTGGATCTCAAAATAGCAAAATTTAGGAATTTGATAATTTTTATTATTAATTAATTATGAATAAATCGATCTTATTCAATCTAAGGGTGATTATTGGTTCTTAATTTTTATCTATAGAGTGGTTCTCCCTATAACTAAACCTTATAATGAACAATTATACATTTTATAGTTTTTAACTTGAAAAGTATGGTAGAATTATTTCGAAAGATTTATATAAATACAAATAGAATTTAGATTCTTATTGCTTAAATTGTTAAACATTAAAATATTGTAAGATTAATGTAATAATTATGTCAAGACAAGAAGAATAAATGAAGTTGCACTGTGATTTGTTTCAAAGTTACAACATAATAAATAAAAATATTAATAAAATTCCTAACTCTACAAATATGTGGAAATGTTTTTCCCAAATCCGTTCAAAATATAGATAGATATATGCATTTTACATTGTATTTAAAAGAACATATTTTAATTATTACTTGCAATATTTGTCGTTCAAAATTTAAATTGGAGAAAAAATATATGTCAAACATGATGGTATAAACACAATCTTGTCCAAAACATAACTAAATAAATATATAATTTAAATTGAATTTATTTTGTGTGAATCTAACCAACAAAAGTTTCGAAAATATAGTTTCAGTACTTATCTCGAAGAAAAAAGATCGATGAGGTGTTTGGCTGAGCTCATAAGTTCTCCAAAACAGTTTATAAACTGCTTTTAGGTTTAAAAAACAACTTATAAGTTGTTTTTAGAAGCTTATAAGCTCAGCTAAACACCCTTGAGTCACATCTCATTGTCAACTATATAAATATAAAATCATAATTATATTATGAATTTTGAATTTTTGAAACATTTTATAAATCTAATGCTTACGAATGAGTTTCTATTATATGCGTGCGTGTCGAGAGGTTTGAATAGACCTACATCTTGCGAAACATAGCGGTGGCCATAGAAGGTGATCGGCGTTGATCTTGCTCTTGAAAAGCTTCAAGCTCGAAAAACAAGAATTGGGCGAGGTTTGAATAGACTACATCTTTGCGAAACATAGCGACTACGTAGCCACTATGATGATTGATAAATCTAGTGTATGTTAATATACGAGATTTGTGTAAAGCGATAAAAAACACGAAGGCTTTTACGTGGTTCGATCGAGAATAAGATCTACGTCCACGGATGAGTGATTCCTCAATACTTTCACTATGATTTGATTACGGTGAGTGCACTAAAAGCTCTTAGTATTGATAAGTTGCCAACCTTTCTATCTTCGATCTAACTCCTATTTATACATATCCGAGGACCCCAAGGCGGGATCGATCCTCCCATGTAGGGACTCTTCCTCTCGCATGTAGGGACTCTTCCCCTCACATGTAGGGACTCTTAGCCTTGAGTGTATGGTAGAGGGCGATTAGGGTTTGGAGGTGGTTGGGGTTTGGAGGTGGGCCTTTGGCTTAACCGCGTGGGCCGTTATTAATGTCGGGCCCAACTCATTTGGGCTGTCGGTGGGCACGGCGGTTGGGCCATATCCCATCATAGCCCCGGAATAGTCGGTAACAACCATGCCGAGGTGAAGTGAAGAATGCGCCGCCGAGGTGGGATGTTCTTACCGAGGTTGTTGTCGAAGGTTTTAGATCTTTCGACTTCGTGGTTTGATCGACAATCTCGATTCGAATCGGGTTGGGCGATCAACCGCTCGGTATGCACCGCTTGTCAAGACCGACCGGAGTCGCGTCGTTGGACAAAGATGTCCGTCGGAAGGATGTCAAGTCCGACACGGATAGCGACACTGCGTAGGTAGTACCGAGGTCCGATCGGGTGAGATATCATTCGGATGATACCGAGGTCCGATTTGAGACGTCGATTGTTTTCCCAGTCCGAATCGGGCGAGACGACTTGCCTTTCTTGGGCCGGAACACATGGACTAGAGCTGTCCGTTCTTGCATGCGGGAATGTCCGTTGGAAGGATCGAGGTCGGACACGGATTCCACGATGGTGGGCGATGTCCGTTGGTAGACGCCGAGGTCCGACCGAGTGCCACCGCCCTTCCGGAGGTCACGCCTATCTCGAAGGATGCCGAGGTCCGACACGAGTGGCGCCGCTCGGAGGATGCCGGTGTGACTGAGTGCACGCCGGAGGATGCCGAGGTCCGACCGAGTGGCGCCGCACGGAGGATGCCGAGGCCCAGTGATGATTGCGGTCGGTCGGGCGGTCTGCATTTTACCTAGAGTACGTCATACTGGCGACGGTAGTTGGGCGCTCAAATCATGTGTGCGTCAACTCCACATCAAATCGTGGATAGGCACGTGTGAAGTTGAAACGCAGCAGTTTTAGGCGCCATTGTTCCATAAATAGGCCCAGTAAAGCAGCTGTTCACTTTCTTCTTCCACACTTTGTTTCGGAGAATCTGTTTGAAATTTCCCAACTTTTTCCAAACTTGTTGAAGAAGCGGATATCTCGCGAAAAGTAAGTATGTATTCTTCATCTTACGCCTTCGTCTTCTCGATTACGAACATTACGAGTGCGCTTGGGCTCCGATCGTCCGCCTTCCTCCCCCGATAGTGTCACCGATATTAAGGATTATATGTGCTATAATCTTTTGGGTAGGTCGATAGGAATTAGTGCTAGGGTCCCGCCGGTATCATCAGTATGGGATGGATACCGGGTGGGTTTAGCGAGGTCGAGTTTGACAGTGGAGGACATTTTTGAAATGGCGAAGGAATATCGGATCCCGAAGGAGGTGTGGTGGTGCCTGCCGCGATCTGATGATAGGGCTATGGCCCCTCCGGAGGGTTTTATTACCATATATGTAGATGCCTTGAGAGCTGGCCTTAGGTTTCCCTTGGCCCCAATTTTCTTTAGTATCCAAGAATATTTCCAGATCCCCATATGTCAGCTGACCTCGAATTCCATTAGGTCGGTGGTGGGGCTAGGGCTCTCCTGCCATGACATTACCGAGGAGTTCTCCTTCGAGGTCTTGATGCGCTTTTTTAGTGTCAAGACTATAGGAGGAGTGTATTATGTGTCTCCTCGATAGAAATTTAAGGTAGCGACCCCTCTAAGGTGTCCCGTTGGCAAAATAGGTATTTCTTCTTGGTGATGGGCATCCGAGGTATGAGTGGGGCCTTGGTAAGATGATGGGCGTGAAGGTCAAGCCCACAGGCTACATGGAGAAAGAGCTCAACAACCTCGGTGAGATATTATCTATTAATTTCACCGAGGATGACTGAACAATGCCGGTGGCGTTGATAGGTCGAGGCGTCGGGGCGGGTGCGATCGGGGTGAGGCATCCCATATATTTTTTTATTGCTCACATGTCCGACCTCGTTGTGCTGAACACAAATTTTTCTCTTTATCGCAGTGAAGCTCGATCATGAGAAGAAGACCAAGACGCCGGCCTCGTCATCCCATGCACCATCTCCGGGCCAGGAGCCACCCACAAAGAAGGCGAGGACCGAGCCTGCTCAGCCGCCTGAGGTCGTGGACGACCTGAACCAGCTGGTGGCTGTCCACCAGCCGACCTCGAGTCCGGCCGTGGGGAGGGGGACTCGCACCCGTATTACGTTCGAGGTGCCGACCTCCGACTCTCCTATATCCTTCCCCAAGGTATAAGCCCCTGCCATATTCCCTTGTACTTTTTGTGTTATGTGATGCTGACTGTTGGGTATGCAGGATGTGGCGTCGGTTGGGTGAGCCGCACCGTGGCCGTGCATGCGTGGTGGAGCGCCTGCACGTGCGTTGGAGGGAAGCGGTGTTGCCAGTTCGCATCGGCCGCCGCGAGGGCGGAGGCGAGAGGCAGAGGGCCGCCGAGGCCGCCATCAAGAAGAAGAACCGGGCCCTGCAGGTGGCCCGTGCCGAAGTGGAGGGTGCCCGCGAGGAGGCGGCCGAGGCGGAGAAAGCTCGCCGACTGGGCGAGTGCTTCTTTGGCGGGGCGAGGACCGATCTTGAAGGCCTCGCGCATAAGCTCATTGAGTCGAGACCTTCTCCTCCTTCATCTCCGATCTCGCCGCAGTACTCAGGCCCCAGGTGGTGTCCTCCTACCTGGAGGGATTGGCGGCCTCGATGCCTGGCTTTGACAAGGTCAGGCACGGTTGGGTTGAGGTCGCACCTCAGGCGGTGCAAAAGGATTACGCCCGAGTGATCGTCGAGGCGGCCCCCTTCCCCGTGGTAGAGGCTCTATCTTCCTCCGCCTCTCTTCTGACGGCTGAGGCCGTGGCCCAGTGCAAGGAGGATGAAGACCCAGAGCTTCAGGAACTCCTCGCTGAGGTGCGAACCGAGGCTGGGGAGGTGGGGCCGAGCGGAGGCCAGGAGAAGCGGCGGTGGTGGCGACTCGGCAAGGCGGGTGGTCACGATCCTAATGTAATAGGTTGAATATTCTTTGGGATCATTAGGATCACGAGCCTCATGTACTTCCTTTGTTATAAATAAAAAGCGCACTTTTTGAATGTGTTTGTCTTTTTTTTTTGTCTTTAGCATTCCGCTTCTCAATATCTCGGGCTTGATCATGATCTGTTGACCAAACTGAAAGAGGCCCGAGGTGCCTTAGCTGAGAAGAACGAGGAGGTGCTGTTTTGGAGGAGCCGCTCGGCCGAATTGACTCAGGTTTTGGTCAGTTTGGATGTCAACTCGGCATCGCTTACCGAGCTGAGGGAGAAGCTGTATGAGGCCGATCGCGAGGTGGCTCGCCTCCTGGCTGAGAACGAGACTCTCAAGCTAAGGATTGCGCATCTCGAAGTCCAGGGGGCTGATCCATCTGCCGACGTGATTCAAGGGCGCTTAATGCAGTGTGAGGAGCAGCTCGAGTTGGTTCAGGAGGAGCTGGCTCGGATCTCGGAGGAGCATGCAGAATATGAAGAGATGATCCACCGATATGGTGGCGTCACCATATCCGAGGCCGATGACCGAGTGCAGAGCTTGCTTGCCGAGGGTATGGTGCTAAGGGATGAGGAGGGCCTCGCGATGAAGAATTTCAAAGGTGCCTCGAATCCCTTGTCAAATACCTCCGGATGTGCGGGCTCGTCCGGGCGGCGTATGCCCCAACCCGCGGATGAGCTACGGTCGGCCCGGTGGTGCAATAGTTGAAGAACCCGAAGAGGGGTTATGCGACCATGCCGAAGTGCTTGATTACTTGGTCCGAGCACGGCGGAGCGACACGGGCCGGCCTTCATCGGCGGGGAGCGAAGCAGGCGAGGCCGTCGGTCGGCAAGGAAGGACGGTCGGGCGGGTCGCAACCTGGTCAGCAACAAGCTCACGAGGCCTGATGCGACCTCGGTTCCCGGAGTCCCCGCCCGGTCGGGGCTCATCTGTGCCGACTCAAAGTGTACCCGGAGCAGGCCGTGGTGGTGCCGACCTCATCGATTGGGTGGAGGGCACGAGTTCGATTCAGGTATTCATCACCAACCCGAGATTTTGTTGAGCTGGTGCAGCTTGATGAGTCCCGACAGGTGGAGTTGAGCCGAATGAGTTGTATATAGCTTGGAACTTTGTATTTAGTCGTAAATGTATTTAGGCGTGTATCAAGTGTATATTTTCCCCGAGAGGTACAAATATAGCTTAGGACTTGGTTTTAGTCGTAAATGTATTTAGGCATATCTGATGTATATCTTCCCAAATAAAGGGCATAATTTGGCGAGATCCGATGTGGGCGTCGTTTGCATGTAGATGTTTCAACTTAATGAGTAATCTGTATGCGTGCATGTAGACGTTCAATTTAATGAGTAGTCTGTATGCCTTGCACCGAGACGTTCAATTCAATGAGTAATCTGCGAGTGCGGCGCGCCAGTCGATACCCTACTTAGTGGGTTTGTCGTCTTCGTAAGGCGTCCCTTGTGAAGGTTAATTATGTGTTATCCGACTTGAGGTAGATGTGCACATAAGCATAAGATGAGACGAAGTGAAATACTTATTCAGAAAAACAAATGTTTTATTGAGAAGTAAATAACATCGCACTTCGACAAAGCAATAAGAGGACTAACATGATGTTGATATGAAATCAAAGCTATGTAAAGTACCTCCTCAAATGAGTGATGTGCCAGGTTCGGGGATAAGTGCACCGGATAAGTGAGAAAGCTTATAGGCCCCTTTGTCGAGGTCCTCATGAACGCGGTATGGACCTTCCCATGTCGGATCTAGCTTGTTAAGACGCTCGGCTCTACTGGCTTCATTATTTCGTTGGACGAGGTCGCCTACTTGGAGTGTGGCGGCTTTTACCATTTTTTTGTAGTACCGTGCGACCTGGCCCTTGTATTTGGCTTCGTTTATGAAGGCGAGCTCGCGTTTTTCCTCGAGAGCATCAAGGTTGACACGCAGGTCTTCCTCGTTCTCGTTCGGGTCGAAGTGAAGAGTGCGCGGGCTCGGTGCGCCGATCTCAGCCGGTATGACAGTCTCGGTCCCGTAGACCAAGCTGAAGGGGGTTTCTCCGTGCAAAGTCCGAGGTGTCGTCCTGTAGGACCAGAGGACTTGAGGGAGATTTTCAACCCAATCGCCCTTAGCTCGGTCTAACCTCTTTTTCAATCCTTGTACGATCGTGCGGTTCGTCACCTCGGTCTGACCATTTGCCTGCGGGTGTGCGACCGAGGTGAAACGTTGCTCGATCTGGAGCTCTTCACACCATTCCTTGAAAGTTTTGTCGACGAGCGGGTGCCGTTGTCGAGACCAAAATATGTGGTATGCAAGCGGCAAACTATGTTTTCCACGAAGGTGCAGAATCCTCCGCTTGTGAGGCTCGAAAGTGGCTCGGCTTGACCCGTTTGTGAAGTAGTCTCGGCTACTACTAAGTATCGAAGGCGACACGGTGCTCGATCAAATGGACCAGCGATGTCGATCCCCACTTGCATGAAAGGCCACCGACTCGTGGTCGCTTAGATCGGTATGGGGTAGCTTCTTGTCGTGGAGTGGAAGCGCCGGACACTTTTTGACGAGCTCGGCCGAATCTTGGATGAGGGTGGGCCAGTAATATCCCGACCTCAGCGTCTTCTTTGAGAGAGCTCGCGACCCGATGTGACTTCCACAAGACCTACGTGAATCTCATTGAGTGCGTGGTAAACCTTACGGCCGAGGCACCTCGGGAGGGTTGAAGATAAGACTTCAGCAGAGAACGCCTTCATGTGTGAGGTACTTTTGGGATTTCACCATCATCTTTTGGCTTCGAGCCGATCTTGAGGCGATCGCCACCTTCGAGATAGACCTTTATGGGAGACATCGGTTCGGCTCTATCTCGGTGATGATGCCGATGTGGGACTCGTGATACTACGGAATGAACTTCTCCACTAGTGGATTTGTTGATGTGTGACTAACTTCTCGAGGATATCGGCTCATTTATTTTCCCTCGTGGGATTCAATGAATCTTGAAGTACACGAATGAGTGCGATCTCTTTGCGCTTCTCAAGGTATTGCTTCATTCGATCCTCCTGGCCTCGTATCCGCCTGGGACACGGTTTACCACGACACAGGAATCTCGAAGATCTGGATTTTGTCCACTTTGAATTCCTTTGCGGCGAGTCACGAGATCGGTAACCGTACTCCACCTCGTTGTTTGTGGTCGGGAAGATAAGCCGGAGGCGTGGGTCACTTCTTGTTTATGCGGACCGAGGAGGAGGATGCTGCTCAGCTGCCCGTTTGCATGAAGCCGCCCACGTACATCCGCCGGCAACCATCGGTGGGTTGAGGGCGATTCCTCCGCGATGGGGGCGGGAGTTGGAGTGACCTCGTTGGTGGGATCGACCTCGGTGGTTGGCCTCCACCGGGAAGTCGGTGAGCTTGCCGCTTTATGGCCGGCACGGGGAGTATGAAATGTCGTGCTCGTCGAGCTCCGGTGCTACTTTGCTATCGTCCGGATGACTCGGCTCGACAAGACTTGTCTCAAGGTAAGTCGGTCGATTACACAGACGGAATGGGCTTGGAAGTAAGGTCGGGCGTCGCTTGGCGTTCACTAGAGCAGTGCTACCTTTTGAGGTGGTGTACCTCGTCTCGGTCCTTTGAGACCCGGCTAATAAAGTAGATGGGGAGTTGACATCCCACCTCATCTCGTACCAATACCGCACTGATTGCCTTGTCCGGCGGCGGATATAAAGAAATGAGCTCACCTTCTTTCGGGGCGGACATGGTCGGCAGGTCGGCGAGATACTCTTTCAGTTGCGCGAAGGCGACCTGGTATTCCTCCTGCCAGACGAAGTCCGGAGCCCTCCTCAAGATCTTGAAGAAGGGAAGCTACTTCTCGGCAGCCCGAGATAAGAATCTGCTGGGGGCGGCTAGACACCCGGTGAGTTTGTGGATCTCACGGATGGTCTTCGTCCTCGTCATCTTCAGGTTGGGTCGCCGTCGAGGTCGGCCCGCAGATTGTTGCCACCATTATTCTTTCCTCTGCGCTTCTTGTTCCTGGCCCGGCTCGGTGAGGTATTTCTTGAGGGCTCCTCGTTTGACGAGCTCGTCATCTGCGAGCCGGGTTTACGCAATCTTGATATCGTGACCATACCCTTGGTGATAGTCACAATACTTCTCCGTTGACCTCTTCTTAGATCCTCCTTTCATAGGAGGGCTTGAGGAAGAGCTCGGCGTGAAGCTCGAATATCTCGCCCTCGATTTGAGCGGGCGAGGTGCGTTACCGCCAGGGTTTGGCCGAGGTCCTAGTCTGGACTCCAATGCCCTCTCTTGATTCTGTCAAAGGCACTTCGGCGATCAACGCCTCGACTTCGGTCATCTGACTTCTTTCGTTCAACCCTCTGCTCATCCCAGATCTCTCTTTTCTTCCGATCTGACTCGTCCCCTTTGACATAGTTGTCCACCAGGTTCCAAAGTTTACTCGCCGTCTTTGGTTTCTCCCTGGTGATTTCTTTATTCGGTCGCGGGTCGGATCCGTTTTGAACGCATTGATGATGTATAGATCTTACTCTCATCAATTTTGAGAGAATCCTTGATGAACCTCGAGACGAAGTTCGATATCGTCTCATCCCGCCCTTGGCGGATTGTGGCAGTCGGACGAGGCTGCGAGGTGGCATCTTCGATAAGCGCCACTTGGCGATCCATGAGATCACAGGCGGTGTATCTTGTTTTGCGGAGCGAGGTGAACCAGCGTCGGGCGTTGGAGATCGATGTTGGTTGTATACTAAAAGTAGTTTGGTTGAGCTTGTATACAATGTTTCTGTTACCACTATTACAATCTCCTATCTGAATTGAATACTTGATTGCATATATCATGTCCCCTTATCTCACATATAAGTTAGATCATACGGTGTGTAGAAGATCACGAAGTGCGTATGATTGGTCAAGCTTAATGAGATATAAAAAGTTTCTGGTGAGACAACTTAAGGACGAGTTGTCGGTTTAAATTTGCGATATAGATAAGAAGTGACTTGACTTGGTTGCTTGTCTATCTTTGATGCGTCTCGACGTATTGAAGGATCACGATGAGATGTGTTCTTCTATCGACCGTCGTGAAGAACCGAGATCTCGGTGACTTACGATGATCTAAACCTCGATAAGGTATTAGGTGAGTATGAGTTCTTGACCATCACTTTGACTTGTTAAGGGTGAGGTTATATGTTCTAACCAATTCTCCGCATCTTGGGTGATGGCGATCTTGTATGTCACGCTAGTTATCTGTGTCAGTCACCGTATCCGTTTAGGATGATGGCGTCCCCTAAGGAGCTCAAAGGTTTATTGTACTAAACCTGCGAGGTTGAGTTAGCTCAAGTACAATAATAAGGTTGAGTGGTACTACTTAAGGAAATGAAGTTATTAATCGTTTTAAGTAGTCGATTGCTATAAATGATTAATGGACGTTCGATATCTTAAATCTGAGGATTCGTAATGTCTAAGTGCAAGCCCGACTCAACCCGGTAATAAAGGGTAAGTCGACATTCTTTCTCTAGTGGCATGATCGAATGTTTATAAATTAATTTATGTTCGGGGTGAACATAAGATAATTAATTATTTGAGGTCCATCTTTATTCCTTGCATTTGATCCACTGGTGGCCCATCCAGCCCTTTAGCTTGTGTGAAAATCGGTAGCCCATCTATGCTCTCTAATGCAAGATTTTATTCTCTTTATCCCACAAGGATATAATTATATTTATGGTATATGCATAGATCATTTCCATATAAGATTATGGTAATAATCACGAGGTATGGTAATAATCTAGGAGTATGGTAATTTCCATATAGGATTATAGTAATTTCCATATAGGATTATGGTAATTTCCATATGGAATTAAGGTAGTGTATTATAAATATAAAGTATGAGATAAAGTCTAGGTTAATGCTCACATAATTAACATAGAATTTTCGGCCCCTCATAGTCAATTGAGAGAGTTTCAAAATTGTGCAAAGAGAGCAAGGGTGATTTTTGAAGCATTCTCCATAGATCGTCCTCACTCGGCGTTGGAGATTGGGCAGCGGGATCTGATCCGGAAGGTCAAAGCACGAGTCCGATCCGTTCGATCCATTCATCTCGTTCCATCGACCTCTTGGATCGAAGGTAAAAGCGAGAAAACCCTACGTGTTGCGATTAATTATATAGGCGCTTGCTAGGAATATAATCAATGTATGGTGAATTAAATATTCAAGATAGATCCTCGGGGCGAGGGTTAACATATGTTTTCCCTACAATTGGTATCAGAGCCTGGGATCAGAATCTTGGCTCTGTTGGATTAATTCACGTTTGATTATTACGTGCGTTTGATTAATTGTGGATCTGTCGTTCATCGTGGCTCTTTTTTGTTTTATTGGGTTTTTTTTTACACCACAAGAAAATCCGTGGTTATATCAGATTTTATTACGTAAATCTTATACGTAAAAGAAGAAGACGAGCGAAAGAGCGAAGAACGAAACTACGGGAAAAACGAGTCTCTCGGCGGTCCACAGGGCGGTTTCTCGGCGAGCCTCGCGATCGCGAGGCGATCACGAGGGTGCGGACGGCGGGGCGTGCGTTCGCGCCACGAGATCCCTGGCGCCACCGGCGGCGGTGGTCGCGAATCGACGCCCAGGCAGCGGCGGCGAGCTAGCGGGCGGCAGGCGGGCGTTCGCAGGCGAAACCCGGCGCCGGCGGCGGACTCGCGATCGCGAGTTTCGGCGGCGGCGACATCTCGGCGGATGTTGGGGCTCGGGCGTGGCAGCGCGCAGCGTGCTTTCGGCGGGTGCGGTCGCGTTAGCGACCGCGAGGTAGCCCGCGAGGAACAGCGGGCGGCGGTAGCGCAAAGGTGGGCGTGGTGGGCTTTGCCCTAGCGGCGGCTCGGCCGCAGTTGGGCCGACCCGGCCTGAACCCGTTTTCAGCCACCCAGTTTTTCGGTCCGTGCCCATACGCGAGGCCCGTTGTTGAATCCGGTCCGTGCCCGTACGCGAGGCCCGTTGTTGAATCGGTCCGTGCCGATTACGCGAGGCCCGTTTTCGGTTTAATTACGTACTTTGTAAATCTATGTAATAGATTAGGCGAGAATGTCGGGTTTCACGATTGAGCGCGATGAGCGTTTTATTTTATTTTATCATTCATATGCATGTGGTGGATGTTTAAATTATGCGGTAGCATGCTATGTATGTTTATATTACGTTGACAAACCTTTAAGTGTTTTACGTAATTGGATGCGCATAGTAAGCATGCTAGGTTTATCGCGTTTATCAAGCATATTTTAGAATTACTGCGAGCATGTTTTACATGTTGAGTTCTATAGAAAAGCATGCTAGGATTACGTGATCGGCATGGACAAACCTTTTGAATAAAAAGACTAAGCAAGCAACCCGACAAATTAATTTTCAAATTAAAATGTCGAGACCTCCACTTTTGATCTCTAAACAATGTGAGGCCTTGCTTGTGAGTAGCGTCCACCAGCGGCTTGCTTGCTTGTTTATCATAAGTTTGTTAGATGAGATTTCTAAATAAAACTTTTAAATCTATTGAGAAGTGGGAGTTTCATGTGTGTGGCGATCCACACGCGCGTGGCTTGCATGTGCGATTTTCATAAGTTCTCTAGAGATAGATATAAAAGAGATAACAAAAGAATTTGAATTGGGCGGTATGGTCCGGTGAGTATGCCGATTCTAAAATTCATTTCTATTTGTTAAAATTGTGGTAAATGCTTAGACATCACCTCAAGTACAACTTCCATGAAGTCCCTTCTTGCGATAGTGATGTGGTCTAGTAAGGTCAATCGTTAATTTCATTTGTCATAAGGATAAGTTGACATGGATTGAAATTAAGCGACTAAAGGTATATTTTAGTGCAGTCGGGGGTTCGTGTGTAAGCGTCCACACGCGTGGCTTGCATGTGGGATTCCTTGGGCGATTGGAGGTTTGATTAATATTGTTTTATCAAAATGTTACAATATTATTATTCACGAATTATATGCGATCGTATGCTTATATGTTTACATTATCGTTTGAGATATGTCTCTTACGCCGATTATCAATATGCTCGCACAAAATCCGTTATCGGTCCAAATTTTATCGAGTGGAAGCGAAACATGGAATATGTTCTTATCATTTGAAGAACACATGTTTGTTCTCACTACTCCTAAACCCGATGCCCTTCTTCGGCATCGACTAATGAGCGGCGAGTCGGCGGACTTTGGAATAAGTCGAACAATATGGCTAAATCTATATGATGACTACTATGTCCAAAGGCTTGCGGTACTGACATCGATCGATGGTAGCGCGACCGATATTTGGTCAAGTCTCGAGTAAGTTTGGGAAGTCGGATCGGACGATCCGCTTCCACACAATGAGAGAAATCTTGGCGTGTAAGATGGAAGAAGGAAGTTCGGTCCATGAACATGTCTCCCATGACTCATCTCATGGATAGTCTTGATCGGTTGGGAGGAGGTATTGTGGCGGTGAGCCAAGGTCGATATCATCCTCAATACCGCCCAAGTCTTTTGAGAACTTTCGGCGTGAATGCGATCATGAGCAAGACCGAGTTTACACTTAGTCGGTTGCTTAATGATCTCGTTCTTTGCGGAAGGAGTTATGGGAAAAGGAGCACATGCTCTTGCTACATCTAAGGGCCCAAAATTTTCTTTGCAAAATGGAAATAGAAAAGGGGTACCAAAGGTGGTAGAGGCGAGGAAATAGTGGGAGTAATGGGAGCAAGAACATGGTCGCCACGGAGGCAGAAGAAGCGAAGGAGAAGGCAAGTGTTTCAAGTCGGCAAGGCGGGCATTGGAAGGCGAGTTCCTATGCTCGAGGCTCAAGTGCGCCGTTTGCTTTAATGTGAAACATGTTTAGCGACTTGTTCTACCCGTTCTTGGGTAGTAGATCTGGTATGCGATCATGTTTGTTACACCTTCTGAGGGGTTCTGCGGACAAGGAGGCTGTTTGATGGCGAGATAACGATCTCCATGGGCAACGCGGCAAAGTCGAGGCCGTTGCGGTTGGAGATGTTACTTTATGTTTTGAAAGCAGTTTTAGTTTTAAAGGCGTTTTATATGTGCGGATTTTCGTGGAACCTTGTTTGTTTGAAATTATTTACTCATGGATATTATGTTATTTTTATAGTGGTGTTTCTATCATAAGAAATGACGAAGTTATACGTGTTGTACGTTATATAATTAAGCTTTATCTATTTCGCCAAACTTAATACCTATAACTATGTTGCATCTTCATCAAACCCTAAAAGAAAGTTTTCTTAGCAAGATGACACTACTTTTCTCGGCATCTTAGATTAGGTCACATCAATCTAAATAGGATCAAGGCGGCTAAGAATGGGCGTTGGGTAATCTCACGGTTACTGGTTCCCGATCTGCGAATCTATATAGAAGGTAAGATGTCGACGGACCCTTGAGCGAAGGGTTATAGAGCCAAAGAAATGTTGGAGTTAGTCCATTCGACTGTGTGGACCGATGTCCACACAAGCTTGTGGAGAATGCAGTATTTTGTCACTTTCATTGGCGATTACTCGAGTGCGGATACGTATACCGCTTCGCGCAAGTGCGAATGCTTTGAAAAATTCAAAGAGTTTAAGGCGGAGTGGAGGCGAAGCTAGGTAAGAGTATCAAGTCACTGCGATGCGATCGCGGTGGCGAATACCTCGATAACGAGTTTATGGACTATCTAGTGAAGTGTGGGATTACATCCCGGCGCACTTCATCGAGCACACCACAGCAAAATGGTGTGTCGAGGCGAAGAAATAGGACTCTTTTGGAAATGGTTAGATCTATGATGAGTTATGCTACATTGCCTATTTAGATTACGGGGGTATGCCTTAGAGGGGCGGCATACTTGCTAAATCTAGTACCGTCCAAGTCGGTCGAAAAGACCCTTTCGAGTTGTGGTTTGGGCGTAAGCTGGTTTAAGCCACATAAGGATATGGGCGATCCGGACTGCGTCTTTGAACAAGAAGGCGACAAGTTGGAGGCTAGATCCGGCGCAAAATTTGTTTATTGGCTATCCTAGAGGAGCGAAGGTGGTTTATTCTATAGTCTAAGGATCGGAAGGTCGTTATTAGCACTAATGCCCGATTCTTAGAAGAGGATTATATGAAAAATCATAAGTCCAAAGTTGAAATCATTCTTCAAGAATTAGAAGATGATCGTATTCCACCACCGATTAGGCCAAAGGTGCGAGATGTCGAGTCTAGTGGGAGGATCGACACAAGATACTTCAAGAAATTGAAGTGGGTCGAGTTCCTTTGGAATACCGACCGTCAAGTGGTACCTACGACAAGTTGTGCAAGTTAGAGAACCACAAGTATCTGCACCCACCGTTGCCATTGTGCAGTAGAACCTCGTCGTAGTGGGAGGGTTGTTCGTCAACCCGGCGATTTATGTTCGTGGGTGAATCTTGGATTTAGTCCCGGTGACGAGCGAGCGATAATCGACCCATGGACATACTGAGGAGGCGATCAAGATATTGATGCAAGATCGTGACACCGCTATGGACTTAGAAATGGAGTCCATAACGGCTATGGATGTATATGAAAGACACCTCTACCGGATGGCAATGAAGCCATAGGTAGTAAGTGGATATACAAGAGGAAGAGATTCCGATGGAGAGGTTTCGACTTTTAAAGCCGGGCTTGTGGCGAAAGGGTACACTTTCAGTTGAGGGCATCGATTTCGATGAGACCTTTTCGCTGCAGCAATGCTCAAGTCCATCGAATTCTTCTAGCCATAGCGACCACTTGAACCCAGAGGTTTGGCAAATGGATGTTAAAACCGCTTTTCTAAGCGGTTACCTTGAGGAAGGTAGAGACATCTATATCAGCAAACGAAGGTTATGTGGTAAAGGGTGAAGAGCATCTAGTATGGAAGCTTAAGAAGTCCATTTATGGACTTAGCGAACCTCGATCATGGAACTTACGCTTTGACGAGGTAGTAAAGTCCTATGGATTTACCAGGTTGCCTAGCGAGAGTTGTGTGTATCGGTTAGATGTCAACGGTGATGTGGTATTTCTTGCACTTTATGTAGATGACATTCTTCTAGTTGGCAACAACGTGAAGTTGTTATCGGGCGTAAAGAGTTGGTTATCAATCGGTTTCAAATGAAAGACCTAGGAGATGCGTACATTCTTGGGATCAAGGTTTACGAGATCGCAAGAAGAAAATGTTGAGCTTATCTCGGGCGTCTTACATTGATCTGTGATTACTCGTTTTAGTATCGCGGACCGCCAAGAAAGGATTGCTACCTTCGAGACATGGCGTTCCTTTATCTAAGACGCTTGATCACCTATATTTACAAAGGAGATAGAGAAATGAGACAAGTTCCTTACGCTTCCACCGTAGGAAGTCTCATGTACGCAATCTATGCACGAGGCCCGATATACGCTATGCGGTAGCATAGTAGCTGAATGTCGATCTAACCTGGACAAGCTCATTGAATTGCGGTAAAGCATATACTCAAGTACACGAAAAGGACTCGAGATTATAGGCTGTTTACCATGCGAGATAGTCTAATGCCTTTGGGTTATCTGACTCGGTTCCAAGCGACCGTGATGAGAAAAAGTCGACCTCGGGCTATGTGTTTACCTTGGGAGGTAAAGCCGTATCTGGTGAGTGCAAAGCGGCGATGCATTGCGGACTCCACCATGGAAGCCGAATATGTAGCCGCCGGAGGCTTCTAAGGAGGCTGTATGGTTCGAGAACTACCTCATGGATCTAGGTGTGGTACCGGTTTTCCCAAGAGTATCATAGTTTCTTGTGATAACTTTCAGTGCGATGCAAACTCGAAGGAACCACGGACCCACAAGGCGACCAAACACATAGAGAGAAAGTACCATGTCATACGAGAAATCGTTAGGCGAGGTGGCGTCTTGATTGAAAAGATTGATCTGACGGAAAATCTAGCGGATCCATTCACGAAGAGCCCGCAAAAAGTCTACGATGGACACGTTAGAGGACTTGGATTGCGCTTAAAGGCACCCACTTAGAAAGGAAACTTTTGTATAAGTGGGAGAAGCAAAGTGATGGTTGTTTGCAATAGCTAGTAGAGACACATTGTATACTAAAGTTTGCTTTAGTATAAGTGGGAGATTGTTGGTTGTATACTAAAAGCGGTTTGGTTGAGCTTGTATACAATGTTTCCTGTTACCACTATTACAATCTCTATCTGAATTGAATACTTGATTGCATATATCTGTGTCCCTTATCTCATATATAAGTTAGATCATACGATTGTGTGAAGATCACAAAAGTGCGTATGATTGGTCAAGCTTAATGAGATATAAAAGTTTCTGGTGAGACAACTTAAGGACGAGTTGTCGGTTTGAGGCTGCGATATAGATAAAGTGACTTGACTTAGTTGTTTGTCTATCTTTGATACGTCTCGGCGTATTGAAGGATCACTGATGAGATGTGTTCTTCTATCGACCGTCGTGAAGAACCAAGATCTCGGTGACTTACGATGATCTAAACCTCGATAAGGTATTAGGTGAGTATGAGTTCTTGACCATCACTTTGACTTGTTAAGGGTGAGGTTATATGTTCTAACCCAGATTCTCGCATCTTGGGTGATGGCGATCTTGTATGTCACGCTAGTTATCATGTCAGTCACCGTATCCGTTTAGGATGATGGCGTCCTTAAGGAGCTCAAAGGTTTATTGTACTAAACCTCGCAGTTGAGTTAGCTCAAGTACAATAATAAGGTTGAGTGGTACTACTTAGGAAATGAAGTTATTAATCGTTTTAAGCGATCGATTGCTATAAATGATTAATGGACATTCGATATCTTAAATACGGGATTCGTAATGTCTAAGTGCAAGCCCGACTCAACCGGTAATAAAGGGTAAGTCAACATTCTTTCTCTAGTGGCATGATCGAATGTTTATAAATTAATTTATGTTACGGGTGAACATAAGATAATTAATTTATTTGAGGCTCATCTTTATTCCTTGCATTTGATCCTGGTTTGGCCCGTCAGGCCCTTTAGCTTGTGTGAAAATCGCCCCATCTATGCTCTCTAAAGGCGAGATTTTATTCTCTTTATCCCACAATGATATAATTATATTTATGGTATATGCATAGATCATTTCCATATAAGATTATGGTAATAATCACGAGAGTATGGTAATAATCCTAGGGTATGGTAATTTCCATATAGGATTATAGTAATTTCCATATAGGATTATGGTAATTTCCATATGGGATTAAGGTAGTGCATTATAAATATAAAGTATGAGATAAAGTCTAGGTTAATGCTCACATAATTAACATAGAATTTTCGGCCCTTCATAGTCGATTGAGAGAGTTTGAAAATTGTGCAAAGAGAGCAAGGGTGATTTTGAAGCATTCTCCATAGATCGTCCTCACTCGGCGTTGGAGATTGGGCGGCCGGATACTGATCCGGAAGGTCAAAGCACGAGTCCGATCCGTTCGATCCATTCATCTCGTTCCATCGACCTCTTGGATCCAAAGGTAAACACGAGAAAACCCTACGTGTTGCAATTAATTATATAGACGCATGCTAGGAATATAATCAATGTATGGTGAATTAAATATCAAGATAGATCCCCGGGCGAGGTTAACATATGTTTTCCTACAATCGACACCTCGGGAAGATTTTGCACATGTGAAAATCTTCCATTCCTTGATCGCCATGTTGGTAGTGTGGCGAAAAGGAAGTCGGAGGGTCCCAAGGCCATCGTGGCGGCGATGTTGGGTGCCACTGTGATCCGGGGCAAGGCGTGTCGAGAATCTCTCGGAGAAAGGAGATGATTCTTCCGTGCCGGTCGAACCCGGAGATCGTTGCCATCTCTCTGGAGGGTGGGAGACCGGTGACAACGTCATGCGTCTCTTGAGGGAGTTCGGCTCGCCTCTCCTCTCTCTGTTTTGCGGGCTCTGGGCGGCATGCCGAGGTGGATAGCGACTTCGCGGGCGACGTGGTGGTGAAAGGTTACGACCATCTCAGCGAGGTGATTGACTTCTGGCGGCGGGTTGATGTACGCGTTCTCGGCTATTGTGCCGAGGTGGCGTTGACCGTCTTGGTGGGCGGCGACCTCGGCGCCCGTATTCGCCGATTCGGGCACTCGAGAGTGCCGCTCCATTGTCCTCGGTGAAGGAAATTTTGGAATTGGCGAGGTTGGCATTGAGGAACTCGAGACCACGGCTCGGCCAAGGACTTCGTGAGATCGGTCAACCGCTGCTTCACGGCGTTGAGGTCGGCGTCTTCTTCCTCGTCGAGGCGGCGATCCCGGGTGTATGGGAATGTTTTCCATGTAGCCCTCAGCGTGTGACCGCTTGTGGCGTCTGCAATCTCCTTCCAGGCCGGTGACCACCGGTCGTCTTGGTAGCGGTTGTTGCCGACATCGGCGGCGGTGCTAGCGTTGCGCGTGTTCTTGCCATTAAATTAGAAAAGCGAAGCTTTTTGTTAAGTTTTCTATGACGGCGCCAATGATAAATCTAGTGTATGTTAATATCACGAGATTTGTGTAAAGCGATAAAGAACACCAAGGCTTTTACGTGGTTCGATCGAGAATAAGATCTCGTCCACGGAGGTGATTCCTCAATACTTTCACTATGATTTGATTCACGGTGAGTGCGGCAAAAGCTCTTAGTATTCAATAAGTTGTCAACCTTTCTACCTTGATCTAACTCCTATTTATACATATCGAGGACCCTAAGGCGGGATCGATCCTCCCATGTAGGGACTCTTCCTCCGCATGTAGGGACTCTTCCCCGCATGTAGGGACTCTTGGCCTTCCGTGTAGGGTAGAGGTTGATTAGGGTTTGGAGGCTGGTTAGGGTTTGGAGGCTGGGCCTTTGGCTTAACCGCGTGGACCGTTATTAATGTCAGGCCCAGCTCGTTTGGGCCTATCAGTGGGCCTGAGCGGTTGGGCCATATCCCATCAATGATCAAATCAAAAATGTGTTTAAAGGATAGAAACCTATAAAATTGAGTGAAGATGTGTGTTAAGTAGATGTTGAAGAAGAACTTAGACTAGGCGAGTTGTGTTCATATAAGACCATGCATACAAGGGTACTTAGGTCACACACATGGACTAGAGTCGAGCCTACATTGTGTATTCTCATTGCTTGCAAGTTTGTTGAGAACGTCGCTGTGAGGGTTTCTTGACACTTGAGATGACACTTTTGTTGGAGTATGGAACACTGAATGGACATGTACACTCAAGTTCGATCTCGGTGATTCAACTCGGGGCAGAGTTGGACAGGGGTTCAGGAGCGGTGGCCCCTGAGTCAAATTTTTGGGCCAATGTTTTTTTACCCTGATATAACCCTAGTGGGCTTAGGTTTAGAGTTTGTGTATTGTCTATTTAAGAATCGTTTCTTTTTGTAATCTGTATTCGAAAACTATAGTAGAATCGTTTCTTTCTATAATCTGTATTTGAAATGTGCTCGGGTTAAGTCCTCAACTACCGATTGAATCAAGCTTCTATTCAGCGATCACTCAGAGTCCTCTCGTACGGAGAGCGTCAGCCCTAAAGAGGATGTCTTTTGATAAATGTCCGAGATGGGTTGATAGTTGATACCCACGGATCATGAACCTAACTTGGATTTAGAACAGATTTGAGTCCCTATTGCTAATGGATTTAACACTCTGATGTGGGCTCCGTCCCAAATATTATTAGTGTTGCTAATTAACGCATATCAAAATCATTTGTGATGGGATTATGAAAATATATAATATCAATCCAATTTAACAACAAAATAAGTAATCAACGTGTATACATATTTGTACATAGTTAATTTTCTTATATTACACCACTTATTAAGAGTAAATGTATAGTAGAAGGTAATTTTATAAGACCACTTTAACTATTTGATAAACACTACAAATATGTATTTTTAATTGTTAGGCTCAAGATTTGATAACACTACTAATAACATATCAATTTTTCGATTTCTCACAAGTTCAAGCTGTTCTATTTTTTTCACAAAATTGAAGTTAGATTCGACATTCATCAATATCGTAATTGAAAATTGATTAAAGACTTTTGAAATTTATTGTATGGGTTGTCCTCACTATTGTAAATTTCATCGTCGAATCTAAAATCGCTCAAACCATCAAAAGCTCGAACTTTGACATGCAACTCTTGACTCAATTATTCGGATATCGGACCTCGACAACGAAAATTGACAAAAGGATAAAAGTCCGGATAATGGGTTTGAAAATCCTCAATTGATGTTAGATATGAATGTCAAATCTTAGCTCTAAACTCGTGCAAAAAAATAGAAAATTGAATTTGGAACAAATCGAAAGATCATGACATTAGTGAAATACTTTAAAAATAGAAGGTTAATTATCGTAAAATACATGAACTTTGATTACTTTTCGGTTTTGCACATGAACTTAAAATTTTGAATTAGAACACATGAACTTTTGATTTGTCGATTATTCCCTAAATTAAAATCACCCCAAATGCATTATAAGCTGGCAAATTCGAAGTGATGTGGCAATCAAATAATATCGTTTGATTGTATATGAGATGGTTCGTAAGAAAGGATAATTTGATAGGAATGAGAATGAATCGGGCTTTTGATTTGTTGGATCAATGGTTGATATTTTAATTTCGATTGTGCTACTGAGTTTTGTGTTTTGTGTGCTACACGGACTCTTGTGCGACCTTTGGAATCCTTTTGTGCTTTCTGTTATGATGAAAGATGTGCTAAACAAATATATTTAGCATATGTGCTACGAATGAATGAAATATATACTAAACTAACATGTGCGATATAGTAATTGATTGTGTTACACAAATATGAAAGATGTGCTACGTACTATTCTTATTTCATACACTAAGGAGCTTTCTCACCATAACCTACGATATATATATATATATATATATATATATATATATATATATATGAGTATGTTCAAATAAAAACCATATTTAAAGTGAGAACGTGAGAACCGTTTTCGGTCATTAGATCGCGAAGATCAGCGGTGATGCATCACTTTCTTTGGAAGAGTGTATTGTACACCATCCGGGTTCGAATCTCATGAGAAGCAAAAATTCAAATATTTTTCTTTAGTGCGATAATTTTCAAAGAGAATGCATTGTTCTTACGTTTGTAAGATAACAAAGATTTTATAATAACACACCCATATATATATATATATATATATATAGGGAAGAGTTCAAATAAAACCTATTTTTTAGTAAGAACCTAAGAACAATGCACTTTATTCGAAATTAATGCACTTTATGCATAAAGTTCTTGCACTACTGAAATATTGATGAATAATATTATCTTTTATCGAAATTCAATGGTGCATTAGTTTTATACATAAAATGCATTAACTCTATCGTAAATTGCATTGGTTTTAGGTTCTTTACGAAAAAGTAGGTTTTATTATAACAACCCTATATATATATATATATATATATATATATATATATATATATATATATATATAGGAGATGGATCAGGTAGGAATGGATAATTTGGTAGGAAATAGGAATGAATCTGGGCCTTTGATTTGCTATATCAATGGTTGAGATTTAATTTTCGGGTGTGCTACAGTTTTGTGTTTTGTGTGCTACACGGATTATTGTGCAACACTATAATTCTTCTTGTGCTACACTGCAATGAAAGATGTGCTAAACTAATATATTTAGCATATGTGCTACGAATGGATGAAATATGTGCTAAACTAACATGTGCAATATAGTAATTCTGATTGTGCTACACAAATATGAAAGATGTGCTACTATTCTTATTTTCGTATATTAAGGAGTTTTCTCACCATAACCAACCCATATATATATATATATATATATATATATATATATATGGAGTTAGTAAAATGAGAACTATATCTTTTTTGCGAACTATGCATAAGACGTATAAAGATGATGCACATAATAGTATAAAGTTGTGCAGGATGAAAAAACTCATTCTTTCAATCATAGTATGTAAGGTACTCAATAGCTTGACGCAACAGTAATGGAGAAGGATCCGATCTTCTTACAATTTAGGAAGGGGGATTATGGGTATTGTTGATGATGATGATGATGGTGAGGCATCAAAGAGAGGTGACGCTGCAGGTGTTATTGATGAACAGAGATGGATCAGGTTTATTAAAAACTTTTTAAAATTATTTTATTGTGCAACATTTTTAGAATGTCTTCGTTATGCACAACTTTATAGATTTTTTAAATCAACTTTATAGCATAGTTCTCAAGTTTTCAAAAAAGACGAGTTCTCACTGGATCCAACCTCTATATATAAAGTTGTACATAACGAAAACATTTTAAAAATGTTGCACAACAAAACAAATTTAGAAAGTTTTCATCATGCACAACTTTATACTATTCATGCATTATCTTTACACGTCTTATGCATAGTTAGTAAAAGGATGTAATTCTCATTTGATCACTCGCATATATATATATATATATATATATATATATATATATATATATATATATATATATATATATATATTTCAACTCACTCTCCCATGTATGTCACCCTATTCTCTACCCTCCTCCCAAACCTCCATACAACACGCAACCTCTCGATCGGCGGAAACACGGGAGGCGGGTTGTGGGGCAGACGAATGAGGTTGAGTCCTATCCTCAATCGTAGGAAAATTCATGAGAGAGAGAGAGGGATAGGGCTGGCTGGGAAGGGGAGAAGTAGGGCTGTGCAAGCATTGAACCGAACCGAAAAAACCGATCGAACCGATTCGGTTCGGTCGGTTCGGTTCGGTTTTTTAAGTAGTCGGTTAACGGTTCGGTTTATAAATTTATAAATAATCGGTTTTCGATTTGGTTATCGGTTCTAGATTTTAGGTTCGGTCGGTAACTGAATCAAACCGAAACTATTAATATATATATATTTATTTATTTATTTAACATTAATATACATGATTAAAAATCTGAAATAAACCTAAAGACTCACGTCCTCCCCATCCTCCTCCATTCTGCCTCTCAACTCTCAAATTCTCAAATCTCAACTAAGCTAGGGCTCCCACTGCCGCCTCGTCCCGCCGCCTCCCCACGGTTTCCTCGATCGTCGTCCCTCCCACCACCGTCCTCGGTCCTCACGATCACGGATTCCTCAGTAACTTCCTCCCGGCTCCCACTGCCTTCTCCCGGTGGTCCTCCCACCGTCCTCCCACCGTCGTCCTCGGTCCTCACGGGTTCCTCAGCGCCTCCTCCGCCTCCTCCCGTCCTCACGGTTTCTCCAGTCTGCCCACTGCCTCCTTCCACAGTCCCACCGCCTCGGCCTCCTCCTTCCACAGTGCATCTATTTATTTAATTTATTTAATTTTGTTTGTCTTTGCCATCACCTCCAACAAATGTGATTACCTTATATATCGATAACTTCCTTACGAATCTTGGGTTTTTGGCAACAACTAATTGGGTCGGTTCATTATGCGCATACAAGACTTCACCTTCCCGACTTATGTGGGCTCTGTACCTTTTGTGACTTCTATCAGTTTGCGTCATTCTTCTTTCATATCTTCGATGCATTGCCAAATTCACTGGAGCTGAGATATATTATGCATTTTCAAGCAATTTTATCGAGTTTACGGATTCCAATAACTCAAATGACATCCTTATTCTACTTATATGCATTGATTTGTCCTATAATGAATTTTAAGGAGCTTTCCTTCTCGAGGCATGACCCGGTTCTTATTGTATGGATTCTTTACACTTGATGGTTAAAAGAACTTAAATTTTGGAAAATAACCAATGTTATAGCTTTGTTGGTGTATAAAATTAAATAAATTAAGTAAATAAGGAGGATTTTCTTCCACACGCAGAATTGAGTTTGAAATTTGGGATTAGTCCTTTTTGCTTTGGATTTTCTTCGGTTTTTTTCGGTCCGACCGAAACCGAACTGATTTTTTCGGTTCGGTTTTCGGTCGGTCGGATAATTCCGATCGGTCGGTTCGGTTTAAAAAAGTATAATTCGATTCGGTTTTCGGTTTCTGAATTTTTGGTCGGTCGGTCGGATCGATCGACCGATGCACAGCCCTACGGAGAAGGACCTGCTCCAACAATGTTTTTTGGTTGTCCCCATACTGTCACCATTACAAAACTCTCAAAAGTGTACAAAAGGCATAACATTTTCATCCATACTTTTCGCCATTTCAGTAACTCTTTTGCAACTAAATTTTGGGATTGTTTGCCTTTTAGGGTCTTAGATGGGCGGCAGAATAAGAGAGATAGATAAGATAGATAAAGGGAAGAGGAGAGTGACATGGAAACTATATATATATATATATATATATATATATATATATATATATATATATATATATATATATAGTCAGGTAAATTAAAGGTCAGGATTCATTCATATTTTCATAAATTATCGTTTCTCGAACCATTTCCTATATATATATATATATATAGGAAATGGTTCGAGAAAATAATTAATAAAATATGAATAATCTACGCTGATTTCTATATCAATGGTTGAGATTTAATTTTGGGTGTCTTCTGGGTTTTGTGTTTTGTGTGCTACTACGGATTATTGTGCGATCTAGAACTCTTCTTGTGCTACGCTACTGATGAAAGATGTGCTAAACTAATATATTTAACATATGTGCCACGAAAAGATGAAATATGTGCTAAACTAACGTATGCAATATAGTAATTACGATTGTGCTACACAAATATGAAAGATTTGCTACTATTCCTATTTTAGTACATTAAGGAGCTTTCTCACTATAACCCCTATATATATATATATATATATATATATATATATATATATATATATATATATGGGTTGGATCTAGTGAGAACTCATCTTTGAGAACTTAAGAAATATCCACAAACATATAAAATCGATGAACAAAATCTATAAAGTTGTGCATAACAAAATATTCTAAAATATTGTACAACAAAACAATGTTAAAAAGTTTTATTTGTACACAACTTTATCTTGTTTGTGCATCATCTTTATCGTCTTATGCATAGTTCACGAGTTCGCAAAAAAAAATACAGTTTTTGATCCACTCGTTTTTTATATATATATATATATATATATATATATATATTTAAGAATTCAAAACGATATCGTTTCTTAGTTATTTTTTAATATGTTAGCGGTATTAAGACACGTCATGTCCAGCTCAGTTTAGATTTCACTGATATTCAAACATGTGGATAAAATCAGATAAAACAGAAAATTCGTGTATTATCATTCAAATTTTAAAGTTCATGTTACAAACCGGAATCGTATCAAAGTTTGTGTATTTAACAACAATTAACCCAAAATAGTAGGTCTAATTTATTACAAAATCCAAAGTTTGAGATTAACCAGACATATGAGAAATTGTGTTGAGAAGTTGATAAATGGGAGTGTGTGATGTGATGAGATGAACTGGTGGCAGTTGGTGGTGGTAGGCATCTGCACTGATATAGGCGTGTTAGACATTGTTTGCTCTACATTATCAGCTAAAAACTGTGGCCTCCTCAACACTCTAAACGACGTCTACTCCAAAGCATGTGCTACCTTTGATTTTTCAGATTAAGAGGCAGCCAACACCAAACACCTACAAGGTTAGTACCCATCGATCATCATCACACACTCCATCCATACCCCTAATCTAATTAACTTGTTAATATATATGCTATCCCATGGCAGGAGCTCATGCAGCATATAGGCCTTTATATGGCCAAGGGAAGAGGCGCCAAGACCTTTCATCACTCAACTCCATCGCGCTTTCTACTTTATGTCATGTATGGGTTATGCGGGCTGCACTCAACAAAAACACATGTACCTCTAGGGCTTGTTTGTTGTAAGGTTTGATTTATGTAACGCGTATCATACCAATATTATATGTGGTTATAAATATTAGTTTCTCAACAATATATAAAAATTATTGGTAAAAAGTTATAATAATGATAGTTTAGTCTACTAATAAATTAATCCATGGTATAATTCACCTAGAAGGTGGTATAAAGAATTCCACAAATCCATTTAATAAATACCGAGACCCTTATATGACTCAGTAGCAAACGAAACCCTATTTAATGAAAATGCTCATCCATAAGCAACTCTCTGTGACACACATAATAGAGTTGACAACAAAATAGTAATCCTTCAACCTTTTCTTTTTCTTTTTGTTGGGACAAAATATGAATACAAATGCCAAATCAAGGACAGAGAGTTTCTGGCTTCAAGCCTACATGAAAACATAACAGAATTATGAAATAACCTATGTTTACACAGATTACAAAATAAAACTGCCATCTGTGAAACAATGAACCTATGTGAAAGACCCAAAGCATCATTAATTATTCCCATACGGCATTGGATGCTGAACTTGTGACCAAATGACAATAGATGCAGAAGCTAGATATGTACATAATGGAGCCGAGTGATGTATACATTCGAGGTGAAAGATAGGACAAGCTACGCACTTTAGTTAGATGAGCCTGTTATCCACTAAATATTACAACTCAACTTTCACAGTTACTTTCACGACTACCATGATGGTTCACGGAGCTAACCGGAAAGGAGTCAGCTAGAAGAATTTGGCCTGATTACTCAAAATCTCCAGCCTCCCCACAAGTATGATGAGAGAGGACACAGACCATAATTGCCACCTCAACTGCACAACTACAGAAAAGTATTATTGCAGGCACCGATACTTGTCTAGAATACAAGGCAACAAAACTCGGTGGGGAAGACAAGCAGATGGTGGTTTAGGTCAAACTTACTCGACAAGATTCCAGAAATTAGCATTTCCTAATTTCAAAACCAGAATATTTCATCTGAGCAAACAGCATATTAGGTCTTCCACTTGCAAATCAAGCAGTTTACTATAGAATGTTTAGTATTTGAACATACAACTATCTATTTAGTTGAAGCTTAAAATCTCATGCTTTAGGCAATGTTTTTAATCACAAATGGAACAAAGATAAAAGCAAATTGGACTTACCTACAAACAAATAAAAACAATATCTGAATTTGACGTGACAAGTACTCAATCCATCAGCCGGAGTCGATTGAAGAACACCAAAAAGTGATATTCAGGAGCCCAGTAAACGAAACCAACAACAGGGCCTCCTTTGATATACTGCACAAATTGCATTAAAAAGGATAGAGATCAGCAACTGAAGCCGTTTGGAAACCTCCAAAAAGAGTCATATCCAGAGTTGAAACAATTGCCAGTGAGCTAGAAAATTTAAACCTTTCCATCCAATATAACAAGTTCACCATCAACCCATCGAGGATTCTGAAATCCAGGCTCAGCCAATCTTCCTTGACCTCTATATCGAGCAATCTGCAGGTTGATTTTACTTATGAGTATTAACAAGAAAATTATAGATGTTAACTGAATACAAATAGTATACAGCATACCACCCCAAATTCTTCAGGGATAATCCCTTTATGTGGAAGCTGATACTTTTTTCCTACTTTTGCACGAAATGCAACCTGCAAGCAAGAAGATGATCCACTTTGTCGATAGATAGTAATAAGATAGTTAGTACTAAAGAGCCATTAATTAGTAATTACTAATCTGATATCTGACACAGCGATGAAACATAGTACTATATCACTCTCCTAATGCAGTCTCCAGCTGATTATGAAACATAGTACTTATACCAAGCTCTAAGAAATAAGCATGCAGCTTCAGCAGAAAAGTGCAACCGGTTGCAGAATTTCATGTTATGTGATACATTGAATTTCACACATATAATATAATAACATCAAGCCCGACGAATCATGTATGACGAACTATTTGAAGACTAAACCTCCATATTATTGATAATCAGTCACTCACCAGTCATGACAAGACCCCACTCAATAACCTCAAGGATACAACTAGGTATAACATGCAGGTCCAACAAAAAGTATTTGTGCCAAGTACTCAAATGAGTTGAATACCTGGCCAGCTGGAACATAAGCATCTCCAGTTAATTTAACGGCTTCGACATACTCATAAAATTCAATTTTCAAAGGTTTCGTTGTGCTCCCATCCTCATTCCACTGGCCAAATCTTCGCCTCATATGAATAACTTCTGAAGTGTAGAGCCCATGCGCACCAATATATAAACCTGATAAAAACGTATATTTTCAGAAATCTACTGAAACTGCATGGAGCCATGAGAGAAAAGCAACAGCACATTTGTTGAAAATCAAGGTTAATCACCATTAAGTGGATCCGAAGATGAAGAAACATCAATGCGACTAAATTTGGTGGACCCAGAGAGTGGCTGACTGTTTCGAGCTTGATTGAGTGTTAGATTTATTAGTTCACCTACATCTTGAAGAACCTACACATTTGACAAAATTATGAATAGACAAACAATGGATAAACCCACCTGAGAATAGTAAATAAATCTCTACAACTACAGAACTTAAACCAACCTTAATGGGAATCTTCCCTTTGCCAATGGATTTAACAAAATCAAGCATAAGATTGTCAATGCTACGTTGACCTGGAAGCTTAGATCTTTTGTTTTTTGCAGACTGTCCATCACCACCAGGTTGGTGCTCATTGGCATCTTCCTCAACTGTAAATGTAAATGTCATCCGACCATTTTTCTCTAGCCTTGCTGGCACACGAAGAAAGTCTTTGGCATGGGCACCACGAGACAATTTCTGGAGGAAACCATCACCAACAATGACCTGAAGTGCTATTTGATGTTGCTCATCTTCCTCGGCTATATCACTACCAGAATCCAGATCAGTGTCACTGTGCTCGTCCTCATTTTCACTTTTAATCTCATTGTCAGCATCTACACTTTCTATGTCATCGTCCTTTTCTTCCTCCTCTTCATCTATTATTTGTTCGATCACCTTAGATATCATATCCTGTCGACCTTCTCTGGTGCTGTTACTTTCACAACCTTGACTTTCACACCAGGAATCATGTCTTGCAGGATATTATCAAAACCCATATCATCATCCCTATCTTCACCATCCTCTGTATCTTCAGAACTTCTTTCAAATAGCTTACTTTTGTTGTCTCTTGCATCACGAGAGTCCAGGCTTCTGGAACCTCCTGATGACTTGAATGATGGAACATAAACATCTTCGGGGGCTCCTTTGCGCTTTAAGTAAACGGCCTACAAATCAAGTAATAAATATATTTTCATATTCCATGTGTGTGCATGTGGCATACACTGTGTAATCTCAGGTAAAGAATTCAAGCAGGTCTTCCCAATGCAAATGCTGCCTTCTCAGTAATGCAAAAGAAAAGAGGCAGCAGAAGTGTCCAACATTTTACAATTCCTACAGGTAAAAACAGCAAAAGTAGCAAATGACAAAATATCCAAATACCCTATGGCTATATCCATCAATACATCCACAGAAGTTGCATTCAAAATAAACTATCTATTAACCAAACCAAAGTAATAGCATGGCATAAGCAGTACAAGAACAGAATTCATTTGACATTCACAGAATATGTGAATATACTAGTGCACTTACATCATAATAGTGATGGAGCACACATAGACAACTAGTGAACCTTGAAGCATAAGAGAACATACCTGCTGCTTATAATCGCCTCCTTTACTGTCTCTTAGGTATACCTCAAACACAGGAGCGCCGACCAAGCTGTTGCCAACTGCCTGCCAAGAAGTTCAAATGGAAAACAGAGGAATAAATGGTGAACTTGATCCATACAGTAGAACTTGAACTGAAAGAACCAGAACCCCTATGAAAGATCTAGCTGACCTTCCATGGCACAACTATCACTCTGTTTCTACAAAGCATTTTGAGGAAAGAACTAGCCAAAAGAGTGATCGTAAAAATATAACAATTTATGCACTCATGTTTACATATTAACATAAACATCAAAAGAATAAAAGAAAGGGACCTCTCATTTTGGTTTTAGGGACCTTGAATGGCATGATAAGAAAATAAGTGAAGAAAACACCATATAACACTTGAGTCTTGATACATGGTTTAGAGTAAGAAGAGAACCAGCATGAATTATACTAGTGAAATGATTCCAAGGATTTCCTTTTCATCTCACTTCATTGCCAGATTTTTTTCCATTTCAAATGCTTAAATTTTCAGAGTGAAAGAATAATCTTTTTCAGATTCAGTAATACAAGTAATTAATGTCTGATACTGCGACTCCACAGAGATGAAATATGCAAATTTTTATTGAGCATGGGAATACAAAACTTTAAAGTAAATAAACAAGTTGTGCACACCACGGAGATGAATTAAACAAGATCATGACGACAGATCATGTCATACACTAGAAATATTGAACTCTATGCCCCCCACCCCCACCCCTCAAAAAAAGAACAAGGAACAAACACACAGGAACTACAAGCATAACTCAGCGCTGCATCAATGTTACACAGCCGACCAACTTTTTTGCTAAGAATTTTCGACTAAAGAAAAATCATCTTTGAAGATTGTAAATCATGAATGGATTCTATATAGTTAATGTGTGATTCTAACTGAAACAAAACCTCAACACTGAGAAGTAATTTTACCTAGGACTGTAACTTCTAGCAATGTATCTTCCATACTCAGCACTTATATGAATAATGCGACCATATGGATCATTGGCATCTTTGGAAGTTCCAGCCCACCAGCCAACCTGAATGCCAGGAAAAATGTTATATAACCCAATAGTTCGAGAAAATAAACTTGTCTTTCTTTTTCTTTTTCTTAATAGCAAAATGACAAGGCAGACATCAGAATTGAATTACATAAACATATGCGATGCAATCACATACTACTAAATTAAATAATAATAGTGATGATGATGATGATTACTTGCACAAGTTATTCCTATTGACCTCACCAGGTTGTAAGCAGATTATCAATTGAAGCATAGAATATTTGATGCTATACTTATTTTCATTTTGCACATCACTCATTGAACTAAGCAAGTAAAAGACTATTACAATAGAACGATGGCATTTAAAAAGAAGTCGACTGCGCTTATATACGAAATAAAGGCTCAATGTGCATTTGCATCATGCTCTAATTATGAGGCTGACGCACCAATCCAGCCCCTGCACGATCACGTATAAGAGCTGCATCTCCATATCGCTCTTCCTCCACAGATTTCTGCAATTGATTGAAAGATATCAGAGCAGTTAAATATTAAGTATTAACTACAAAGACATTGTGTGCAACAGTAATAAAAATATAGAATCCTTTAAAGCGAATAAAGATGGATATGTAATGGACATAAATACATTTGGGAACAAAAAAAAATGCAGGACACAACCTTTAGATGGGACATCACCCTGCCAACAGTGTCGCTCCTAGCAGCAGCTGCAATTGACACCTTTATCCTAGCAGCCTCTTCATAATCCTCTCTTTCAATTGCATTAGCCAACTGAGACTGTTAGGAATTAAGATAACAATGTCAGTAGAAGAGCAGAGTTCATCTCAAAAAGAGAAAAGGAAAAAGGAGGAATAAAGACATTAACATATTTGTCGTCCTTAAGAATACGCATCCTCGAAACACTTGCATTATAAAAGTCACAATTCAATTATATAAAGCTTCCAGGAACGTGGTTTCGAGAATTGAACAAAAAAAGCAAAGACCTTCAAAATCGATACAATGCGCTCCCGCTCGTCAACCTCGACGAAATGTTTTCTCCACCTCTCCCAATCCCACTCCTCTCCCTCCTCTTCATCTTCCCACTTCTCCGCAACAACTAGAGTTCCATCAGCTTTTTGATCCTTCAACGAACTCAAGTAATCATCAAAACGCTTAATTGCATTTCTAAATGTCTCCTGAATACCGAAGTCCCACCGCCACGCGTCCTCAGCGCCTGAATCGAAGCTATCACCGCCGCCACTTCCTCTATCGTTGCAACGGCAGCAGAAAGCGGAATCAGGAACCCTAGACAGAGAAACTCCCGATTGCAATCTTCTCCCGAACTTGGAGGAGCTGAATCTCGAATGACCAAAGTTAAACCTCTGGGGATTGGGATCCATATGCGGCGACGGGAACGTCGGCGGACATATCGACGCCATTGTTGAACACCTCGCACAGCACTGAAAAGCAATTGATAAACACAGAGAGAAATATATATAACCCTCGATATCGAAAAATCTGCGAAGCAATACGATATTGAACACGGTCTTGTTGTTATTACTACTGTGAATTGAGAGAGAGACGACAGAGAAAGAAAGGGCAGAAGAAAAACGAAGAAGGATAAGGATGAGTATTTTAGTGCTGACGTTGGATATAAGCTTATGCTGCTACACCAATGGGACAAAGTACTTACAGGTCCTCAATTTCCGTCAGATTTTTTTCCTTTTCCTTATATTATTTACAAATTAATTATTTGTGGATTTTATTTTTGATATTTAACGTGGCTATCGCTGCGTCAGATTTTTTGAGTCGTAGAATCTGAGAAATGAGAAGGGCGTATGCATCTGCTATTTACGGCGTCTTCATTTTTGTACATCTTAACTTTTGGCAAATTCCGTCTACTGTTTCCATTTTTCACGAAATGTCACGATCTTATTTATAAATTAATTACGTCGGCTCAAAAAAGTATTATAAATTATAAGATATTAATAAATATATCTCAATATTCAAGATGACTGGTATTGCTAGCAGTGGCGAAGCCCGACATTTCACGTTGGGGGCCCAAAAATAATTTTTATAATAAAAATAAATAGTATTATTTAAATTACATTACAATATTAAAAAAAAAAAGTTAAATACAATCACATCATAACATTTTCCTTCTATTCTTCATCTTTTGAAATCGCTGCATAATAGTTCCATTAATGATATTGAAGAACACATCCTTCTCAATATAAAGAACTAAGCAATCATTCAGTAGTTGGTCTCTCATACGATTGCGTAGAGAACTTTTGATGATTTTCATTCTTGAAAAGCTTTTCTCTCGGCGCGCAAGAACTGGTAAGATCAATGACAACTTAAATAATAAATAAACCAATGAAAAAACTTCATGTTTTCTTGTAGAAACCATCTGTTGAGCAAGACCTACAATCTCTAATACTACTGAAAACGTTTCATCTATACGCACATCGAAAATAAAGTTCTCAAGTTGAGTTTCAAGTTCATACAAAGTAACTTCAGAAAATTTAGATGGGTAACACCTTGCAAGACGAAGCAGCTTCTCCGAATCAAATGCAGAAAATGAATCTCTAGGATCGAAGCATGTCATACATAAAAGTAAATCCGTGTTGACTTCATCAAAACATTGATTCAACTCTTGAGCTTGCATGTCAATCACGTAAAAAATAGCTCAACTCGATAATGATGGAGATTCGTCATTTCTCAATTCTACGCCTTCCTCTTCCTCGAACTACATACTCATCTTCCATATCTAGACATCTATCTCATATGTGCTACAAAACTTACAAACTCCAGTAACCAAAATCTCCCAACCTTTTTCCCTCATTACTTGCAAACCTGTTTTTGCTACTTTAACAAGATTTATTGCATTAACAATGTCTTGAGCATTCCTTTGTAGAACTTGAGAAAATTCATGTGATCCCCAATATTTGCTTCATAAGATGTAACACAAAGACAAACTCAAACGATTTATAACTTCTAGCACATCAATAGTCGTTATCCGTGAATCATCATTATCACTCTTCCCAACATACTCAAGAACATCAACAATAGAAGAAAATAAATGCATCAAGTTGATGAGAGTACCATAATGTGAACTCAAACGAGTATCTCCATGTCGTTTCAATCCCGTTTCTTGATTCAATCATCTTAGGTCTTAATTTCCTCACTTGCAATCCCTTCAATAATCTTTTGTCTTTCGCTCTCTGAGCATATCCCCTCGCTTACAAGAATCTCCAACAATATTACATAAATGGGTGATGGTCTTAAAAAAAGACCCAACATTTGTTTGCTTTTTAGAAACAACAACAATTGTGAGTTTAAGTTGATGTGTAAAACAATGTACATAATAAGCACTAGGATTTCTCTTGAGTATCAAACTTTTCAACCTATGGAATTCTCCTCTCATGTTGCTTGCACCATCATATCATTGACCTCACAAACTAGATACACTTAGACCATAAGTAGAGAGCAAAGAATCAAGTGTCTTCTCAAGTGAGGTTGCAGCGGTGTCACTAACGTGCACGAGACTAAGAAAACGCTCTATGACATCCATTATTGTCCACGTAACGTGCAAAACACCCATTTGCTCTTTCGTGGATACATCCCGACACTCATCAACTAATATGGAGAATAAATCATTTCCAATTAGGGGTGTGCATGGACGAATCGAACGAAAAAACCGATCGAACCGATCGGTTTGATCGGTTCGGTTCGATTTGAGGAAGTCGGTTTCGGTTCGGTTCAAAATTTTAATTAAAATCGGTTTCGGTTCGGTTTTCGGTTTCGTTTTATGTTCGTCGAGAATCGAACCGAACCAAACTATTATTTTATATATTTATATATTTTATATAATAATTAATTAATATTTTAATTAAATAATTAGGATAAAATATGTTTATTTAGAAAATATATATATGATTTATATTTGATCGGTTTTCGATCCAAATCGAAATCGATCGGTCGGAAATTATAATCGGTTCGGCTCGGTTCAAAAAAATTCGTTCGGTTCGGTTTTCGGTTTTGAAAATTTCGGTCGGTCGGTCGAACCGACCGACCGATGCACACCCCTATTTTCAATATTCGTTATGATAACTTTTGTAGTCTCAACTGCAACTGAATTTATGATATCTTTCTGAATATCCGGTGATGTTAGTTTGAGGTTGTCAGGAGCATTGTTTAGTACAACACTAGATATCTCATCATTGCAAGAAGCAATAACCTTCAAAAGCTCAAGAAAGTTTCCTTGATTCAATGATTCTTCAGACTCATTATTTCTTCGAAAAGCTAATCCTTGCATAATAAGATATCGAAGACAAACAATTGTTACATCTAATCTACGACGTAATCAAGTTTAGATTATTTTGAGACTTTAGAAATCGACACTTCAATGTGTTGGACTTGATTCATCAAATCTTGGCATGCCAATCTACACTTATTGTGATCACTAGTATGATTTCCAACGTGATCTCTCAACCTTTCTTTCTTGTGCCAAGATGTAAATCCCCCAGATACAAAAGCATCATGTCTATTTCCATGGATTCTTGAGAAAAGATAACAATATAAACAAAAAGCTGCATCTTTTGCAATACTATATTCCAACCAACTCTTGAATTCATCAAACCAAATTGAAACAAATTTACGTTTTCGATTTCCATCAATTTTATGAGGAAAAGCATGCTTACGCGGTTGACATGGACCTTTAAGTAAGTAAGCTCTACGAACATGTTCTATTAAGTTCGGTGGATAACTCATTATATCAGGTCGTAATCCTAGATTACTTGGAATATTTTCTAAATCAACTTCATTGTTATCTTCCTTCGATGATTCTTGAGGTTGGAGAAGTGTAGGTCCATTAACTGACGAAGATGAAACCTCCACAGCAAGAGAAGTTTTCCTAAAATAGCGATTCATTTACCTAAGAAATAATAAAAATATATAATCAAAACAAGATACAATTTCTACTCTAAACAAGATATATTAATAAAAATGTACAATCAAAAGAAAACGTATTTTTCCGTCGCACCTCATATCATATATTAATATTTTTAGCAAAAATTCCAGTAATCCATATATAATATAAACGTACAGTTGCCTTCGTAATGTGATATAGATGCAATTCAAGTTACATAAAAGATAGACTACCACTGCACCACTATTTTACAATAATTTTCTTCTACATTATTTATATGAGTAATATTTATTTATAAGAAATTAAATACCACAATGAAAATGACAAAAAGAAGAAGCAGTATGTAGTTTAGGTTTTGTTTTGAATGAGTCTATGCCTTCAATTTCAACCTTTTTCAGTTTCTCGTGCATGCATTCATCGAGCAAACGTCATACTATTAGTCTTAAATCCACCCATAATATAAGATTAGTTGATTTTAGAAGCATTCAACACATTCAATAAATCAAACAAACAATAAGAAAAATAGAGGAATATGGTTTCAAACTCCTGAAAAATTAGAACAAAACTATTAAATTCGAAACTTACCGGAGTCGCCGTCTTGCCGATGTTGTTTCGATGGAAGATATCTCTTTGTTGGGGTAAGAAATAGCAACGAGAAATAGAAAGAGAAAAGGCTTCTGTGCAAAGAGCTCCAAGAAAGATATTTACTGACATATTCAATAATATATTAAAAATTATAACTAAATTATGAAATTACTAAAATACCCCTGCAGTTTTTCAAAATTACTGGGGAGGGGGGCCATGAGCCCCACAAGCCCGTTACTGCCTCCGTCCCTGATTGCTAGGGACACCTCCTGGAACTTGTAGACTTTGCAGTCCCTGTTGTTAGAATGGTGAGTCTACTGTTCCCCTTGTATCCTTTCGTTGTGGTCGGAGAGCATAATACAGTTCAGTCCACGAGATGGATAGACTAGCTGGCTTATGAAGAGATTTACCTAGCTTAGAAAAATAAGTGCCCATGCAAGCAATTCTATCAAGTCCGGTAAGCAAGTCAACCTGGTTCCAAGACATGAATACCCTTAGATTAACCACTTTTTAATTATTGTCTAAAGATAAGTCTTTTTGAAAAGGCCTTCGGAACATAGAAAATGAAAGAAATCGGGTCTGGCGAGCATTCCTAGCCGCCCAGGGCGGACCACTGCTGTCCTATTATTGAGTGCCTCAGAACTACTAAACCAAAGGGGAACCGAAAGGAGAAACTCTCAAGTCTCCAAAGATTTGCTCACTGGGCATGACTGGGCAAGCCATTTGGATCGGAGAATTTATGGAGAAAATCAAGTTTTAAATTCCCAAAAATGCCTAACCAACTTAATGATGGCCGCGCATGAGACCACTTTGATGTTGAAAGAATTTCTTTGATTCTAATGACCGATATCGTACAAGACGGAAGTCATGAGCGATAGCTGATCATTTTGTTGGATTTTTATACTGAAAGAAGAATGGTTGAGCTTATATACAATGTTTCATGCTACCATTATTACAATCTCATATCTGAATTGTTTACTTAATTGCATATGTTGTCTCATTCTCATATAAAACTTAGATCCTACAGTGTGTAGAAGATCACAGAAGTCTTTATGATTGGTTAAGCTAGTTGACATATAAAAAGGATCATGACTGAGACACCTTGATGACGAGTTGTCGGTATAGGCTGCAGTATTAATAGAAGTGACTTGACTTAGTTGCTTGTCTATGCTGGTACGTCTTGACGTATTGATGGATGACAGTGATATGAGTTCTTCTATCTGACTGTCGTGAAGAATCTAGATCTCGGTGACTTTACGTTGATCTAAACCTCGATAAGGTTTTAGGTGAGTATGAGTTACTGACCATTACTTTGACTTGTTATGAGTGAGGGTTATATAAGATAACCCAAGATTCTTAACATCTTGGGTGGTGGCAGTGCTTGTATGTCATGCTAGTTACCTGTATCGAGTCACCGTATCCGTTTAGGATGATGACGTCCTCTTAAAGAGCTCACAAGGTTTATTGTACAAAATCATGCAGGTTGAGTTAGCTCAAGTACAATAATAAGGTTGAGTGGTACTACTTAAGGAATTAAAGAAATTAATTATTTTAAGCAGTTAGAATGCTATAAATAATTAATAGACGTGCGATATCTTAAATACTGAGATTCGTAAGTCTAAGTGCAAGCCGACTCAACTTCAGTAATAAAGGGATAAATCAACATTTGTTCTCTAATTGAATGAATAAATGTTTATGAATTAATTTATATTCTGGTTTAACATAAGATAATTAATTCATTTTACGTTCATCTTTATTCATTGCATTTGATTCTTGGGCTAGCCCATCAAGGCATGTTGTTGCTGTTATTTTCTCCCACTCATATGAAGAGTCCATTGAGATTATGTTCTGATTTATGTATTATTTTAATACATCTCCAATATCTATATAGATATTATTTATACTATTAGATATCAAAAGATATTATCTGGTATTATTAGATATCAAGAGATAATTATTCTAGATATATTTTATCTTCAAATATATTATTATATTTATTATATATGCAAGGATTCTATCTAAACATGATTATAAGAATGCATTATAAATACAAGGTGAGAGAAAGTCAGAAATAATCCTATCATTTGTTGTGATTTTTGAAAATTGCATAGACCAAAGTAGGAGGTGAAATTTTACAGTATTATCCATAGATTGCTCTCACTCAGGATTGGAGAATAGGCATCCGGGATACAGTCCAGAAGATCAAAGTTGGAGTCTGCCGTTGATCTCATATCCCAGAAATTCGTAGGTAAACACGAGTAAACACTTATGTATTGTAATTAATTATATAGATGCACGCAGGTATATATCAATGTATAGTGGATTAAACATTCAAGTTAGATCATCGGGAAGAGGGTAAAATAAGATTTTCCTACACCTTTGAGCAAAGCTTTGTGCAAGGTCGAACCAGGTATATCGATCACAAATAAGAAAATAGAGATGATCATTCATTCCCGTAAAGATTATAACACAAGGAAGACTTCTTGCCTTAGAAGTGGGAAAACAAGAAAGAAAAGCAGGTTTTTTTCATCTGCTAGCCCTCCCATATGTTCAATCTTTTTTTAGCGGTTTCCCTATATATTTTTATCATTAATGCAACCTTCATTTTGCTCATCCATGGAGTTGTTTCCGAGGATCCATTCTGACTGAAAAAAGGGACGGGTCTTTACCAGCTTCAAAATATTCGATTTTCCTACACAAGCCTTATTGAAATTGAAAATGCCCCTAGTTCTGAGTTCATCAATCGTCGACCCTTGCTTTCCTCAGTTCATACTATACTCATTTGATTAATTTTCACTCTAACTCTAAAGAAAGAAAGAAAAAGCTAGTTTTTCGGAACAAGTCTTCAAACTAAATGCCTTCTGCAGCCACTCACAGAAGGATTTAGGATAAGTTATTGCACGTGTAGTCTCTGAGTATCTGCCAGATAGCTGAGTTGCAATCCATATACTTTTCATGCTAGAAAGCCTACTCCTCTAATTATTGGATTTGTATACTGAAAACAAAATGTTTGAGTTTGTATACAATGTTTTCTATTATCACTATTCCAATATCATATTTGAATTGTTTACTTGATTGCATATGTCATCTCATTATCTCATACAAAAGTTAGATCATACAGTGTGTAGAAGATCACAGAAGTCCGTATGATTGGTTAAGCTAGTTGAAAATAAAAAAGATCACAACTGAGACAACTTGAAGACGAGTTGTCGGTATAAGCTGCAGTATAGATAAGAAGTAACTTGACTTGGTTGCTTGTGTATGTCGGTACGTTTTGACGTATTGATAGATCATAGTGAGATGAGTTCTTCTATCTGACCGTCTCGAAAAACCTAGATCTCGGTGACTTTATGTTGATATAAACCTCGATAAGATTTTAGTTGAGCATGAGTTACCGATCATCGTTTAACTTGTTATGGGTGAGGGTTACATGAGATAACTCAATATTCTTCGCATCTTGGGTGTTTTATATGTCATGCTAGTTACCTGTATCGAGTCACCATATCTGTTTAGGATGATGACGTCCCCTTATGGAGCTCAAAATGTTTATTGTACTAAACCTTGCAGGTTGAGTTAGCTCAAGTACAATAATAAGGTTGAGTGGTATTACTTAATGAATTAAAGAGATTAATTATTTTAAGCAGTGAGAAGTCTATAAATAATTAATGGACGTGCGATATCTTAACTATGAGATTCGTAAGTATAAGTACAAGTCCGACTCAACTTCGATAATAAATGGGTAAGTCATCATTTATTCTCTAGTTGAATGAATAAATGTTTATGAATTAATTTATGTTATGGGCTGAACATAAGATAATTAATTCATTTTAGGCAATCTTTATTCATTGTATTTGATCTCTGAGCTGGCTCATTAAGGCATGTAGTTGCTGTAATTTTCGTCTGCCCCCTAAGATTCATCTAGGATTCTGTTCTGATTAATTTATTATTTATTTGATATATATGCTATTATTAGATATCAAGAGATAATTATTATAGATAAGAATTATCTTTAGGGAATAAGATAATTGTTGTACTTATTTGATGTGTCATAATCATATCTCTTTAGGATTATAGGCAGAGCACTATAAATACAGGATATGAGAAAATCAAATTATCCCATGCATTACAGTGATTTTCAAGAAAATCACTAAGAAAAATATGGGGCGAAACTTTGCAGTGTTCTCCATAGATTACTCTTACTCATTATTGGAGATCAGACATCCGGGTAACAGTCCACAAGATCAAAGTTGAAGTCTTCCATTGATCTACTGTGCCAAAAATTTGCAGGTAAACACAAGAAAATCCATGTGCGTTGCAATTAATCATATAGGAGCATGCTAGGAATATAATCAATGTATGGTGAATTAAACATCCAAGATAGATCCTTAGGAGTACGGGTAAATTCATATTTCTCATCAACTAAGCGAAGTGTCACATCTTCTGAAAGACTCTTTGGGAACAACTGACCAAAAGTAAGCAACCTGCTCACAGTGTGAGCTTAAAAAGAATGGAATTGCTTGCATATGCAAACATCCCCTAGAGTCACTCCCCCGCCGGAGGAAGCTTCTTACGCTAACTAAGCACTTTGATGATTCAGTTATTTTGAGGCTTGTAATGCTTTACAAAAGCAATAGCTATAAGGTTTAACCGTAGACTAGCAGCATTCCAATGACCGATATCGTACAAGACGGAAGTCATGGGTTTGGTGGCCCGGAATTGACTTGGCTTTGCCAAAAGGCATCATCTCTAGAAGCCTAGCTCGTGCAGGCAAATCCAAAATTTCACTTTGAATTTCAAACCTCACAAGAATAACAACTACTACTCTCTAGCGTTCGTGCTACCCTTTGGCACTCCCCACCGTACTTACAGCTCTCTACCCCAACCCAACTTGCTTTAGCCCCAAGATTCAAATTCAAACTATTAAAAATTATTCGACAATCAAAGATTTTGGAAAGGCTTTTTTCACCTTCTCTTCGCTCTGGACACGAGCGCTAGTGGACACGAGGAAGGCCTTCCTCATAAAAGATCTATCATCTTCCGGTGTCAACGCCCCCCTTTTCTTCCATTAAAACAAGCAAAAAAAGATTGAAAGCTAATATTTGACATATTTTTATGATCCTTATTTGCATTTTAGTGGGTTGCTCTGGTATGAGAAGTTATCGGAAAGACATATTACAGCAACCGCAAGCAAAGAGGTTTCAAGATACCAGGATCTGATAATGTAACAGTCCCTAAATCCTAAGTACGATTTAGCAGGGGCTAATACTTGGAATAATAATCAAGAAAGCTTTAACCAATATATATACAAGAACTCATATGTTCTGGACATATTCAACTAACAACATCATAAAATAAATTAATTCAATTGCAGCGGAAAAACGTGTGAATACACATATGACGATGTGTATTCAAGGTTTCTAATGTATATCGATTCAAAAGGGTTCCACCGCTCCGACACATCTCCATCCATCATCTCGCTCAACTTGTATATTTAAAAACAAACATGCGGTCGAGTACAAGATTGCACTCGATGGCTCATGCGAAAATAATTTAACACATTTGAATTACTCGCTTTTATCACAAGAATACACGAGGTTTTAATTTGAAATACTCGGCTTACTAAATATTTTCTTTCATTTTCCATAAAGATTAAATCTGCAGACATTTTCCATGTATGTATGATCCATATCCACCACAATAATTCATTCCACAATAATTCCTATTGGAGAGGAGGCCTCTCTCAGACGCCACGACCGCCGAGCACCCTTTCAAAGACACAATACAAATAATCGATTGCACAAAATCCAGCTATCTCAAGACAGATACGAATTCTCCATCATCCTTGGGGGTACTTCCAAGAATACGAATTCAAGTATGTCATAAAGTGGGAGCTACCCAACATTATGCATCAACAATCATGAATTGGATACATACACAAAACATAAACATTTTGGGGTGTAATTAAATAAATCAGTTCATAAATATTTGCTTGCAATAAAGCATCATAAATAAATCATTTGGTAAATTCTACCAGTTTGAGTATAGTAAAGCCCACCTTTACTTTTGAACTTCGAATTTCGATACACGTGTTCTCCTCTGGTTGCGTGTGAGCCTTCACGTCCCACCTTAAGCAAAATTTACGTTTAGCATGTCAAGCATCGCCGAGATTTTCAAAGTTCATTCAACTTTGATAAATAGAATAATAATTCAAGTTCTAATAAACTTTATACGTCGCTTCTACGCGATTTCAATAAAAATAATTTTCGTATTTCGAGAGAGACGTAATATGATCTACGCCTCGCTTAACCTTTAGGTTAAATAATTAACGATAATAACGTTATTCAATAAAATGATTTCAATTATGAAATCTTTTCTCACAATTGAGATAATCGATAAAAGTAATACGTTTTCACGTATTAGCGTATTTAATGAACGATTTCAGACGTTAATTTGAAAGTCAACCATTTTGACTTTTCGTTATAAAATTTCAATAAAATACATTTTTAATGTATAAATTAATATAAATCGATTTTTAATCGATTTCTTTTCAATTTCGATTTTTACGTGAATCGATAAACTTGATTAATATTTTCTTTCAATATTAATCTTTAATACTTTAAGCATTATTTTATGCTTTTAACGTTATTTAATATAACGCTTCGTCTTAAACATAGTATTATATGTTTAATAATTCTCAAAATTTTAATTATGTCTAATATAATTTTAGACATATAATAAATTATTATTCTTGATTAAAAGGAATTAAAATTCCTTATTTTCACTTATAGCTACTATTATAACACATTTTTTTCCAAACTTGTTCCAATTTTTTTTCTAAATTCATATAGTGTATTATTTTACACTATGATCATTAATACGTATTAATATCACTATAGGGAAATTTGGAACTCACCTATTTCATAGAATAGGTCACGGTTATTTACAAAAATAATACCAAAAATTTTCCAAAAATTCCAATAATTATACACAAGCCTCAAATATTAACATATAAAATAATTATAACCTATGGTTTAATAAAATCAAACCATACACCAAGAAATAACCAAATGTAGCTCACGGCTACTATAGGCATATATATACCAAACAATTTTTATAAAATCTAATAAAATTACACTATGCTTATATGCTATCATATAGCACTAATACATCATAATATCATGTAATAACACATTACAAACCATTAATCCTATAGCTCTAGGTTTCGGCACTTTTGAAAATATTTTGCTATATATGTCAAAAAATTCTAATAAATTCCTACAACACCTAATCAATACCCTAGATCAATAATATGCTATTATATTTCTCAAATTAAAATTTTACAACAATCTAGCATTTTCCATGCATTTTCGGTAATTAGAGATTTATAGCTTAGGATTTTTATAAATTTCACAATAATCACTATAGGCTTCTATGACAACATATATCATTAATCCAACCCTAACAAATCCATGGAAATTTTTGACACCCATAAAATAATTTCATAGCATGTTTAATTAATTTCTAAACATGCTACATGCTTTCATTTTATATGAATACACATAATTAATAAACAAATATCATACTTAGCATAAATTATACTTAAGAACACATGCTTGAAAACTATGATCAAACCATTAGAAAATTAAAAACTTAAGGTATAATCGAAGCTTGTTCGATTCCTAACCTTGTTAACGGTGTCGATCGGTTGTAGGGTAACTAGAGCTCAAGATATTTCAGAGAATGGAAGAAGATGAAGCTTGGTTTTTCAAAAGAAATGCTCTCGGCAGTATGTTGAGAGGAGAGAAGGAGATATAAGTGTGATGTGTTTGTGTTTCAATACATAATATATACTTAGCAAAAATAACAAATGAAACAACACACATGCAGATCCTCTCGCCTCTCTCACAAATTAATCAAGACACAAATAAAATGGAATAAAATTGGAAGTCAAAGATTGATTATGTCATGCCTAAATATCTCTTACACATTCATTTACTCTTGGAAGCTTTAAAAGATTTTGGGAAGACAAAGAAAATTTTTTTCTCTTGCTTGTATATAAGCCGTCGACTTCATGTGCATGTGGGAAGAAAATCAGATTTTGATTGTTGTAACTCTCAAGTGTATTTTAATACACCTTATCCCAAAAATAGCAATCAAGTGTATAGAAATCAAAATTGATTTGTGTAAAATTGTCAACATAATCGGCTCCCAATTAAATTAAAAGCTAGAGTATTTTCATCTACACATTTTACTTGGTAAGTGTGTATTAATACTACACTTAAGAAATAACACAAATTGGATGATCAAAATTAAATAATCCTATGTTAAAACAATAGGAAGTTCTCGACATTTACAATAAATTAATGCCCAAAAATTCATTTTAATGCTATAAGTAGATATATAGCATAATATATATCCTAGATGATAAATTATATCATAGGAAAAATATTGGAATTAATCCATAGGTAGAAAACCCTAATTCTCGATTTAGGGTTTTCGAGAATCTTAAATAATCACAAATATAATTTAAAATTCTCTAGCATTAATTCAATGCTAAATAATATTCTAATTATATAAAATAATCATAGGGATTTAAATATCATAATTCCTTGATCGTTAGACTTGATTCTCAAGTCATCTTAAAAGTTAACGTTTGAAACGCCTCAAACGCTTAAATATCGACTCATATCAACATGGTCGTAATAAAGTCGTAATCACTTTATTAAATCATTCCAAGAATAATGGAATTAAATTCTAAGCTTAAAACTTAGAAAAGATTACGAGATTTCAATTATCGATACGTAATCGACGCTGAAATTATACTTTGTTAAAATACGTCACTGATTCGTATTTCTAAATTCACATTCATTTGTGAATAAATCATAGGAATTTATTATTCCAACAATAATCGAAATCATTATTCGATATTTTAATAATCAAATTATCACAATAATACTCTAATTTACGAAATTAATATCGTAATTAGGCGCTTAAATAATCGGGTATTACATTCCACCCCTTAAAGAAATTTCATTCCGAAATTTACATACATCAAAAGTATGGGCATCTTAGCACCATAACATCTTAAATTTCCACGTGATTTTCTTTTGTCCATGGTTTCTCCATTGGACTTTGTTTAGTATGATTTTGTGCGTATTTTTCATATGTTTATGCATACCGTTTCCCGTGATTTGTCTTATTAATGTAGTTGGTTTGATTAGTATTTATCGAATCGACTTATTTGGTTTCTTTCGATGTTTTGTAGAAAATGACATTTAATAGGATGAAATGGAGCTTCCAAGATCTATCATATATTGAAGAGCATCTCGATAGGAGTCCAGAGGCGCAAACGGATCGCACCGGAGTTCGGACGAGAGAACGGAGCGAACGGCGGTCGCAAGACGCAAGATACGCACGCGCGTCCGGCTGCCGACGCCCAAACGCTGTTTCAGCCTCTTCCTACTAGCACAACCGGCGCTGGCATCACCCAGCGCCTTCACGCCAACCCAACAGACGCTTCCAGCTTGCTGGCTTCCCCAACAAGACGTTTCATCAACCCACGCCACCGCCTCGTCTCGGCTCGCTTCGCCCGTCCGTATTGGGATGTCTCTGCCCATTCCAAGAGCACCTTGCGTCCGACGCCCACCTCCGTCCGACGCTGGGTTCCTATCTCGACCTTTCCAGAGTCTCGCGTCCGGCGCTTCGTCGCGTCCCCACTGGACTCTATTTTTCTCATTGCGCTATAAATACTAATTAAAACGCATGGAACCCTAGGCATAAACATATTCAGATTTTTCACTCTCGCACGCGATATTTCTTTCGCTTTTCCTTTCTTTTCCTTTTACTTTCCTTTTAATTATTTTGTGCTTGGATTAACAAGTGGATTGTACGATTCGGATATGGGAAGACGAATTTATCTATGAATGGTTGTAAGTTTTCCGATTTTGATTATGTCTATGTAATTGGGATTAGAATCATTTCGCCATGAGATAAATTATGATTTGTTGAGAAATATATGTTTAATCGTTCTTGTCTTGAATTGCGATTAGTGAATTGATGATTTGTAATTTTCCTATTCAGTATAAATTCGTTATTTCATGATCTTCATACATGGTGTTCAAAGAATAGTGTAGGTTGATTGTGTGCCTATATTTGATTATGAAGATATGCGAGAGCGATTTATATTAAATATGAGTTCGACAAACAAAGTGATCGAGAGATTGGTTTGTTGTTGGGTAATTGATATATGTGGATAGGGTTTTGCTATTGTGTGCTTTTGTAGTGAAATATCCTTCGTAGTTGATGGTGGGGTGGTTGAGAGATCTCCGTCATTAAGTTCGAGTCTAGCATCGACGTAATCGAGAGATTAGTTAGTGTTGGCGTTCAGTGAGAAGCGTGGGTGTTCGATGCATTGTGTACCGGTCCTCGATTCAAGAATTGCGAGGATAGATTCAACCCCAGAACACCGCCTCCAATTCAGTGTATCGTCAATTCCTCTTGTTGTCCAAGTGCATTCGCTTATCTGCTTTATTTTATTTTCACCGCTCGTCCTTTCCGTGATGCCCCTTATGTTAGGACGTTAGTATTTCTTTTCGCTCGTGTTCGACATAAAACCGTAGTCTGTTAAGCCTTCCCGAGAGATTCGACTTGGGTCGACCTTACCGCTCTATAAGGACCTCGTACTATTGCGAGCGATCGAAAAGAACAATTTGGTCGGAACAAATTTTGCCGCTGTCGGGAAGGCTTTTGTGCTTTTGGTTTTTATGTCGCTTTGTTTTTTTGTTTCTTCCCGCTTCTTCTTTTATTTCTTTCTTTTTCTTTTTCTTTGTTTCTTTTTCTCCAACAGTGCGTGTGATCTTGTTTTTGTAGTTGGTTTCATAATGCGGTGGCTACCGCGATATGAATATGGTCGACAGCCCGGAGGAGAAAGCTTCGTCAGATTGGGCAAATTCTTCAAGAAGGAGCCCAATTCGACTATTTTGAGGATACCCATCAGTCGTGAGCATCAAGCCTATGATGCATCTTGGAAGATCCTCGTAGTTCTTCATATAGTCAGACCTAGTATTCCAAAGAACAAATGAAGGTATATTGGAGAAATCATTGCAGCCTTCATTCAGCGAGTCACCGGTGAAGCCGACATTGGAGGAGTCATTGCAGCCTTCATTCAGCAGTGGGGTGGCCGGTGAAACCGACATTGATGAGTCATTGCAAGCTTTCATTCGGGAGTCACCATGAAGCCGACCTTGAAAGACAAACTAACGCCTTCATACGCAGTCGAGTCAAAGGTTCGAGATGTTGGAAACATCTATGGAACGCTTAGAGACACAAGTCATCGCTTAAAGACTCAAGTCACCGGTTAGCAGGAAAGTGGAAGAATTGGTCCACAACCAAAGTGTGGAGGAGATGCCGAGCTAACCGGAGCGCACTTCTTCATATTCCTTGAAGAGGATGAAGTCGAAGGAGAATCGTAGGTTGATGAAAGTGAAGAGTCGAGGTTTCACTGCCGAGACTAAGTATGAACAACCCGATATCTTCCCAATCCAGCTAGAGGAGAGAGACAAAAGTTGAGGTAGATCGTAATTTTTCAACATCCAAATTCTCCAAAGTATTGTGCTTTTGAGTTGAATTGATTTATTTTTCTTTGGAAAATAGGATGTTTGATTTGATTTTAATTGATTTATTATATGCTACCTTAACTCGCCCTTTGGCTTACATTGTTACTCACCGATGCTCGTTGAGATGGTATTCTGCAGTGAAGGACTATGGATAGTCCATTTTTTATTAGCGGAGCTCGTGCCATTGAACGAGCACCGCGTGGGCAACCCACCAGTTTATTTGTTTTTTTTTTCTCGCTTTTCGTGTTTTTAATAAGTGAGATGAGAATTGTGGCGTAGTCAGATAGTATGAACACTCAAGCCATCGGACGACGCCACCGCCGCACTCGCTGACATGATTTTCCAATTTCGGGAAGTTAACTTCTACATTTTACCTTTACGGCTTTTGTCTAAAGTGTGGGCGGCGGCTTGCCGCCTTTGTGTGTTTGCATGTGACTTGTGTTTGTTTGGGCGTGTCGTCCTCCATGTTATACCTTTGTTCGATTTGAGTATGCTTTATCGCTAGTATTCGAGTAGAGTTGAGTGAGCATGATTTGATTGGGTATGCACGTCCGAACCGATTTCTAGTAATTTTATCGACGCGTGACTTGTCTTGATAATTATCGATGATTGATCTAGCCGTAAGCACGTTCAAGTAAATTGTGATGAAGTGAAATGTAGTTGATTGTCGTTGCTATTTATATGGTCCTCATGTGTCTTATCTCGGAAAAAAAAAAGAGAATTATTATGAAAAGATGAAAAGTTTGTGATTTATAAAAAAAGGTTGGAATAAGTTGTTGATGGTCAATAAGTGAGCTTAAGGTCGAATAAGGGCTCTACTCCTCTCGCCTATGTTGCTTCTCGAATGGAAGCTCAAAAGTGATGAGTATGGAAAACCACATTAGGATACTCGGGTTTACTCAAGGTTCGACTTAATGAATATTGTCCTATAATCCTCCTCGAGTCATCACATCTTGTCTTGGAAGTTATGTGTTATGTTGAAAATGAGATGTGTTGTGCAAGGATCTATATGAGTTAGCTATTCGATTATTAAATGCATATAGATCGTAATTACGATTTGCTTGGATTAAGCCGCATGTTAAATTAATTGTTGATTCATTACCATGATGAGAAGTGTATTGGTTTAGAAATTTGGAAGACGTGAAGTCGTGTTTTATCCTTTCAATTTATGTTTTCTCGATTTCTTTTCTCGTGTCGTAGGATAAAGTTTGCTTGAGGACAAGCAAAGGTTTAAGTGTGGAGGAGTTGTTTAGTATGATTTTGTGGTATTTTTCATATGTTTATGCATACCGCTTTCCGTGATTTGTCTTATTAATGTAGTTGGTTTGATTAGTATTTATCGAATCGACTTATTTGGTTTCTTTCGATGTTTTGTAGAAAATGACATTTAATAGGATGAAATGGAGCTTCCAAGATCTATCATATATTGAAGAGCATCTCGATAGGAGTCCGTGGCGCAAACGGATCGCACCGGAGTTCGGACGAGAGAACGGAGCGAACGGCGGTCAAGACGCCGCGATGCGCACGCGCGTCCGCGCTGCGCGCGAGTCCGGCGCTGCGCACGCCCAAACGCGCGTTTCAGCCTCTTCCTACTAGCACAACCGCGCTGGGCATCACCGCGCGCCTTCACGCCAACCCAGCGACGCTTCCAGCTTGCTTTGCCTCCCCAACAAGACGTTTCATCAACCAGGCCACCTCGCCCGCGTCCGCGCTTTCGCCTCCGTCCGCGCCGGGATGTCTCTCGCCCATTCCAAGAGCACCTTGCGTCCGACGTTCCACCTCCGTCCGACGCGGGTTCCTATCTCTCGACCTCTCCAGAGTCTCGTCCGGCGCTTCGTCGCGTCCTACCGACTCTATTTTTTCTCAGGCTATAAATACGGAATTAAAACGCATGGAACCCTAGGCATAAACATATTCAGATTTTTCTCACTCGCACGCGATATTTCTTTTCGCTTTTCCTTTCTTTTCCTTTTACTTTCCCTTTAATTATTTTGTGCTTCGATTAACAAGTGGATTGTACGATTCCGGATATGGGAAGATTTAATTTATCTATGAATGGTTGTAAGTTTTCCGATTTTGATTATGTCTATGTAATTGGGATTAGAATCATTTCGCCATGAGATAAATTATGATTTGTTGAGAAATATATGTTTAATCGTTCTTGTCTTGAATTGCGATTAGTGAATTGATGATTTGTAATTTTCCTATTTGTATAAATTGGTTATTTCATGATCTTCATACATGGTGTTCGAAAGAATAGTGTAGGTTGATTGTGTGCTATATTTGATTATGAAGATATGCGAGAGCGATTTATATTAAATATGAGTTTGACAACGAAAGTGATCGAGAGATTGGTTTGTTGTTGGGTAATTGATATACGTGGATGTGGTTTTGCTATTGTGTGCTTTTGTAGTGAAATATCCTTCGTAGTTGATGGTGGGGTGGTTGAGAGATCTCCGTCATTAAGTTCGAGTCTAGCATCGACGTAATCGAGAGATTAGTTAGTGTTGGCCGTGGGTGAGAAGCGTGGGTGTTCGATGCATTGTGTACCGGTCCTTGATTCAAGAATTGTGAGGATAGATTCAACCCTAGAACACCGCTCCAATTCCGTATCACAATTCCTCTTGTTGTCCAAGTGCATTCTCGCTTATCTGCTTTATTTTATTTTCCCGCCGTCCTTTCCGTGACAGCCCCTTATGTTAGGACGTTAGTATTTCTTTTTCTCGCTTCTGTTTGACATAAAACCGTAGCCCGTTAAGCCTTCCTCGAGAGATTCGACTTGGTCGACCTTACCGCTCTATAAGGACCTCGTACTATTGCGAGCGATCGAAAAGAACAATTTGGTCGAACAGACTTTCATCAAAGACCCAATTTAATCCTCAATCATCAATCATACGATCAAATAGTCGTAGATGTTCATCACAACTCATCTTGAGTTAAAGATCACGCCATATAATGAATTTCGTGATTTGGGTCATATTCATATTTCTTTAGTCGTGACACGTGGAAAAATATTTTGACATTCGCCAAATTTTTGGTGGAAGTACTAATCTAGAGGCTACTAGCCTATTATTTCTAGGATCCTCGAAGGTCCTATAAATCTTGATCTCAACATTCCTTGTGCTTTGAACTTCATAATTTTCCTCGATGGAGAAATCTCAAGGAACTTTATTTTCGCATTCAAAATACGGTTCGATCTACGCGCATCAACAGAAGACTTTTGTCTCAGATCGAGCTTCTCTCGCCTTTATTTGGCAAATATCTTAATCATTTCATTTACGTTGTCAAGACCTTATACTTTCTCTCACCCACTTTATTACAACAAAGTGGTGGTCGATATTTCTTTCCATATAATGCCACGTGTGGCTATGTCAATCGTTGTCGACAGTTATGGTCGACGTAAACTTAATAAGTGGTAAAACATGTTCCCACTTGCACCTCGATTTAACATTAATGTTCTCATCGTATCTTTAAACATTCATATTGTCCTTTTATCGTCCATCCGTCTGTGATGGGACATCTACGATAAGGTTCAATATCGCATAACCCCCTTTTGGTGAGCTAGCCCAAAATCTAGGGTAAACTCGAATCTCTATCCAAGTGATAGGTATTGGGACCCCTGTAAAGATACGATTTCCTTTATGTACGATCGAGATAAATTATCGACCTCGAGTCATCCGAATAGGTAGAGATGAGCATATTTGATGAGTCGATCACTACTACTCATATAGTAGTGTTACATCTTTACGACTTTAGCGAAACTTGTCATAAAATCCATTGCTATGTCATTTCATTCTCATTGTATCTCATTAGAGATTATAACCTCTTATAAGGTCATTGATACAATGCCTTCACCTCTTATAACCGAGACAATGCTCGACAATGAGGTTATAGCTCATTTCATTCTTTACTATCTAAATTTTTTTATTTTTTTTAAATCATAATATACTTTAATGTTTGCTTGGGTGGGCGATATGAGGAATATCATGAGTTCATTCATGATTTCATTTCTAAGCTTATCATTGCTTGAAATATATATATAACCTTTCCTTCTAAGTCGAAATTCATATATTAAACTTCGCAAAATTTTGTTTCGACTCTAAAAGTCCGCAATACCGCCTTTGATGTTCTTTATGTTCTTCTCGTCCTTCATATGGATAAGAACATCATTCATAAGGATTTAGACAAAATTGTCTAAGTACATATGGAACACTCGATTTTTGAGGTTCATGAATAGGGTGGTGTACTAGTCTTGTCCGATGGCATGACTATAATCTCATAGCAACCATATCTTATTCTAACCATTCATCTTCGTATTTTGGATACTATTCTACAAGGATCATATAAAATATATTACATCAAAATGCCTCGGTGAGGACTTTTCATACATTAATTACAAGGGTCGGTCTATCACCGACCAATTTCACGGCATCTAGTGCTTTTTACACTCAAAATTTTGACACCATTTTAACACATTTACCACATACTCCAAACTATGTTTATTTTACAAATTCTAACCACACCAATTTCAACATAAACCATTATTTACTTATAAGTCTCATATCATCATGAGATTCTACGTCTCGAGTGGCCTTCATCGAATCGCATCTCACTTGAAACTTGCCTTTTTCCCTGCACGCGTTCGCCTCATACCCCGATGATCTATTCCCTTTAGAGAGCCGGGGTCAAGTCGCCCCGCTTCTTCTTCAAAGACTGCACTCGTGTTGCTTTTATCGAAGTATGGTTGGGTTGGTGAGGCAACCCCCAGTCCACGAGGGCGGTATGATCATGTCCTCTCGCCATTCTCATCCCTTTCGGTATAATCCGCGGCACGTGACGTGGGCGGCGTTTGGGACATCGGTACAACCACTCCTTTGTACCATACTAGGTGACTTGCCGAGGACCGGACAAGTGCTAGTAGGTGCGTTCCATACGCATAATATGTATGCTTGAGTCGGTCGACAATCTCGGTAGGTCCGCCAAGTCTTCGAGTTTTCGCATGCGTAAGATATTCTCGAATCTTCTTTTGCAAACTTCGCCATTCCGCTGGCAAACCATTTAATAAGCCTCGGATACCATCCTCATCCGTAACTCCATAGTTACGAGCATCCTTCCAACGGTGCGTAAATTCCTCCAAAACTGCCCTAAATTCATGCCCAGATTATAGTAAAAGAGCCGATATGCTGTGTGAGTTCTAAGCTTGTAGGCCTGTGGTTATCTTTCACCAGATATTCCCTTTTCGCCATCTCAGAAATGATATTGCTAGATAAGTCGACTTAAATCAAAGCAATAGAGGAATTTTAAACAAGAAGGATCACTTAAAGAATTAAACATTTTAAGACATATATAACTTGTATACAACTCACTACACGACTTATTACATTTACTTTATTACTCATTTTACGCTTTACACCTTCAACAGATATCGCTCTAAATTTATTCGATAAGCAAATAGTGGTACTAATATCTTGTCACAGAACACCTCTAACGAAGAGACTAGCCTGTGTCACTAATCACGTGATCGACAAACCATTTCGAAACTTCATTTCTTGAATTATATCTACGTTCCACATAGATATTATGATCTAACTCATTTGTTAGAACCTTAGCGATCCTAGGTCCAATTCTAAACTCGAGCAACACCGCGATGGCCATAATTCTCATATAGGTGAGGAAATTTTCATTCTCGATTCGCTTACCACGAATCGGGTTCTATCGCTTTACGCATACTTGTGCGATGTTAGAAAACCAAGCACCTATATCAAACAGAAAAATTATCAGATTCGAGAAATTTTTCATATATATCAAGCCTTCTCGATTTTGTCGTCTCCGTATTCGTGCAAGTAAGTATAGCTCGGTCTACGGTGTTCTTGTCTGCTCAAATAAACATCTATTTCATACATCATTGTCCTTTCCTCGACATTATGCTTTCTTGCTATGGCCTTCGTTACTCGTTAATCATATCCTTCCTTGTCAAGACTATTATGCTTTTATCAATAGATTTCGTGGGTAGGTTTATATCGACCTATTCTTGATATTAATATCTCGATAACGTAATTTCATCGTAGAGATCGTGATGTACTCGACACTATCATTCATTTCGATCCAAGATGAATGATTCAATTCCTTTTCGATTATCAATCTTAGGAATATATATCTCATATATCCCTACCTTAAACTTTTTCAAGAGAAATTTTATACCGCATTTAGTGCCATCGCTTGTAATATCCCTTTGGATATACGCCATTTCTTCTTAATCTTTATTGATTCATTATGCAATTGCATAGGATAAAACTTTGTCCATCTGGGACATATTATACTTTTGCTGACGCCAAATATCTTTACTATTTTCTCGACATTCGATGAATGCTTCATTCTCATGTCGAGATACTTAATATCTCACTTGATTGCTCGTCACAAAAGTATGAGGGTAAGATTTACAATTAGATTCACTTTAAGATTCTTCGGTGAATCTTTTCATTCGCTCTTGAAAACATTTCCTTTGTAAAGTCTAAAGAAGCTATCGTGTTTGTTAATTTCTAAGACACGCAAAACCGCGTTTTGTGTCAATACAATTTAGAGCACTAAGATCCATTTCAAATAATGAATCGCTTTACTCCGCTTCTTTACTTCAAAGGAATTACTTTACTTATCAAGTCATAAAATCATTGAAACTTATCTCATATTGTGGCTATCTCATAATTGTATAGCTCATAATTTCTTTAGCTATTTTGACTTTTGTCTCTTTTCTCGAGCATGGTGTCGAAAGTAATATTACTTCATTATACTTCTTCTTACTCTCGTGGCTAGAGCAGTATTATTGTCATATAGCTTGGTAAGGTAGTACATTTGTACACCATAACTTAAATTCCAAGCATCTCATTACCATGTCTTTATTTTGGAGATAATTCTCCATACTGATTTACATGCTAGGCTATCCTAGTCGCTCACACATCTCAAGGATTACGATTCCTCAATCTCATTATCATTGGTTTAACCAAGTCTCAATTATTGGAATTGATTATGCTCAAGCATAATCTCATTGATTGAGGTATAAAGCGAGAGATTCGTTATCCGAGATGCTATCATTTCTTTACATATATATATATATATATATATATATATATATATATATATATATCCTTTCAAAAGAATATTGTGCATCTCCATTCTTTAAACATGTCCAACCTACTAAGGAGGTTTTAAGGACAATCAACTATCTTAAAGATAAGTTGTAATCTCTCGTTATGTCATAATAAGGAAAATTATATCTCAAGGATATCATGCACTTCCCTTTACTTCAACTCTTGATTCTATGCTAAAGAGTATCTCATTCATAACATTTCATTATCATTACAAATACATGAAGATATAACTTCATCGTTATCAATATCCGGTAAGCCCATCAGAGGTTATTGCATCCATGTGCATCATAGGAAAAATATATCGCCTCATCGAGATCTTATTTACATCATATCTCCTTGATGTCTGTCACCTTACTAATTCAAAATTTAGGTGACAAGATAAGTCAATCTTTCTCTTACTTATTGGTCTCCAGGATTGAAGAAAATTTGTCATATCGACTTTCAAAAGATATGGGTTCAGTAAACCATAATAACATTCAATTGAATCCATATATTCTTTGAATCAATAATTTAGATCTAGGTCCAAGACCGAATGACGACTACCGAGATTTCTTTGGTCATACGGGTGGCTGCACCGTCACAAATATTTCCTCACCACACAAGGATTTGGTTTCAAAGGAACATTTGTAAATTCTTGGGTTGAAAATTTTCTTCGTAAAAAGTGAGAAACTCATGTGATTTCTCAATTGAACTAGTCATAGAGTTAAACTCAATGACGTAAATTGGGTAATGAATAGAATTTAAAACTTTATATACACATTATAGGTCATCATCAAAGGTTCCTCTATATGTCATAGCGCCTCTTGTACTCTTTGGGAATACTACTTTCTAGTATCATTCTAAAATTCTAATCGACCTTGAAAAATTTCCCATTTTATAAAACTATAAACTAACTTCAACTGACTCTTGTAAATTTTAGAGAAGGAATCAAGGATTTGGTCCTTCATAAGAAATATAATAATCTGTGATAGAGTACGAGGCGAAAACCGTTCAGAATCAAGTTCAAACGAAGGAGAACGGGCTAAAACAAAACATTGCGCAAAACAGATTTGTCGATGCCGAGCTCGATACCGAGGTCGGCACACCGATGTCGGTTGTTGCCGAAGTCAATTGCCAATGCCGAGGTCATTGCCGAGCTTATTGACATAATGACGAAATCATTTAGACCGACTTTGAAGTCAAGTCGAAGGTATCGATGCCGCAATGAGGCGCATATGTCAATGCCGAAATCGTATATGATAATGCCGACGCCAAAGCCAAAGGCGATAGGTCGACGCCGAGGTTGATCACCGAGGTAGAGGTGAGCTGGCTGATGTCAAGATAAATTGGCGAGGTGGATGTCACACCGCCGCTGCCAAGTCAAGCCGAGCTCATACCCACCGGGCTCGCTTCTGCCGAGGTCGCACCTGCCGAGCTCGAAGCCGAGGTGGACTGACAAGGTCGAACAACCGAGGTTGCACTGCCAAGTTTGAACAGCCGAGGTCGGACTGAACTGACCGAAAGCGAAATTGAAAATTATACATGCTGGTGCCGAAGCCGAAGTCGAGGTCAAGGTCGACTGAGCATGATCGCGAGTTCAGTCTTTAACTGACTCTAACGAATTCTTTGATCACATTTTTACTTCGTTTCCAACGAAGAGTCATAGATGATTTGGAGTTCCGTCATGCGTGAACTTCCAAATAAAAGATCATTCTCGTGTCACTTATCGCATAGTGACATTCATCGCCTCGACATCTTTTCCATTTCGTGCTTAAATTTTCTTCTCGTCTATCAATTCGAGATTCTCGTGATGGAATAAAATTCTAATAATTCATCTTCCTATGTTCTTCGCAATTGGGATCATGCCTTAAACAATCTCACGTTCTTTGGGATAACATACCCATCATCGTAAACATCCTTGGGAATTGAAATAAAATTTTCAAATATTCATAACAATAAATTTCTATTGATTTACATGAATTCAAACATTTTATCCCCAAAATTTGTCCATACATTCTCGTATGACATTATCATACATTGGTGGCGAGCCAACGACTTTCATTATCAATTCTCATAACTTCATTTGGGATGACAATAGTCATTAATCAAAACAATATGGAGAATTGCGTATAAAATTTCAATATGACGAACATAGTTCGCTTTAAACAAACGATTCCTTGCGAAAAAATTTCAATCAATAATCCATCAATCAATAAATCATGGTTATTTACAACCTTTTCATTTCATTTGTCGATAATGTTCTATCGACAATAAATCAAATTCATAAATCATTTGTCGATAATGTTCTATCGACACCAAATCATTGGTCGATAATGTTCTATCGACACCAATCATTTGTCGATAATGTTCTATCGACACCAAATCAAATTCATAAATCCCAAATTTTTCTTTTCAAAGATGAAAATAATTTACCTTTTCCCAGTTGAGCTTGATGTGATGGAGTGTCGAGCAAAGGTCGGTGACCTCTAGAAGTCTAGTGACTCAATCTAGACTAAATTTTGAAATGGGTTTTGGATTCAAAGATTTAACCGCTCGATACCACTTTGTGTGAATTTCAAATCCTAAGACGATTTAGCGGGGCTAATACTTGGAATAATAATCAAGAAAGCTTTAACCAATATATATACAAGAACTCATATGTTCTGGACATATTCAACTAACAACATCATAAAATAAATTAATTCAATTGCAGCGGAAAAACGTGTGAATACACATATGACGATGTGTATTCAAGGTTTCTAATGTATATCGTATTCAAAAGGGGTTCCGACTGCTCCGACACATCTCCATCCATCATCTGCTCAACCTGCACATTTAAAAACAAACATGCAGGGATCGAGTACAAGATTGCACTCGATGGCTCATGCCAAAATAATTTATCACATTTGAATTACTCGCCCATAACAAGAATATACGAGGTTTTAATTTGAAATACTCGTGCTTACTAAATATTTTCTTTCATTTTCCATAAAGATTCGTCCGCAGACATTTTTCCATGTATGTATGATCCATATCCACCACAATAATTCATTCCACAATAATTCCGCTACGGAGATGAGGCCTCTCGCATGTATCGCCATGACCGGTCGAGCACCTTTCAAAGACACATCACAAATAATCGGCACAAAATCCAGCCATCTCAAAGACAGATACTTAATTCTCCATCATCCTTGGGGTACTTCAAGAAATAATTCAAGATGTCATAAAGTGGGAGCTACCCAACATTATGCATCAACAATCATGAATCGATACATACACAAAACATAAACATTTTGGGTGTAATTAAATAAATCGGCTCATAAATATTTGCTTGCAATAAAGCATCATAAATAAATCATTTGGTAAATTCTACCGGTTTGAGTATAGTAAAGCCCACCTTTACTTTTGAACTCGAATTTCGATACACGTGTTCTCCTCAGTTGAGTGTGAGCCTTCACGTCCCACCTTTACGCAAAATTTACGCTTAGCATGTCAGCACGCCGAGATTTTCAAAGTTCATTCAACTTTGATAAATAGAATAATAATTCAAGTTCTAATAAACTTTATACGTCGCTTCTACGCCGTATTTCAATAAAAATAATTTCGTATTTTAGAGAGACGAATATGATCTACAATCTCGCTTTAACCTTTAGGTTAAATAATTAACGATAATAACGTTATTCAATAAAATGATTTCAATTATGAAATCTTTTCTCACAATTGAGATAATCGATAAAAGTAACACGCTTTTCACGTATTAGCGTATTTAACTAACGATTTCAGACGTTAATTTCGAAAGTCAACCATTTTGACTTTTCGTTATAAAATTTCAATAAAATACATTTTAATGTATAAATTAATATAAATCGATTTTCAATCGATTTCTTTTCAATTTCGATTTTTCACGCAAATCGATAAACTTGATTAATATTTTCTTTCAATATTAATCTTTTAGTACTTTAAGCATTATTTTATGCTTTAACGTTATTTAATATAACGCTTCGCCTTAAACATAATATTCTATGTTTAATATTCTCAAAATTTCAATTATGTCTAATATAATTTTTAGACATATAATTAATTATTATTCTTGATTAAAAGGAATTAAAATTCCTTATTTTCACTTATAGCTTACTATTATAACACATTTTTTCCAAACTTGTTCCAATTTTTTCTAAATTCATATAGTGTATTATTTTACACTATGATCATTAATACGTATTAATATCACTATAGGAAATTTGGAACTCACCTATTTCATAGAATAGGTCATGATTATTTACAAAAATAATACCAAAATTTTCCAAAATTCTAATAATTATACACAAGTCTCAAATATTAACATATAATATAATTATAACCTATGGTTTAATAAAATCAAACCATACACCAAGAAATAACCAAATGTAGCTCACGGCTACTATAGGCATATATATACCAAACAATTTTTATAAAATCTAATAAAATTACACTATGCTTATATGCTATCATATAGCACTAATACATCATAATATCATGTAATAACACATTACAAACCATTAATCCTACAAATTTAGGTTTCGCACTTTTGAAAATATTTAGCTATATATGTCCAAAAATTCTAATAAATTCCTACAACACCTAATCAATACCCTAGATCAATAATATGCTATTATATTTCTCAAATTAAAATTATACAACAATCTAGCATTTTCCATGCATTTTCGGTAATTAGAGATTTATAGCTTAGGATTTTATAAATTTCACAATAATCACTATAGTTTCTATGACAACATATATCATTAATCCAACCCTAACTCATCCATGGAAATTTTCGACACCCATAAAATAATTTCATAGCATGTTTAATTAATTTCTATACATGCTACATGCTTTCATTTTATATGAATACACATAATTAATAAACAAATATCATACTTAGCATAAATTATACTTAAGAACACATGCTTGAAAACTATGATAAAACCATTAGAAAATTAAAACTTAAGGTATACTGCTTGTTCGATTCCTAACCTTGTTAACTGTGTCGATCGGTTGTAGGTAACTAGAGCTCAAGATATTTGAGAGAATGGAAGAAGATGAAACTTGGTTTTTCAAAAGAAATGCTCTCGGAAGATGTTGAGAGGAGAGAAGGAGATATAAGTGTGATGTGTTTGTGTTTCAATACATAATATATACTTAGCAAAATAACAAATGAAACAACACACATGCACCCTCTCGCCTCTCTCACAAATTAATCAAGACACAAATAAAATGGAATAAAATTGAAGTCAAAGATTGATTATGTCATGCCTAAATATCTCTTACACATTCATTTACTCTTGAAGCTTTAAAAAGATTTTGGGAATCACAAAGAAAAATTTTGTCTCTTGCTTGTATATCACCGATCGACTTCATTGTGCATGTGGGAAGAAAATCAGATTTTGATTGTTGTAACTCTCAAGTGTATTTTAATACACCTTATCCCAAAAATAGCAATCAAGTGTATAGAAATCAAAATTGATTTTGTGTAAAAATTGTCAACATAATCGGCTCCCAATTAAATTAAAAGCTAGAGTATTTTTCATCTACACATTTTACTTGATAAGTGTGTATTAATACTACACTTAAGAAATAACACAAATTGGATGATCAAAAATTAAATAATCCTATGTTAAAAACAATAGGAAGTTCTCGGCATTTACAATAAATTAATGCCCAAAAATTCATTTTCATGCTATAAGTAGATATATAGCATAATATATATCCTAGATGATAAATTATATCATAGGAAAAATATTGGAATTAATCCATAGGTAGAAAACCCTAATTCTCGATTTAGGGTTTTCGAGAATCTTAAATAATCACAAATATAATTTCCAAAATTCTCTAGCATTAATTCAATGCTAAATAATATTCTAATTATATAAAATAATCATATTGATTTAAATATCATAATTCCTTGATCGTTAGACTTGATTCTCAAGTCATCTTAAAAGTTAACGTTTGAAACGGCCAAACGCTTAAATATCGACTCATATCAACATGGTCGTAATAAAGTTGTAATCACTTTATTAAATCATTCCAATAACAATGGAATTAAATTATGTTTAAAACTTAGAAAAGATTACGGATTTCAATTATCGATACGTAATCGACGTTGAAATTATCTTTGTTAAAATACGTCACATATTCGTATTTCTAAATTCACATTCATTTGTGAATAAATCATAGGAATTTATTATTCCAACAATAATCGAAATCATTATTCGATATTTTAATAATCAAATTATCACAATAATACTCTAATTTACTTAAATTAATATCGTAATTAGGCGTTTAAATAATCGGGGTATTACAGATAATACCATACCATAATCAAAAGGTACAACGGCTCGAGCAACCAGACTTAACATAAATGTAGCTTTATTTTTGGTTCCCTTCTTTTTCAATCAATATTTGGTTGGCCGATTGGATCATTGCCTAGAACTCATGACCCAGAAAATCGACATTTGGTTGGCTGATTGGATCATTGCCCAGAACTCAAGACCCAGAAAATGGAGCTTTTAAGACTAACAACCCGTCTATGTTCGACTCCCCTGTGAATAGGGAGAAGTGGCGACTCTAGGGAAACTTCGCACTTTCAATTCCGAGGGAAAAACCAAAGGACATTCAAGGAAAAGAAAGAGTTTTTCCCCTTTGGTTTCTGAAAGTGGATTTCTTTCCTTCTTTGAGTCTCTTTCTTTGTAGCTTTCCGGCTTTTCTAGATTTACGCTGATCCTCATCGAATAGAAGAAGGTTGCACGAGAAGTAAAGCTTAGAAGTCGTTGTTCGCCCAGGAGACGAGTATACATCGATTCTTCACACGTGCCCATGACTTGGAAAAGTTCGACTTAGCTCATACCTACTTTATATTATATAAGGGTAGGCACGAAACTTCGAGGCCACCCACCGTCCACGAGGCATCCGAGTACAATATTGATCTATTTTCGATCTACCCTTCCTTGTGCTTTAGGCGTAGGATCATGTCAATCGCCGACTGCTCCACTAACCCAACCCGGACCGAGATGACATCAATGATGAAATATCATCGAGAAGTAGCTACTAATATATTCCGTTGATATCGGACATTTGATATGTGAGCTTTGTTCTAATCCGGCTTTAAGAAGCCATTTGAAACTTCCTTGTTGCTTGCAAACTCTATCAACGGGAGGATCCGAATGAGAAATAGAAGAAGTTCTTTTCCTTCGCAATCAATAATTAGACTCGGGATATATTTGCAACTCGACCATAAAATCAAACTATTTTGTAACTTTTCAAAATTGGATTATTTTGGCACCTCAACCAAAAGATTATGCCATAACTCTAATTAATCATTTATTAATTTTGTTGATATGTTCAAACTATCTCCGCTCGAATAGTTAGACGGGGTCTCGTATCAATGAGCCCATCCGGTTTATTCTCTTAGTACTATATATATATGTATGGTCTTTGAATGTAATTGGGATGTGCACGAACCAAACCGAACCGAAACCGATCCGAATAAACGAACCGATCGGTTTCGATCGGTTCGGTTTTGAGAAAATCGATTTTCGGTTCGGCTCAAATTTTCAATTAAAATCGGTTTTCGGTTGTTTTGATTTTATATTTTAGGTTCGTCAAGAATCGAAAATATTATTTTATATATTTTATATAATAATTAATTAATATTTTAATTAAATAATTAGGATTAAAATATGTTTATTTAAACATATATATATATATATATATATATATATATATATATATATATATATATATATAATATGTTTAGCGGTCGACAAATCGATCGGCTTTTCGATTCGGTTTCGATCGGTTCGAAACTATAAATCGGTTCGATTCGATTCAAAAAATATATTCGTTCGGTTTTCGGTTTGAAAATTTTCTGGTCGGTCGAACCAACCATCGATGCACACCCCTAACGTAATTGTATTCGAAAAACTCTAGCCGCCTAATAATATCTGTCTCATTTTCTCCGTGGACGTAACCAACTCATTGGTGGTTAATCACGTAAATCTGTTTGCTTTACGTTTTATTTATTAATTGCTCAAAATCCTAATCCGTACAACAATTTTGTGCAATTTGTTCGTGAATACTTTAACCTAAGTTTACTGGAATGACGAGGAGAGAGAAAGAGAGAGAAAAACTGAAGTTGATGAAGAATGACAGACCTTAAATACAACACAAGATACATTAATGGAAGCTTTGTAAATTGCAAGTCCAACAATTACCACAAACATATTAAATTATAACAAGCATTAATGTCTTGAGTAAAAAAAAACTATTCACAAACACAACCATTGTCCAGAAGCTTGGAATCTTCATGGCAGAAGCACACCCAAATCCAGCAGCCAATTCCCAGTTTCTTTCACATCTTCTCAACAGGTTTTTACACCTGGGGTTAAATCGGCTTCACGTAACGAGCAAGCAAATCTGCATAGATCTCATACCGGCGGTCATGCAAAATCCCACTTGTCCTTTAGTTGCTGGCAGAGGTTGAGATCCATGTTCGATATCAGCAAGCCATCCTTGTGACAAGACAGAGATGGCTTGCAAGAGGAATCGGCGTTGATATATAGCTGGAACCGTAGAAATGTCCGAAATCTGTATGTTGTGGCTTCCCATCTCCTGAGGTGAATGGATTCGGGAAATGCTCAGTCCCAACACGATTGATTGAACATAAAGTAAACTGTTTGCTATGGCTGCATTGCGAGCCTGCAAATCCATCCGTAACAAAATCAACGACAATGTATATGTTGCTGGTGAAGTTTTAGTAGTAGCATATGTCAAATTATGTAATAAGATGATAGTAAACGTCCTCGCACTCGATACATCTCAAGAATCGCAAAAATAATATGTTAATACAAACAAATGAAACTCGAAAAACAAAAGTTGAAGGGTAAAAGGATGATGTCGGCACCATTTAAGCCAAAAGCTAACCAATTGAAAGGATGATGTCTACCATAACATATATTGAAAGCAATCTTTCCATAAGCCGTCTCAAACACAGGATGTCCAGTATTCCTTCCATATAGTATGTCCTTTCATTGAAATCCCCGACTCTAGGTATATGATTCTGCATCGATCACATTCAGAGACACATTCATGTGAAAACAACATGCAGACCAAATTTGTGATGCATCATTTTACCTTCATGTGCTTCCGATTATGTTGCCATGATTTCCAATTATCACAGCAGTGTTCCAGAGTGTCTCCCCATGGTTCACATCCCTTTCAAGGACAGGGCTCACTATAACCATATTGTACCTCCGGGCAAATTCCTAAAGAATTTTTGTCGATTTTCCATCTACTGGCTCTGCAAACTCGCACCATTTCTTCTCACGAGTGCAGAATGCAAATGGCATCGTCCATGCCTCCTGCATTGATGGATCAGCAGTTAGCCTCCTTTAGCCAGAGCTAGTGATTGTATATGGGCATTGATGGGTCAGCAGTTAGTCTCCCACAGCCAGAGGCCCAGAGCTAGTGATTGTTTATGGAAAATACCTGCAAACATAGTATGTTGACTCCAGAGGCACCTGCAGCTTCAATGATCGGTGTCAATTTCTAGGGTGGGAAAAATACCAAAAATTGGTATACCGGACTTACTGCGAAAAACACCGAAAATATCGAATTTCATACCGTAATTTTCGAGCGTATGATACCGCACTTAATTTTTTAACTGAGTAACGGTATCAATTTTTCGGATACCGAGATACCGATATATACCATACCGCAAGATATACCAAAAATTTTGGTATATCGTGTATGTCGACATACCGTATGGTATACACCAATATGCAAGACATATCGAAAATTCGATATATAATTTTCGACGGTATACCGCATCAAATATAATACTTATTTATTATATATAATTAGTATTAACTTTAAAATATATATTTATTCATAATTAATGATAAATTACAAAATATGTTATTATTGATAATTAAAATGAATAAGAACTATTATACTTAATAAAATTATAATTATAAACTAAGTGACATCTATGTTATATGACTAATTAACGATGAGTTTAAAATAATTATAACTTTTAAATAGACTTTTAAAAGTAAATCAATGGAGTAATATAAATTATATGATAGATTATGTTAAATAGTATATTCAATTTATAGTATAGTCTATATTACTATTAGATAATGAAAATAACTTATGTTTTACATATATTTTAAACTTTTAATAATAGTATATAATTTTTTATTTTAATCAAATCTTAATATATATATTTTATGTATATTATGATGTAAAATAAAAAATAAGAATTAATGCAATGAGATATCGATTGGTTAACTCAAAAATAATTACATGATCTACTAAGTTATAATTTGAAACTATAATATCAACATATATAATTATAAAATTAAATATATAAATACGAGTTATATAGTTAATTTATATAACTATAATTATAATCGAATAAGTTACGCTAACTTATATAGCTAATCTACAATGAGATAAGTATAATTATAATTCATAAGTAGACTTTGAAAATAAATGGATAAATATAATCAAATGATATTAAATATAATATTTAATTCATACATTGTATAGGCGATATTATTAGTACGTAATGAAAAATACTTATGTTCGATATATACTTTAAACTTTCAATAACTATATATGTATTTTATATTTTAATCAAACCTTAATATATATTTTCGTATATTATAATATCAATATAGTTAGTTAATGACACTAGATTCAATAATATAGTATCATTATAGTTAATTATAAAACTTGAGAAGTAATTACATGATTTACTAATTTTTATTTTAATTAGAATATCATATTTTAATCAAACCTTAATATATATTTTCATTTATATTATAATATCAATATAGTTAGTTAATGACACTAGATTAGAATACTATAATATCATTATAGTTAATTATAAAACTTGAGAAGTAACTACATGATTTACTAATTATTTTATTTTAAATTAGAATATCATAGTTAATTATACTAAAGTATATATAAATATACAAGTACGCTTTATATAGTCATATTTATACACATATAATTATAATTAAGTAATTTTGATCATTTCGTTAATTTTCGATAATTTTGGTAAATTTTGGCATTTTCGATAATTTGATACAAGTCCAGACGGTATAACAGTAAAAGTCAGACAAGAATGATAAAATTTTATCATACCATAATCTTTGATACGACTTCGGTATGCGAACGATTCGACGATATCGGTATAAAATTTTCATACCTTAATTTTGATAGATACATTACTCGAAAAATTTATGCATCGCACGACCCACCCTATCCATTTCGAAAGATGCCCCATTTCGATCAAGAAATGGTTATGTAGTTGGAAGATCTATTGAATTCGAATCGACTCACCTCACACTTCGAGGTTCTCTGGTGACTCGACGCGACGAAACGAAATGTCGCATATTTTTGAAGGCAACAATCTTAATTTGCAAGACATATATAAGCAAACAAATAAGAACCAACTAATGTTACAATTACAGTGACACAAATGCAAGATTGATAGTTTCCATGATAACTCTCTAAATATTTCATAAACATCTATTAAACAAGATGTACAAGGAATACAATAGCATCTCGATAACATATACTTCTTCATTCCCAAAATTTGTTCCAAATTTTCTTTTTGTACGTCCTTAAATTTATTCACTTATCATTTATGGAAATTACCTCACAAAATATTCTTTACTATTACACTCAACAACATTATTTATTTACACATTTTATCACTAATGGTCCACCACCATCCTTATTTATTATCCTCAACAACACCAGCTTATTTATAAATTTTACCACTCATGGTTCACCACTAAGTAATATAACACTACACTAATGTGGACCCTACTTCACTCATAAAACATTCAACAACTTTTATCAAAACTCGCATCAAGATTCTTGAAACATATTTTGGGGATAGAGGAGTATTTTTTGGCACCCAATCAAGTGAAAGACATCAATCCACGCTTTTCAAGATAACTAATTTAGAGGTATACTTAGGTACATCCGCTAATTAACTCCTAATTGTAATTAGTAAACACCAACAAAGGATTAATAAATTTTAATTAGGGATTAATAAACCCTAATTAGATTTAATTAGAATGGAGGCACAAAAGTTTTTGCCACTAAATTTAAAGGCCATCAGGTATTCTTGATTATTTGAAATTGAGTAACAGTCCATCACCACTTCAGGAAACAAATTATGTACCTTGGATAGTAGGACGAATTGTTATGAACACAAATTGAATGAAAAGAGTGAAAATTATTTCTAAAGGTTGATCTTCAAAACGCGCACATATATCACGCACATACCTGAAGATCAAAATAATGGCTTACAGAAAGACATTTGGCAGGCTCGGGAGAGCAACAGTATCAAGAGTTCTTCCACAGTTTAGCCCAATAAGCAATCGGCTAGCTTCCTGTCGCAACGAACAGTATCAATGAAATTAATGTAAATTCTATCGAACTCGTCACATTCAACTCAAAATCCAACAGAATTATAGACAAAAAAAATGGTGTTGATCTGACCTGAAAATTGGGGATGAATGGAAGATTGAGGAGGCGGTGCAAAGAATCGAACCCTTTCCGATTCCAGATTTGCCGTTTCTGCAGCGATTTTGTCCTCCATTTGCTTGTTCTTGTTATGAATAAGAGACCAGATGCTGATGTGGCATGTATGGAGGACGTAGCATGCATGGAAGAGGAGTGCAGGTCGTTACAAATTAGTTGTTAGTTGAGTAGTCTTAAAATGTAACGAAGCGGTTAGCGAGAGAGCCATGAGGAAAGATGAGATATAAATAGAAGATAGTGTGATGTACAAAGATTATTCCTCTTAGCATCGACACTAATCACACATGCACCGTCAGAGGAGCTTCCCACTGTCTCAAGGTGATCGTCGTGAAGCCGAGCCGAGGCTGGCAGTGAGTCCTCACATTTGGTATCGAGCAAGCGATCCGACATTACGTATGCCGAGGAATAATACGCGAGAACAACGAAAATGGAGCAAAGGACGAGAATCTAGAAGTGCAACCGAGTCAATTCAAGCAAACAATGATAGATGAGTTGACAAGAATTGAAGAACTCAAGAGGAATTTAGAACCGAATGGAAGAGGCATGAAGAAGGAGAATCATCGGCTAAATAAAAGAATGAATCTATTCAAGGTAACATAAATTCTTCTCGATGTAAAATACAAGTTTGAATTTTCTAAATTCAACGGAAAAATCCAAGGTGGGTAAGTGTCAAAATACTTCAAGTTTAATCGATGAATGAACAAGAAAGTGATAAGCAGAATGTATATGGAAGGTGTGGATTATGGTGTCTCGGAATATGTAGAGGAAAAGAAAGACGTATGGTGGAAGGAATTTGTGGAGTTGGTTATGGAGAGGTTTGCCAACGCCGGGAAAGAATTTGGTTGCTCGTTTAACAAACTAAGATAAGATGGTAATGTATTGAACTACACCCGCAATTAGAACCGAAGCCTTCATGGTGGGAAGCAATGAACTGTCAAGAATACTTTGTTCAAAGCTATATCGGGTTGAAAGAGGAGATGGCGAGGATGGTTGAGAGGTTTACATCACGCAGCCTCTATTCAATTAGCTAAGAAGAAGAACTATTGATCAATTCGTTGGGAAGAGGACCTAAGAGCTTCACTAGAGGAAGCCCTCATCGCTTGGGAAACATAGAGAAGAAAGTAGTAGAGGATAAGAGTCGACAGACAAACAAGCCACAAAAGAATTTACCATTTAAGAGATTAAGACCAAGAGATAGATATGAGGAGAAAATGAATCTATGCTTCAAGTGTGATGAGGCATATCAATCGGGCACATATGCAGAAGCTATTTACGATAGTATAGAGCATGAGGTGCGATCTAAGAGCTAATACTCAAGAAGTGGACTCGGAGAAGAGGAATTTCACATATCGGTTCATGCGTTGGTTGGACAAATCGTCCCCGATACCATCAAGTTAGCGGCCAAGCGGAAACAATCTATCACCATATTAATTACATGAGAGCACGTTTTGGATGCCACGACGACCAAAAGGATTGGTTGTAGTTGAATTCACCAACTCTATGTTGGTGACATTAGCGCATGGGAAAATTAGAATGTAACACTCGATGCCCAAAGCTAGAGTGGGAAACGGTAAGTGCAAATTCAGGCACTCTTAAGATATTGAAGTTGGGTTGTGACATGGTGATGGGGTTGATCATCGAGGCAATTAGGACCGTGACGCTCAACTTTGATGAGCAAAATATATAATTTAAGAAATGGGATAAGATAGTCACGCAGGGATGAAGCATGAAGTGACATTGAAAATGATCACGGAAAAGCAGTTTAAGAAAGTATCGTAAAAGGTAAGGGCTATCTTTGGATGTCTATGCATGATTTCGATGGAGGTCGTAGTGAAGGAGTAAACCCCACCCTACTCTTCGCCTCTCATTGCTAAATATATTCACATCTTTGAGAAGCCAGCAATCTCCCACCCCATCGATCCCATGACCATCACATCTATCTCAAACAGATACTCAATCCTTCAAACAAAACCCATACCGATATCCATATTTGCAACGAGTAGAGATTGAGAAGTTAGTAAAGATGCTTGATTCGGGCATAATTCGGACTAGTAGCAGCTCGTCTCTTCACCCGCTCGTTAGTAAAAAGAAGGATGATTTTCGCATCGACTACGTAAACTTAAATTCGGTCATAGTAAAGATAACTTTCCCATACCTTGATTGATGACTTGTTGGATGAGTTGAAATGAGCTGATATTTTCAAGATAGATCTCGATCGGGATATCACCAAATACGTATGAATCCTCAGATGTCCAAAAATGCTTTGTCACAATGAGTGGATTATATGAATTTAAAGTGATGTCATTCGGCCTCACCAATGCACCAACTACATTCCAATCATTGATGAACTCGGTATTTCGAGTGTCCTTAGAAAATCTATACTCATCTTTTTCGACATCTTGGTTTACAATCACCAATGGAGGCGCCTAATATCTAGAAGTAGTGTTCACAATATTATCAAAGAATCAATTATTTGCTAAAGCCTTGAAGTGCTCTTTTGGGACAACGCAGTGGATTACTTAGGCATGTGATCGGTGAAAATGAGTTGCAGTGGACTCTATCAAGATTCAGTGATAGTAGAATGGCCAAAGCAAGACACTAAGGCATTAAGAGGATTTTGGGGCTAATCGATACTATCGAAAGTTTATCGACACTAAGGTATAATTGCAAAACCTCTACATGAAATGATGGAGAAAGGTCAATTTCAATGGTCAAGTGGTGAAAATGCGCTTTCAATAGTTGAAGCAAGCCATGGTTCACCCATGTTTTGTCTCTCCCTAATTTCAACCTACCATTCATTTTGAAAGCTGATGCTACGATGGTGAGATGTGTTAATGCGAGAAGCATCCTTCATGCTTATCGACAAGACGTTAGCACCTAAAAATCTAGGGCTATCCATATATGAGAATGAGTTTCTAGCTATCATCCATGCCGCAGAAGGGAGATCTTATATTCTTCACGGCCGTTTGTAATCAAGACCGATCATCAAAGCCTCAAATACCTATTAGAGCGTAAGATATCAACCCCATGCAGAAAAATATCTAACTAAACCATCGGGCTTCGATTATAGAATCGGTACAAGAAAGGTGTGAAAAATAAAGTGGCATATTGTCGAGAAGAGAAAAGAGAGTCCAGTGCAGAGACCAAGTGGAAATAATGCAATGCTATCTCAATATCAAGACCAGCATGGATGGGAGATAAAATTAGTTATGATAAAGACAACATAGATAGGATGCCCTTGCCGAATGTGTAACAATACCTTATAATACATCCTTGTTCTCCTATAAGGACGACTTATTGGATTCAGGTCGCTTGTACATAGGCGGAGGCGATGAGAAATAAGATCATAAAGTATTATCATTCATCGATTATGGAGGACACTGAGGGTGAATGCGACTTACCAAAGATTGTGGACCATATTTGGATGGACGGAATGAGAGAAGAGATAAGAGCAGCATGACGCGCCAAATATGTCAACGAGCAAGCATGAAACCACTGACTCGAGACTCCTACAACCTCTACTGCCCTACGCAGCTTGGCAACACATCACCATGGACTTTGTAGAAGGTTTGTCTTTCTCTCACAAACACAACTCCATATGGGTCATAGTTGATTGTCTCACTAAATATGCGATTTTATTCCATCGCATCATCCTCGCTTCACATATTGCACATTTATTTTTAGATAACATTTACAAATTACATGGATTACCCGTGAGTATCATATCAAATAGGAATAGAATATTTACCACTTATTTTGGAAAGATCTAATCATGTTGCTGTGGGTTTCACATCACCTAAGTACAACGTACCACCCGACCGATGGGAAAATTGAAAGAGTAAACCAATGTCTTGAGACTTACCTTAGCTGTATGTAGTCGGGCCCTAATACATGGTTTCATTGGATAGCTCTTGCCGAATCGGTATAATACCTTATTCCACACGCCTTACAACTTACACCATTCAAGCATTATACGGTATAAATCCATACATATGGCATTATATCATATATGGAACCTACAGTGGGTGTCGGCTACATTGCAAGAGAATAAAGATATTAAAGCAAAACTCCCGCAACCTTCGAAGGCTCAAGATCGAATGAGAATTTTAGCAAACCGATCACGTTTAACGCATTTTCAAGTAGGAGATTGGGTGTACTTAAAGCTCAGTCAGACGATGCCTATCAATCCACCTACACAAGTTTTGGAAACTCGTCCTCGTTATGCGGGACCATTTATGGTCAAATGAAAGATGATTGGTAGCCATGAGTTGGAATTACCACCGACAACGAGGTTACATCCGGTGTTCCACGTAAGTTTCTTAAAAAGGAGTTAACCCACATGACGAGTTCAACGATCGCCTAATTCGATAGAAGGTCGCGATTTCTTAGACACCAGCCAGACGACACATCATCAAGAAGAACAAATCCGAGCGCCAAGTTTTAGTTAAGGGCACATTTGCGAAGAAGCAACATGGGAGGACATAAGTGAAATACGTAAGGTTCCTACGCCATGGCTGAGGTCAAGCCATTATTCAAGAGGGCAATTGTTATGAATAAGAGACCGACGACGTGGCATGCATGAGGTACGTGATGCATGGAAGAAGAGTGTAGGTTGTTACAAATTAGTTGTTAGTTGAGTAGTCTTAAAATGTAACGAGTTGGTTAGAGAGTCGTGAGGAAGAGAGAGATATAAATAGAAGATAGTGTGATGACAAAGATTATTCCTCTTAGCATAAGCATTCATTCGTATAAGAGAATACAATTCTCAGATCTCTCGATTCCTGAATAGCTACACTAATCAACACCGTGCAGAGGAGCTCTTTCGGTCTCAGGTGATCGCCGTGGAAGCGAGTGTCGAGGCGGTACAGAGAAGATGAGTCACGAGTGGAGTCCCACGCGTTCTTTCTTGTGGGATCACGAAGTACGAAGCAAGAGAATTGTGGATTTGATTAATATGATCCGTAATCAAATTCAATCAATTCAAGATTAGCGATGGAATTTGCCGATAATGTCACATGTTGTCGATAACTAAAAATGAGCAACGCAAAACAAAGCAGGGAAAAAAATAACTCATTTTATCGTCAATTATATCGATTTTGGAATTTTGCCATCATTGTTCTCTATTATAATTTGCACTTTGATCTCGCGAAAAGAGTAAAAGTTTTCTCTAAACATCGCTCTCTAGTTATAACATATATTCCACTTACATTTTTAACAAGAATATTATATATAAAGTAGTTAAAAGAATAAAAATGTATATGATTCATATTTTTGAAAAATAATTATTTCTTATATTTATATTAAACATTTGTAATGGGATTCATGAAGAAAAATAAGATATTTTAAATAGGACGGATAAAGAACTATATATAAATATGGATCCAGATGTTTTCAATAAATATATACATAAGAAGTATACTATAAAACAACTCTTATGAGCTATGATTCTATAATATTTTGAAAATTGTAAAAATGTACAATCTATATTAACAATTTATGGGTGTTGTGTTTTTAATTCATATGCAAAAATTGAAATTAATTAGAAATTCGTATATTTTACTGTAATTAATCTATTTTTTATTTCTTACTTCTTAGCAGGTGATTGACACAGTAAAGAACGAACCAAACAATATGGTACCGTATAAATAAATATTAATAGATTGGAATGATATTTTATAATATTGGTATGTCCATGAAATTAAGATATAATTAAAAATTATTAATGAATTATTTTACCCTTTTTAATAAGGAACAAGTTAAAAATACAAACATTTATATTTACATGTAAAATTTACCCAAATGGACTAAAATAGCTAAAATCACATAGGACAAACTTGTTAAAATCGGCAAACCAATTTGTCGGTCAAAATGGGTTTGTCCATCCATCGAAAAATCCATTTGTTTTGTCACTCAGTGTTATAGTGTCATTTGTTGAAAAAAATTAGAGTTATTATAAATTAATCTATCTTAATGATATATCTCTACGTCCCAATATTCATGATATGCTTTTTTTGCACGTATATTAAGAAGAATTATGTTTTGTGTGTAAAGTCGAGTGACAAAATTCGAGGACTTTTAGTGTAAAAGTGTTTCTATTTTGAAACGGACCAACTTAATGACAACCCAAAAGAAAAACGTGCAATGAATATTGGGACGAGAGTATTTTGATTAGATCTCAAAATCTCTAATAATTGTCTTAATTGTATCTTGACTTATTATGGAGTTAGATATTTTGTTGGATCAACAATAAAACTAC